>VZRF01002568.1:179536-444291 GCA_013396875.1 Vireo altiloquus
CACGATCCTGCGCCGCCCCGCCCCCGCCCGCGCGCGCCGCCATTGGCCCGGGGCGGCCGTGACGGCAGAGCCACGTGGGGCCGGTGCGGGCGGAGCGGGACCGCCCCCGCCGCCGAGGGGAAAGGGCGCGCCCGAGCCGCACCGCCACAGCCTTTGCTCCGAGGGACACCGAGCGCTCGGCACGGCTCCGCCCCGCCTGCGGAACCACGCGCGACCAGCTTTCGGGAAAACGAAAAGGCTAATCTGGGTGTTTCAAGGGTTGGATGTAATGAGGTTGGATTGTGTTGGATTTCACGAGGATGATTGGCGGGAGCATCTCTCAAGAAGAAAGGCTGAGGCAGCTGGGCCTGTTCAGCCTCGAGAAGAGACGGGTGAGAGGGGACCTCGTTAATGTGTGTAAATATCTAAAGGGGGAATGCCAAGAAGAGGGAACCAGGGTCTGCTTAGTGGTGCCAACCACTGGGACACAAAGTAATGGGCAGAAACTGATGCACGCGAAGTTGCACCGGAACATCAGGAAGAACTTTCCTGTGTGAGTGACCGAGGACTGGAATGAAATGCCCAGAGAGGGTATGGAGTCTTTCTCACTGGACATGTTCCAGACCCACATCGGACACAATCCTGTGCCATGTGCTCTAGGATGACCCTGCTTGAGCAGGGAGATCGAACCAGATGACCTGCTGTGGTCCCTACCAACCTAACCCACCCTATGGATTCTGTGGATGTCACAAAAGCAGATTCAGTTCTAGTGCTGGTGGGCCCAGGCGAGGACTTGACAGCCTTATAGAATGTGGCGTGTGCTGTGAGGAGCAGACTTGGGGAGAAATGCATCAAGGTTATACTGACAGTTAGTTCTCCAAACAGGTTACACAAAGATCTCCAACAACTGCTGCACAACAGTAAAATAACCTCACAGTAGGGGACTCTAGTACTACAACTTCACAGTCACAACCAAGTAAATAAAGCATGTATGTAGTTGCTAGACACTTCCATTAAAGACATTTTTAAAATCTATGGCAACTCATAAAGGGAAAAAAAGAAAAAAACTAAAATTAGGATCATCCTTGAAAGGTTACTTTCCTTGGAATTCTAAGTAGAGGATTTAAACCACAGAGATTTTAATATCCCTGGGGCCAATGGGGCTTTTGCTAACACTTACTTGTTCTTCAAGTTAAAGAAATAACAAGAACTGGAAAAGCTNACCCACATCGGACACAATCCTGTGCCATGTGCTCTAGGATGACCCTGCTTGAGCAGGGAGATCGAACCAGATGACCTGCTGTGGTCCCTACCAACCTAACCCACCCTATGGATTCTGTGGATGTCACAAAAGCAGATTCAGTTCTAGTGCTGGTGGGCCCAGGCGAGGACTTGACAGCCTTATAGAATGTGGCGTGTGCTGTGAGGAGCAGACTTGGGGAGAAATGCATCAAGGTTATACTGACAGTTAGTTCTCCAAACAGGTTACACAAAGATCTCCAACAACTGCTGCACAACAGTAAAATAACCTCACAGTAGGGGACTCTAGTACTACAACTTCACAGTCACAACCAAGTAAATAAAGCATGTATGTAGTTGCTAGACACTTCCATTAAAGACATTTTTAAAATCTATGGCAACTCATAAAGGGAAAAAAAGAAAAAAACTAAAATTAGGATCATCCTTGAAAGGTTACTTTCCTTGGAATTCTAAGTAGAGGATTTAAACCACAGAGATTTTAATATCCCTGGGGCCAATGGGGCTTTTGCTAACACTTACTTGTTCTTCAAGTTAAAGAAATAACAAGAACTGGAAAAGCTGACAAGGAAGGAATTGGCAGCCCCTGCAAATGCACTTGGAGACAATTGCTATTTAACTGCCTCTTTACCCAAACATTCTTCAATATTCAGCCATGCAAGCAGATTTTATAAGCAGAAAGAGACTCTTCTACCATTACAATGTTGCTTAGTCGGCACTGTTCACTAAGATACCTAAGGAGGAAAACCCCTCCTCTGTTCCTCCCACTCCCTATTTCCCAGTAACCGGGAAAAAGACTGAAAACAGACTAAATCCCAGGCCTCCTCATAGTCTTTGTAAAATAAAGGCCTGATAAAATGTCATGTTCCCTACCTCACAGCAATATTACCAGCCGTCAGAGGTCTGCATTAGAATAAGCTCTGTCACTGATCCATCAAATACTGATGATACTGTTTCTGATACTCTTTCTACAAAGACTTAAGGATAACTCACTGTGGGTATTTAAAACTTGGAGATGTTACTTTAGATGAAGAGATTCAGCTGCAGCACAGAACCCTCTGCCTTTCCCTACCACATCACTGCAAATCCATGTTTTTCCCTACTGCCTAATGCTCTTACTTTCACTCTGTAACTTTACGGTGAAACCATGGATCTTCTATACCTCTTTTTTGTTTTCCTTAAAACACAATCTTTCAATTAAAATACACAAACACTTGTGAGGTAAACATGTCTTCTAAGAGATGAGCTGTGCAGTTCAATTTGTAAGCAAGGTCTATCATGAAAGACACTCTGGCCTCATTTCTTCCTCTGAACTGCTGGGGTTTGAGTCACACCTACTGCATCTCTATTATTTCTGTGCTACCTTCAGAGATGCCAAGAGGTTCCTCCCAAACTACAATGACATGCCAGTTCTGCTCTTCAGGCAGCTCCAAGAAGTGATAAGTTTAGCGAAATTGTGTTTGAGGACAGAAGATAAATTTTCAAAATTATAAACAAAGCAATGCTGTGAGTATAATTAGAAAAAAAAGCAATGTGAATATAAAAAAAATGACATAAATTAAGATGTTTTTCCTTTTGGAAAAAAAGGATTTTAATGGTTTTAAAAACTTTCCTGTACAAAAACTGACCAATGACTGATATTTGCTTTCAATAGTGACCACACTTTTAACTATCGTTCTATTCAGCAGCAACTCCCACAGGTCCTGTAACAAGGATTATCTCTTGGGCCAGTGGTGTGTTGAACCCCTGCAAAAGAGTTAAACAAACACTTTAAATCTTGCTCTAAATTCACTCAAGATTGAAAACTGACAATGTTACATTGATTCTATCAAGAAAGGGTCGTGAGGCAACAGAACCTTTCTCCCTTCGATGCTGCCTTTAGGTAGCGTTACTCTTTTATGACTAAGTAACACACAAGAATCAAATCCTGTAAGCTAAACATTAAGTATATATTCAGAACAAGAATGTTCGTATGTGGCAGTACTGTTATTCCTCCCAAGCTAGCCAAGTGGTTCTTTCAGTTTCTACCTATCTCTGATCAAAGAAAGCAACTCCCACACCCTTTAACACAAACTTTTATCTCAGCATTTCAAACCTTCCACCCAGACTTGTCTTTGATTGCATTAATCCTAAATTGCTGTTTTTTTTTTTCTTTCTTTTTCCTTTAAACTGATGTCAGACTGTGATGCAACCTCTTCCACTAAACATGTTAAAGCTCCCACAGCAGTAGAGAACAATAGCTAAGCTCTGCCCATGGCTCTGGGGCAGGGGTATGCAAACACTCCAGCTAGATGAGAGCAGGCTGACAACACACCTTTCAGCTTTCCCCACCAGGTAGGACATGCTCCGGTTTCCAGACTGTTGAAGTTTGTTAGCTCCAGCAAATTTCTGCACAAACAAACAAACAAATAGAACACCACCACAGTGAGGTTCCTGCCAAGTGTATTTCATGACACTCATGTGCTGCCAGATCTTTCCAACCTCATAGAAATCTGCTTGTCGACTTCCCTGTACTGGTCACCAACTTCCCTACGTATGCATAAAAGGACAGCACAAAACATTGTGTCTGTTCACCAGCAAGCCATAGTTTGATTGCTGATGGGTTTTTTCTTCTTTTCAATCTCAGTTAGCAGTAAGTTAAGTAAAAAATCTCTAAGCTGAGACTATTCCTAATAACAGCACTTGGAGGAGTTTTCCTAATAACAGTACTTGGAGGAGAACATGAGCAACACTCAAAGTTGATGTGTCCTGGAACCTCTGGAATGCCTGTGATTTTTGTTGGTACTGGAATTTGTGGTGGTTTGCTGTGGTCCAAGTGTCATGCTTGTGATGTATAGAGGCATAGGTGTGAGCAATGTATGAACAGGTGGGAAACAACAAAAGAGTCTGAGGGATTCCAAGAAAGCTCCTCCTGCATGGGAAGAGGTAATAACACAAGGAATGAACTTGTGATTGGAAGCTGTATCTCAACAGCTGTTAGGGAACATTTTGCAGATGCAGAAAATATCATGCCCTCCCAGAGAGCCCCCAGCTGGGTACATATGGTTACCCACATTTCTGTCCCTCCTTTCATGACAAGCCCATACCTTGCCTGTGTAAGCTTGCTTGGCAGGATCAAATTGTGGCGACTCTTTTGATTTGCTGCTTCCTAACGGAGAGAAGAGAGAAGCTGTCACTAAAATTTTCTG
This sequence comes from Vireo altiloquus, assembly GCA_013396875.1. Taxonomy (NCBI): domain Eukaryota; kingdom Metazoa; phylum Chordata; class Aves; order Passeriformes; family Vireonidae; genus Vireo; species Vireo altiloquus. The sequence continues at coordinate 183,961 of VZRF01002568.1, forward strand.
TAAAGAACAATGCATTCCACGGTGTTCCTCTGATGATATGGAGGTTTCACTACAGCCTCCCACACGGTAAAATCCAGAACAATCTTTTAAGGGCAGGAGATGTTTTTGAATAGGTGCTTTTTTACAAAGGAGTCAAATCTCCTTTGCCTCCTAGTCCTGGGTCCAATTAAACACATAGAGAAAAGAAACAAAATCCAAATCCACAACCCACCTGGCCAATTGTTTCAGGATTTTGTTTCCAAATCAGAAAATCGATACTAAAGTCTACATTCCTCAAGCCAATTTCTTCATGTATTTCCCCACTATAAGGTGAGCACATTGTAACAGTCTGTACTGCGTTGGCACCCACACTCACACAGCCTTGTCAAGGCTCAGCTGGCAACATTTTCCACAGTGTGCAGCACTCTAGCAAGGGATCAAATCTTACCTGCAAACACTTTGAAGCTGGACTTGCTGTAATCAAAGGGGGTAAACTGACTCGGTGCTTCCAGCTCCTCTGGTTGCTGGGGTTTTTTCTGCCGTTTCTTTTCTTGTGTTGGCAACTCTGCTCCTGTTTCTGCTCCCATTTCATTCGTGTCTATCTCCCTCTTCCTATTAGCTTGTTCCTGCTGTGAAAGCAACCCACAGAACAGAAAAAAGGATAAATTGAAGAAAGGAGAATGAAACATCTCTGCAGAATCACCAGTGTGCAGATTAACTGCCCAATGGAGCCAGGCTCCAGTGACTGCTCTTGCCTTTGGCAATAATACCATGGGGAGAAAACTCTGTGCTCTTCCTGGGGTCTAAACTGCTATTTTTTTTTCTCCTCACAGTAGGGACTTTTATGAAAAGCCAAGTTGTCATTTCACAGGATATGGGAAGCTGAGATCTGCTGTGGCCCCACTGGCATATTTGGGGGAACCTATGCAGAAAAACTGAGGAACCTTAAAGACAGTGAGGAGCAGAGGTGCATTAGTGGAAAATATTCCCTACTGAACACATAGAGAGATGTGATGATGTGCACAGCACAAATAGCAGGGGCCTGTTACACCCAGGGCAGCACCACAGAAAGACTACTATCAAAACAGTATCATTCAGATATTTCAGTTACAAGACTCAGAGTTTCATTCTGAACTCCGTTATAACAGTCAAGATGAGCAACGGCTGGAAGGAGGAATTCTATGACATACCATGGCTTGCTGACGAACAGATACAATGTTTTGTGCTGCCTTTTTATGCAACTTCTGTGTCTGGACACGGGCAGCTATGGAGACAAACAAGCTTTACTGTAAACGCAGGAGTAAGTTAGCCAGGGGCTTAGAAAAAGCAAGCAAAGCAGTTTGTATCAAGTCTCAAACTAAACAGAGTACAAATGTTAACAAATAATGTCATTCATCAGGAAATCCATCAATCCATCATCTACAGGAATCTATGTGCCTTGGGAAAAGCATGCTGGCAGACACACTAAGGAAGGGAAGAATGGCTGTACCTGACTGCTGGGCTGCTGTCTTATTGGTCTCGTTCTTGGACTTCTTCTGTACTGGTGCCTGACTCATCAACTTCCATCGATTGCTGATCTACAACAAAAAAATACTACCTGGAAACATTTTCTTTAAAGTTTTATGGCAAGAAGTTGTTTAAAAACTTGCTAACACATGCTTGTCTTCATTAAGAGTACAAAAAATCAAATTCAGCTGTAAAAGAGATTAAGATCTGCTATACCAGGTGAAGTAAAACCAAATGCTTTAAAAGTTCTGAGCTACAAACAAGCCTTGAGAACAAATGCAGATACTTTACAGTAGAGTTTTCAGCTTTGACAAACAGGGACTATACATCACAATATCTCCCATGCCTGGTTCTTCAAAGGATATGAATGTCACAGAAACATGTTAAGTTTCTCAAGAAATATCCAAGGAGGAAAAAAAAAATCTCTATTGCTGAGGCTTCTGATGGAAAATAAACTACTTATTTGTTCCTTTTGTACTACTTGGCAGGAAATTTTTGCACCAGTCTTACTTCATAAATTTTTGATGATGGGTCAAACTTTGCAGATTGTGAGACATAGGCAGAATTCTCCTCTGGAGGTAGGTACTGTAGAGAGGAAAAAAATTTTGCTTTGAACACAGCATGTGACATTTAGCTCACTGCTAAAATGCTACTAGTTGAAAATCAGTGAGTTCACTTGAAGAAGTATTCTACAGATAGAACACCTTGTGGAAAAAAAGAAGTTACCACAGCTATTGCCAAGAGAAATATTATAAACAACAAAAAACGTCTCCCCACAGAACTAAAACACCCCCAACAGACCAGCCATCAACTGCACACCAGAAAAAGTTTTGCTATTATTTTCTAGTAATTTACCACTCCAAATGTATAACAGTATTCTGTTGTTCTTGTGATTCATTACAAGAGTAGAATCAGCTCACTAACCCCAGCCATAAAGTACAGATGAAAATGTAATGCAAATCTGAAAAACCTAAAACTAGCTTAAAAAAAACCTGTGAAAGGTCTGTTTACTATGTGGAAAGACTTATATCCAAAAGGTATTTTGAAAATGTGTTTTGAAAAGTGTTTTAAGTGTGTTTTGAAAACAAGTCCACACATGTGTCTTTGCAAGAAGGACAATCCCTTCACTCTAGTCTGAGCAGCAGCTGATGCTCTACCAAGCTCTTCTGATAAGCCTGGAAAACCAGCTCAGAACATCCTCTGCACTGGGTAATTTGAGTCCCACTATTGGGAGCTTTTACCATTTTAAATGGATTTTCAAAGGACTCCATTATTAGCTGAGCTTTCCGCTGGGCAGTGGTCAAAGTCCTCTTATTTCCTTCGTTTTCATCACATTCCTTAAAAGACAGGAAAAAAAGGAAGAAATATTAACATGAATATTCTTTGGGTTTGGCTACTGCCATTTCATGCCATGCTACTTCTCACTCTGAAATCCCACTGAGAGCAGTGACCCTCCAGAGACATGGAATTAACTTGCTGGCCTGATAACCCAGTTGTCTTGGTTAGGCCATATGCCTCACAGAAGTCAATACTGTTGCCATGCATTCCCACCTTATTTCTTTCAGCACTTCCACAGAGTTTTATCAGATTATTAAGTCTGTGTTTTCTAATACTTCAATATTATTATTGTGACACTGTCACAAACATACTGCTTACACTAAATATGCTGACAGTGGCAGTAGCAACAAGACATGTAGACTCTGGCTGACTATCTTGAATATCCATTGTCCTCTCACTGTCTGAAAACAGACAAACATCTTCCAAAACTGGTGCAGGGTCTGCATGAAAAGGAGACAAAATTTTTATTAGATTCCTGTATATTTTACTGTTCTTCTGTATCATGAGATTTCCCTGAAAGTTTTTTCAGGACCACTTATTTCCCCCATGTCAAAGCTCCATCACTGCATTATTAGCACAGCTCTTAGGTTAACTCTAAATTACCCAAGGCAGAGGTATTCTGAAAATCATCCATAGGAATCCGTGAACTGTCATGTGGTCCAAAGAGGGCATTCTCCAGCTTCTGCAGAGAGATTCACATTATAAACTCCATTAATACACTATGAATCTATTATTTTCACATACTGCAGAAACACTTCAATGAAAATTCGAAAAAGAGAGATGCAATTCAGAGATGGAATATTCTTAGTGTAGCTGATGTGCCAGAGCACATTGTATCTGCCATCAAAAGGCTACCTGTGCAAACACTCACAAGCTAATGAGATACTTTATGTCATACACATGATGAGAGAGAACGAGTCAGCCTTAGAAACTCATCTGAAACCTCTCTTCTTACAGCTCAGTCAATATATTCTAACGTACATGAAACTGTCCAGCAGCCAGAGTGTTTGCTGATGAAACCTTAAGTGCTGCTTTATGGTGGTTTGTAAAGTATCAGTTTACAGCTGGCAATATTATGAGTCTAGCACAGAAAAGTACCATTAAGCAGAGAGACTTGTAAAATGGATGAGATAAGCAATTTACTAGCAGGTAGAATTTTGATACATTCTTTTCCAAGTTTAAGGCTTAACACACTAGGTAAAAATATAATGCAAACAGTACCTCAGGGTTGGGCAGAGGTGCTCTCTTCTTGACTGCCAAAGTAATCTCTGACTAGAATGGGAGAGAAAGGTAAGTCACTTAAAAGCCCCGTTTCTTCTAGGCTGGCCACCACATCAATGTTTTCAACACATTTATTAAAAGCTGGCAGGTTAATAAAATTACTTTCTTCTTCTCCTGCGGTGTTTGCACTTGGCTGTGCATTCAAACACCTCACACAGGGCATATTCTTGCTCACGAATGTTTTTTTTTTTTACTACAGGAGGAAAGCTGTATTAATATCAACATGCTGATGATATATTTTAACTAATGAACTTCTTACATCTAAGCTGGTTTTTCTTTTTTGCCTCGCCATAGCTGTAAAACATTTATGAGTCCATTTACATGGCCAGCAAATTCCACAAGGTGCAGTTCTTCCTCACAAAGGCAAATGTGATGTGCAGTGTAAGACAGACAACTGCGTTCTGTTCAAGCAGTGTCTGTTCACTTACTACTCCAGCTTTCCAGGAAACTAAACTGTGTGTAAGCCACTACACAGCAGACAGGCAAGAAGTTGCAACAAGTCTTTCTGCTCTACTACGGAACACTACATTCAGTGTTCAAAAAGCAAACTTCAGCACACACATCATCACAGGTCACCATTCAGCTCCAGGGCCCGGCTTAGGGAATGTCAGTGATTAGTCTCCTGCGTGGTACAAGCTACTCCTACCTTGACAAGAGGCATTTCCCGGGCCTGCTGAATGAGCAGATGCAATTCATTAATCTGCTGGCGAACAAGTGGCGGGACAGGGTTACAGCAAGCAATGATACCCTGGGTTTCTCTAAAGAGAGAGGAGGAAAATTCAGTGTGCTGTATTTATGGCTGGTATGTTGGGCACTTGCATTCAAAGGATGTGCAACTGGATATAACCACTGTCCTGACTGTGACAGAGCAAGACAAGTCAGATTAAGTTCTGTGATGAAATTCTGCACCAGGTTTGTGCAGATGAGGAGAAGCCATCAAGTCAGCTCTCCTCTCACTTAACTTTTCTGTGGTCTGTCTGTCCTCATCATCATGTCATTCAGTATTCACCTATGAAAGCTGAGCCCAGCAATGGACCTGCTTTTTAAAGTTGCGTTTTTATTATTCTCAAGTATGGATGTTAGGTGATGAGTGCCAAATGTCTGAGGAAAATATTGTATAAATTGGATGTTTTAAGGGATCTTTCCCTTGCCCTCCCCACCCCTTTAGGAATGGCAAAAAAATCCAAATAAATTTTGGGGGAACTCATTCCTCTCTTGCTCTGTAAAAGTGAAGGAATCTCAGAGGGAACATGTGACAAAGAGCAATGCAAAGGAATGTGGTCTATTAGTGCCATAAAATCCAAGTGATGTGTCGCAGAAGTCTGGAGCCTTGTGAAGGAGTACTGCTACTTATTTCTCTTCCAAATAGAACAACTATAGAGAAAAGCAGTCCTTACAGCTGGAAGGAAGGGACCAATTGCAAAAGCAATTACACACTTGGAAGTGTATCCAATTGCTGGATATTAAAATCAAGTAAGACTCCTTCGGGAGTCAAACAAAACTTACTTGGGCAGCTCCTCTGCGATCTTCAACAGCATATGATTTGGTAGCACATATCTACAATACAAAGAGACGGTGTGAAAGTAACAGAATGCTACACTTCAACAACAACTTCAAAGTATACAACTCTGCCCCCATTACAAGATCTGAGAAGATGAAATCAGTTAAAAAGAAATGTAACAGGACTTCTGTGTAACAAGCAACCTGAGGTAATACAGTAATTTCTACCAGTAACAAAGTAGTCCCATCTCAGGGGTGTAAAGGACATAATCCAAGAGATTTATTGAAGTATTAAGCCAGTATCCATAACAAAAGACTTCCTACCCTGTGCTCTCATCTTCTTGACGAGCAATCTTGTCTCTCCATGCAAACAGCAGCCTAAATGCTGCCAGCTGCTGGGTGTCAAGATGTTTTTTCTGCCTCCTGTACAGATCAAGGTAGGATTCATCTGTAAAGAGGGGCTTGATGTATTTCTGGACAGGAAAAAAAAGAAGCACTAGTGAGCTTTCTGTTTTGCCTCTCTCAGTCCTAAAATCTCACAGGGACATCAGAGGACTGAATACATTTTGGTACACTGTATCTTTGAGCTTTTTATCCTAAACTATTGGTAGGAGCCTATTCCTGAAAAACACACATCTGATCCATTGTTATGGGAAACCCACCCTCATCAAATCCAGGAGCAGCTTTACTATCTTCAAGCTTTACTACATTACAAAAAGCCTACTTTCATAGACAGTGTTTTCCATAGGCACAATACAGTTGTCTCAGAATGCAATTCCAGTGAGGCTTTGAACTTCTAGGAACGTCCAGCAGAACCAGAAATTTAACATCTCTCTTAGAAAAGACACACCTGAATGCATTGTGAGGCCAAGGAATACTAGCATTCAAAAAAGAGCAGGAAGGCATCTGAATCTAAGGACCTTAGCTAGTGAAACAAGTGACTGCACATGACTGAGTCAGAGTTTATACAGCTGTTTTCACACACACAAAAAGAAAAAGATGTAGACTAGGCAAAGGACCTTCTCTCCTAATCTCATAGGTAACCAAACCAGGTGAAGCTTTACCTTCAGGCAGATGTCCCTGCTGCGCTGCCACACAACCTGCAGCTGTGTGGGTTGCTCGTTCCCTCTCTCCCACAGTGACTCCCTCACTTTATCATAGATGTAGAGCAAGTAGTGAGTGTCATCACGGGCATATCGGATCATTTCTTCTGGCAAAGGGCTAGAAAAAGAGCCACAATTACACTAACACATTTCAGTTGTTCCACCGAACTGTCACTTTTCTCTTGCAAGGCATTTTAGGGCAAACTGCATATGAGACATGCCAAGAACTAACATGGAAATTCTTGTTTTCTTAGTGAAGAACTGGTTGGGCAACAGCAGGACTGCTGTGTAGCTAAGTCACATGGCAGAACTGCTTGCTATGGTATTTGTCATAGCTCTCTTCTCTCTGCAGAGCCTACAAAAGTAGATGTGAGATCCCTGTGGTGTGCAGGGTGCACCTGCATAGCCAAGCTCACTGCTCCAACACCATCTGCTCTACCTTGCACAGGTGATTAAATGTTTTTGTCGGGGCACTAGAGGAGCAAATACTGTCTCCTTAACACTGCAGTGGCTAAGAACTGTTCCTAAGAAGTGGGCTTCCAGGAGATTTTCATTACTTCATCTTCTGAGATCTTTCCAAAAAGAACTCATTTTCTAAAAAACATGGGAAAATGTAACACTCAAAAACTTTGGGCACAGCCAGGTAAATGCTGTGCTCATTCACTTTGAGACTAACCTACAACTATGGGTCTGCAAGTAGAAGCTCTAGCAATGCAAACAAGGAGAAGTGCTACCTTGCAGCTCCAGCCCATTTAGGGGTCAGTTTTTACCGTATCCTCCAGTCAGCCAGCTGGTACTTCTTGTCAGTGTCTACACTGCAATACAGCTTTAGCAAGTGGTCCAAAGAATGTCTGCCAAGATTGAGGAGACGAGCAGCTTGGTGAGTATCAAACACATTCACCAAGTACAGACCAAAGTCTCTTTGCAGCCATTCCACGTCTGAATCAGCACCATGAAGGACCTTGAAAAACATAAAAATTTGGGAATGATATGAAGAACATTTCTACTCCAGGCTGATAGTGCTGTGCTTTTATACTCATGTGTCTAGGACCAGATTTCTTTTCTCTGTTTTTTACTGTTAAGTATAGAACTACTAAATGAGTGCACCTGGCAAGTAATTCACCACTAACATCAAGGAAACAGACTCCTAAACAAATTATAGTGAATGCATAATCAAGTGACCAAGACAGAGCACACAGTATGATTTTAACTATAAAAAAGCTTAAACTAAAACAACAACAATAATAATTTTTTAAAAACCTGGTGAATTTGGCAGCTGACCTTAACAATTGCAGGGTCTGTGAAGGTCTCATTGAGGATGTTCATGTCGCTGCGTAGTTCCAGCGTATCAATAATGAAGTCTTCTGTTCGGGTGGAAATCTGCATCAGACATGTCAAGCCGAGGAAGCTCCTGTAGGAATGGTGCTGAAAACAGGGAAGAGAGATGTAAGATAGGATTCATTACAGAAACAATACTGTAAAACAAACAGCACTCCAAATGAGGGAAGAAAGAGCAACAAGGACTTCTTTGAGAAAAAAAGACAACTGGATGAGCAAACTTTCTCTCTGCAGTCACTAAGATGACATTAAAAAAAATAGGATTAATTGAAAGAAGATCAAATTCACTAAGAAGTGTGCAGCTAGCCATGCCATTGGAAAAGTTCTAATACTGACACAGTTTTAACTCAACCTTATAGATAACATCTGACAGATCAGGGGTCAGGAACTGTCTTTTCATGTCAGGGAGTACAAAAACCAGGAGGAAACCACACACCCCCCCCGAAAAATATAATGGTCTCCTAGCTCCTAAAAGTACTTAAAATTACTCCTAAAAGTACATATAACTTTTAAATAGAAAAGGCAGTTGGGTTACCTCTAAGTCCAAGGCAAATTCGTTACAAGTCATAAGCTTTTCATTTAGTTCTACCAACTCATCCAGTGTTGTGATGAAATGACAGGGTGTTTCTTCAATGGGCCTGTACATCTAGCAGAGCAAATGAATTAGGCATGGTATGTTTGCTGTCAATTCCCACCCCAACCTCCACCCTCAAATCTGAAATCTGTCAAGTATGGCTGTAAATGTACTACATCTGTAGTTTAAAATTAAAGTGGACACCAACCTGGAGTTCAGGTTTCTTGAGAACTCTATCTGGTGGAGAAAAATGCTCCAGTTCATACTGGTAAGGGTGAGCAAACCTGTGGAAATTAGGAAGAGACAAGCCCAGACTAAATGCAAGTCCTCTTTATGAGGACAGAGCACAGAGGCTTTGAGAGCCATGGTAGTTTCCCTATGCTGTCTCTTTTTAAGCAGAGGTTTAACATAACTGCAGGGGTCTAAAGCAAATCACACACAACATAGTGTAGACACAAACACATGCAGAACAGTTCTGAGTACATGATGAGCATCAGCACAATCTGACCACACAGGTTCACCCAGGGGACTCAAAGCACCTTGCTGTCAGGCTAGTTTCTTACATGTCTTGCTCAGTTTTCTGTGTCCTCTGCTGATGTATGAAGTCTGCCAAAGCAGCTGGCACATCCAAGTCCTCAGGGCGCTCCTTTCTCTGCCGTCCACTTTTTGTGAGGGCTGAACAACCAATATGGAATAACTGGACTAGGTCCCCCACATAACATGTTCTCAGCCTACTACTATCTTCCCCTCCACCCACCACAAGAGTCTGTTAAGTATCAAAAATCTTAAAAATTTAGTGCTGCTGCATTTGCTGTCATTTTGTACCTCAAATAACAATTCAGTTACTTGGCTGTTTTTAGGCAAGGCACAAGGTGTTTTTGCTCAAAATCTTGGATGGAGATTGAAAAATCTTCAGAAAAATTTTTAAATCATTCCCAGTTACTCAAAGTACAACTGCATCAGTGTAGAATACAGATGGACTGGCAGCAGCAGAATATATTACTGGGATAAGGTGTGACTAGCATCTTTGATAAAGCACCAGAAACAAAGGTAGGTCTCCCCACACACCTGGCGCAGCTCACTCATCTGAAACTATATTTGTAAAGCCAACTAGACTAGTCAAGACGTCTCATGCAGAAGTGACTGTCATGTATGTTCAAGGTGGTAAATAGCAGCAGCAGATTATCTGTTTGGAACAGATTATTTGCTGTATACCAGCAAGAAGATGCTGTTTGCTGACCTATCCTGACATTACACATATGGAAACAACAGTGTCACCGAGATCAGCACACTCAAATATTTAACATCACCTGCTATTTGTTTTTACAGTCAGTGATTTCTCTTCTAGACTTCGAGGACAGGTTTGTGTCAAATACTCGCAACAAATTACCCAACAAAAATAAACCCCTTACCTTCAGGCAAAGGTTTCAAAGCATTTGGTTTGATAAAAAGTTTAGGTACAAAGGGTGTATTGGAATTGTCAATCTTTTCACGAAACTTAAGCTGTGGTCGAGAAATATTCTTGGCATGAAGCAGTCGGAATGTTTCAGACTGAGTTCTCTTGTGGTATTCTCCTGCCTATTTAAAAAAGCAGAGGTAAAACCAACATGACTTATCAGATATCCAGAGTATCTTTTACTCAGTCTGATCCAGCATTCAGAGGAAGAGTTATACCTCACAGTAAAAACTGAGTCACCTTTTTTTAAGTGAGGAATGAAAGTATTTGGACTCAAGGTCCTAAATTCATAAGCACAAGAAAGGCTATTGAGCACATGAAACTGAAATGGCAATTGAAAGCACAAAGATTTCAGAATCAAGTTTGAATGAACAGGAAAATGAAAAAAAGAGAGAGGTACTTAGAATGGGTGAAAAAACGTGAGAGAACATTTAATTACTCAACTCCACTGGAGAACTGGTAGTATCCTGGCTGACCTAACACAGCCTAACAGCTGAGGTAATACAGCCAAACTGAGCACAGGGCCTCACCTTACGGTTCCAGCTGGAAACAATCATCTGTGGGGGTTGTAACCCAGCTGGCAGGACTGGCTGCTGGTTTCTGTTCACTCCTGATGCTTCATCCAATAAAATACTCTAAAATCCAGAAAAACAATGTGAAACACCTGTTAAATCACCACACTCAGACACTCTAGTCAGACTGAGTAAAGAAAGTCATGTAGGTAGGTACCTCCATAGCCATCTCCCCCAAATTCTGTGCAACACAAGAGAGATAAACATGGGAGGAGTATGCTGAACATCAGGGGTGGGAAGAGTCTTCAGAGAAGCACTCTAAAATGTACAGACATGTTCTCAGGCTGTGAGGATTTTATGTCAAACTGTATTTAGTTTCCTCATGCATCCCATTCCCTCCCTTTGGCCCACCTGCCTTAGCTGCTGGGATCTCTGGCCTAGCATATGGAAGGGTTTTTAAAATAAAAAGGGTATATATCAGATTGAGGAAATAGTGACTAATTGTGAAAGCACTGCCACTAAAGTTCTTGCAATGAAAAAGAAAACTTGTGGCAATTGAACACTTTATAAGAACCATATCCAGAAATAATTTGCTTACCACTCTTTCAAGAATGACGTCATTGGAGTCAACCAGCATATCAAATTTATCTTCCAGCCCTGTCACTTTACTGGAATCTTTCATGAGGCTCCGGCAGCCATGGTACTGCATCACCTGGCTCATGCTTGCAAGAGAACAGCACAGCTGTCAGCAATCTGAAAGCATGCAATCTAAACACTAAAACATCCAACTCTCTTTGACTTTCTACACTTCAAAGTCTGAAAATAAATCAAATTATAGATATCATCACATGAGCAGTGAACAGAAAAGGCACCTATACAGTATTAAGTGTTAGAACTAGTTTCTCACAAACACGACTTTTAAAATGCACAGCCTAACATGTTCAGTATCAGGTGCTCCTGTCTGCACAGCTCTTCATGGCAATCATTAGGAAAGGCTGTCTTTAAGCTTGTCACTTCAGCTGCCAAGCCCTAGAAAAGCAGCTAAAATTAGATGTGTGAAATAAACCACCTTTTCACCTATGGCAAGTTTGGAGTTGCCAAAGAAGGGGTTTACCTTCTGGTTTGGATTGAGATCTATTAGCAACAGGCCAGAGATGCAAAAGGGCCCTTACCAGCGGAGCAGGCGGTCGCCCTGCGTGTTGCAGAATGCGCGGAAGCCAGGGAAGCTGCAGTAGAAATCATATTCGTCGCCAGGCTGGGGGAGCCCATTAGATGCCTTTGTTGCAGCCACCACTGTGCCGAGAGCATACTGTGCAAGAACACTCCGTTATCAGCATTTTACCAGTATTTTGTTCCTGTTTATGCATGATACTCTTTGATAGAAATGCACTTTGCTTGGCTGGTTGGAACTGCGTGGTTCTAATGTGTGGCAGTGTGGGGCTTTTCACTAGGAGTAACTTCACATAGTTCATTTAGACAGCTTTAAATGATACAAGTCTAACAACTAGTTTTATAACTCAGTCTACAATTACAGATTTGACCTGAAGTTGTGTCGGGGGAGGTTTATGTTGCATATTAGGAAAGTTTCTTCCCCTAGATGGTGGTCAGGCACTGAACAGGCTCCCCAGAGAATGGTCACAGCTGGGGTGTCTGTGCAGGGCCAGGAGCTGGATTTCATGGTCCTTGTGGGTGCCTTCCAGCTCAGGATATTCTACAATTCTAAATCAGCAGGAACACAGATAATTACCTTATTACTTAAACAAAACACCCCAAATCCCTGCAACGCCTCCTACTTGGGATCTGGCAGCCATTCCCTCTCTGGAAGCAGCATTGTGCATAGGTAAAACACAGCAGGGCTGACGCTGCGATTTATAACGCCAGGAGCAATTCCCACCGCGACAGGCCCTCACGAGGGTCCCGATTCCTTGGCATTCCCAGGAATCCCCGGTGGCTGACAGGGTCAGGGCCCGACCTAGGCCGGTAACAGACCCCGATACCCCTCTGTGGCCCCCGCACCCGCCGGCCCGGCCCATACCCTCCCTCTCGCACTGGGGGACACCTTACACGTGTCACCTGCTAGGGCTGGGGTCCCCACGCAGCCCCCGCGGGACAGAACTACAGCTCCCGGCATGGCCCGAGCGCACACGGCACGCCGGGAGCAGTATGCCTCCCCAGCTCCCGCTGCCCTTCTCCGACCGTACCTTGACGAAGGCGTCGGGGCTGTCGAAGCCGGGCAGGGCTGAGATCGCACTGCTTCCCCCAGTGTCCGCGGGCGTCCCGGAGCTGCCCGCCCGCCCCGCCGGGCTCCCCTCACGGGCTGCAGCCGCCATGTTGATGCGCGGCGTTCTCGCGAGAATCAGGTGCTGTTGCGGGAACGCAGCACTGGTGGCGGGAAGGGGGAGAGGAAAACAGCAGGCGCCTCCAGCGGCAGCACGGGACAGGACAAGCTGTGTGGGATAGGAGGCCCTGAGGGGACCTCTGACGGCCACACAGCCACCACAAACACCCACCAGTGAGATCCACAGAATCACAGAAGACCCTGAGTGGGAAGGGACCCAGAGGGATCATTGAGTCCAGCTCTTGGCCCTGTACAGACACCCCAGCAATCCCACCTTGTGCCCGAGAGGCTTGTCCTAATGCTCCTGGAGCTCTGGCAGCCTTGGGCCTGGGGAGCCTGTTCAGTGCCTGACCACCCTCTGGGGAAAGAACCATTTCCTGATATTCAGCCTAAAACTCCCCTGACACTGTAATAGATACAAGCTATTTGCTAATTAAACCGCCAAGATGAATTGTGATAGATACAAGTTGAGAGCAATATTTAGTAACGAGATATAAGAAATATGTTACTTAAAACCACAATGTCCTGAATAAAGCATACTGTAAGCCAATGTAAGCCAATTAACTATACAAGGAAAGATGCATGGCTTTGGGTGAAGCTGTGGAAAAGTCACCAAAAAGACCAGCTGTGAAGAGGAAGACGTCAGGCCTTCATCCTTACGACCACCACAGAGCTCCGACGAACCCCCCCCAGTAACAGGCCATGCACGCGCAAACGATGTAAGAGGTGCCACATAAGACCGGCAAATAAAGGGTATAAAAACCCCAGATGTACAAGACTTTTTTGTGTGCTGTAGGCGGAGCAGAGACTCCCCTAGGCCGCCCAGTGCTGTTTTGCTTGCTTGTGCTTGCTTAATAAATCCTAAATTCATAAACCCAAATTGGATCTGGGTGAGGTTTACTGACTGAACAATTTATAACAACACAATACCAGCTGTTACCTGGGGTCCTGTCTCTGGTCACTACAGAGCAAAGATCAATGCCTGCCTCTCCTCTTCCCTTCGAGAGGAAGTTGTAGACTGCGATCAGTTTCCCTTCAGTCTCCTCCAAGCTGAACAGACCAAGTGCCCTCAGAAGCTCCTCTTGCCCTCCAGGCTCTTCAACATCTTGTCGTGTCCCTCCTTTGGTCACTTTCTAGCAACTTAATCATCTTTCTTATATTGTGGTGTCCAGTCCCCTTAATGGTCACACCAGTGCCCAGAAAAGGGCTAGAGCCAAAATCCAAATTTGTGACTGCCACCTCCTCATTTCCCAGTTTTGAAGTGCAGGACTTGCACAAGGAGCTGGGGAAGCCCAGGGAACCCTGTTCAACACTCCATGCTGTGCCTGGAGCTGTGGCTGTGACCCTGAGCCCAAGGAAGCTGATACTCTAATCACACAAATGATATCACACAAATAAATCTCCTGGAAACAAAAATTTAGGGGTTGTATGGTCACGTTTTTTTTATACAACTGACAGACTTCATTCAGTTCTTATCAGAAGGGAAATAAAGCCAATGACCTGAACTGATGCACAAAAAGACAAGTCAATAGCAACAGGAACTTAAAAAAAATTGTAATCTGCTTCCCTGTCTCTTCCTAAGAAAGACTTAGGAATAAACAGGAACACAGCCAAAGTGTTTACATTTTGATGTAATTTATTGGCACAAAAATATTTAAATACAACATGGCATCTAAACATGGCTACTCTGTTGTATTTTGTGCATTGTTTTTAATATTTTTAATTCATAAATCATAACTTTATCTTCATCCTTATGTTTAATAACCATTATTTTCTGTTTCAAGTTACAACCAGTTCTCCCCCCCGTCTGCCTCCTGTGCCAAACCCTAAGTTTCCCCCTAGTTATTTCCCAACACTGCTTTTTAACCCAGACACTGCAGGAAGCTCCCAAGTGGTATTTATTTGTACTCTGCATCCAGTTTGCCACTGATCACTCTGCACAGAGGCACCCTGACTTTGCTTGGTTTTTCCGAACAAAACCTTTGACGGGTTTTCAAATCTTGGATGTGCTCAAAACCCTGATCTAGTCAGAACCACAAATCCTGACCTAGTGTAATGAGCAGATAGACAATTTCCAATTTTGGGGCAAGAATCAAGTTTGAAAACAAGGTACAGGAAGAAACAATGATAAAATTCTACTTCTCTTTCTTTCCAGTTATGCAGCTCCCCCCAAACCTAAATGAAGCCTCCTGCACAAGCGCATTGAGCTCACTGCACCCACATCAACAGGAATGACCAGGGCAATAATTAATCTGGAAGTTACTAAGTTACATTGCAAAGTAAGTGAAAACCCGTATAGTTATTTTCAATGGATCTCCAGTTCCCCAAAGACCAAGTGGAACCATAGACATCTGTGGTACAATCAGTCTTCACTGTCCTGGAAACCCAAATCAAGTGTTGTGTTTCAGATAGCTTGTTTTTCCAACAGCAGCTATACATTGGCTTACATCAACTTTTAATATACAATAACTCTTTTCATTTACATTTAAAAATATTTGACAAAGGCTGTATTTCAGTCCAACGTTCAGTTTGTGTTTGTAGAAGAGCAAGTTCAGAGTGAAAAAGCCTCCAGAATAAAAGGCTGTGCATACTCTGGAATCTTCTGTTACCAGAAAGGACACCTGAAGAAAATAAAGATACTGTATTAATGCTAACTTGCATGTAGTTTCACAAAAGCAACGCTGAGAAGGACTGAGATTCCATACAGACTAGGCACCATTTTAGCATAGGAAAAGTTGCCAGGTGATCTTTGTCATTTTTAAACATTAGCAGGAAAGAGATCTACTTCCTTAAGCATAGTTTTAAGTTATCTAACTCTCAAAATGACTCTAAATCATTTTTGTTTGGTTCTTCAGTGTAACTGAAAGCACTGACCACCACATTCCTTATTTCAAATACTTAAAATGTAAAATCCCTGTCACTACTTATAATAGCAAATTTCCTACACGACTGTCTATGGCATCGCCCATGGGCTTGCAGAATCTACAAGAGCAGATGTAGTATGTGGTAAGGCTCCTACAAATAACTAACTACACAAGTGAGGTTCTCAATTTAGCAGTTCCCTGCTCAGACTGTTCCAGAAGAGTTTTGCCAGGTTTGCTGAGTGACAAACTCACCATCCAATGTAGCACTGGCACAGGTTCTCATGAGAAGTTGCTTGTTTAATGAGCAGTTCTACTTGTGTGGGTACATCGAGAGTTTCATCATGAGAGAAGTCTCGACCTTTGAAATTAAAGGATGAGAAAAACCATGAAAGCAGTCACAAATCCTGGTCCTCATCCCTTCAAGTACATTATCTGGCAGGTGGGGAGTAGCTTCTTATAAACTTTAAAAGTATAAAATTTTGCAACTAAATGCTGCAAACTATGAAGCCAGGACAGTAGAAATTCAACTTCTGCTAACAAGGTAAGACGTGCAAAATATTAAATCTGTAGTTACAAACACCTCTGTACTTTTCAAATCAGACTTATTTGTATCTAAATGCAGGCACAATACTTACATTTTGGACAAAAACAGGAAAATGGCCTCATCCACTTAATAAGAATATGTCAAATTCAAGGATTAACACTAAATACAAACACTAAGGATAGTGCTGATCCATCAAATTTTATGTTTCTTTTATATAAACATAACTACATGCTCACCAGTGAGCTTATCTCGAACTCTGTTGATGATCTGAATTGCCTTCTTATTTAGAGCTTCTGGCTTCACCAGACCATCTCCTACTAAAAGACAGAAATAGGACACAGACTTAGGACTTCATCTGAACAACAAAAGCATTTATACTGCTGTTAGATGTGCCCTTCCCAATTATCATTTTGAGAGCAAACCTAGATGTATTTTCTATAGATACAACTCTTCTTGTTAGAGTTGAGAACATAGCTAATTATAGTACTCATTTATACTGACAAGAGACTGTCCCATTTCATATAATTGCTTTTGGATCATGATGAAATGTTCTGATCTAAGAACAGTTTCTGGATCAACACAGAAACAACAATGAAACTTACTGAAGGAATGGATGGATTCAGGCACTGTGGTCCCAGTTTTTTTATGGGCTGTCTCACCCAATTCCACACTGTCCAACATTTCTGTTGAAAAAAACACAAAAACACAAAAGCATAAATTCGAAGCTGAAAAGCAGCTGAAATATTCTTCTGGAAACATTAGCAAGACTATTGATAGTTCATTTGAAAAGCATATTTGTGACAGCTACCATCCTTTCTACTCACCTACTGACTGGCTGGCTGAGTAGGAGTCTGTTCTTGTTCGCGAGCGCTTATTGCCCTTTGTATTTGCTGCAAGAAAACAAGGAGTTGGAAAGCATGAACTGGAGTTTCAGTGTTTCAGAGCAAATTTGTCCACAAACAATACAGATTTGGCTGCCTTTCTCCTTCTCTAGATTTGATGTCACCTGAAAATAATTTCAATCTCCTGATCACTGCTGTAATTTCATATTAAAATCCCTAAAAGAGTGTGCACACAGAAATATCACATGCAAACTAATGTTTTGATCAGATTGTTTGTAAACACACTGGATTTCACGCTTCTGGATTTCTTGTATAAATACTCTCTTGCTGTCACTATTTTATCAGAATCACTTACTGTCCATCAATCTCCAATTCAATAAGGGATCGTACACAAAGGCTTCTAGCACAGCCATGACACTGTCCTTGTGTTCACGTAGCACTTCCATCACTGTGTGACAGGTGATTCTGTAATTCCCATCAAGGCCTGTCACCTTTGTAAGAAAAAGAAGTGAATCAACCACTGCTTTGTTCACTTTGCAACTCCAACCCCAACACTCAGGGAACAGGAAGTGGTTTTGAACTGGAGTTCACTGTGCTTTGTTCATTAAGAGAACAAGCCAGACATTAATTACGAACTAAGAAGCTCTCTTCTCTATGAACATGATCTTTGTGAAGTATCATGCAACTGACTGTGTCTGATAGAAACAGCTATTTGAAATGAGGAAACAAAGGAAGGCCTAAGAAATTGGAGGACTTTCAGGGTAGTTTATTTTCAAACTAAAAAGTTGCTTTCCACTGTAATGTACTGCAAATATCACTGGAGATATTTTAACTCACAGAAAATTAAGCTGAAATATTAACACCTCTGGTTCTTAAGGAGTGGTGAAGTTTAGCCACAACAAAAAATACAGGAAAAACTGAAAAATGGTTCCCATTTTCCCTAGGAACAGTCCCCTCCAAATCAAAGAGGGGATGCTTACCTCCATAGCATTTGTCAGCATTCTTGTTAATCTAAATGGAATCTTCTCAGGGAACTTTTCTCTTGTCATTGCAACCTAAACACATGATTATGGAGAATAAGTAAATTAATAGCTAATTTACTCTTTAAAGGTTATTAAGTACTGGGATCTTTTTGCTACAGTCCTGAATATTTTATTCCAAGTAGGAAATAAATCACAGCTTTATGTTCCTCAGTTTTCACAAATTACTGTGAGAAGCCAGATGATTAACTTGGTAAGAAAGGGATGTGCCCAGCAACACAGACTGCCTATCAGCAAGACAGGCTCCAAGAACTTTCATGGAAGTGATGTTAGCACTTCTTGCTTGTTCCAATGGTCAGCTAATCCCCAAGACATGCTTTTGAGATTAAAGTGTCTTCTTTTTGTCTTGTCTGTAGGTAAAAGGAAGCTCAAAAGAGAGCCAAAGGGTTTGCCCAGGATCAGACTCCAAGGTCAGTTTGTCTTGGCTTATAGATTAATTCCTGTTCCACCAGAAAATTTGAAATATTATCGAAAATGTCATGTCGAAGTACAAAGACTTACCTCAAAACAGTCCCCGAAGTCGATATGCAGGATCTTTCCACTCAGTCTGTCTAACATCAGATTGGAAGGGTGTCTTTGGTGAAGGAGCGAGAGAAAAAAGAGACCATGGGTGACAGACCATTACAAAAACCCAAAGTAATCAGAGCAGCTCCAGTCTGGAAAGATATTTATCTTCATGAACAAGAACAGTCAGTGATAGCTTGCTTGTCTGAGATCTTCAGTCTCAGGATGAACATGAAACCCTCCTGGCAGTGCATCTGTCACATTACTTTTGTAATTACCTCTCAGGAGTTAGAGATCTTCTCACCTTGGAAGATAAGATCACCTGGACCAGAACGATCAGTACGTTTCTTGGATATGAATGTTTATGAATGTTTATTTTTCAGTCAGGATAATTTTTTCTGCTTGCTTTATGCTTTTTCATTTCTTTTCAGTATAGGAAAATGTAATGCATTATGCTACATTTGAAGTAACACAAATTGTTTTACCACCAACAGAGAAAAAAAATCAATCCAGACTAGCAAAACTACAGTGCTGTGTTTATGCTTACAACTTCCAATTTTGTTTTAATTCAATTTTCAAAGGTTTATAATTTCATGTTAGAGACTTTTAGGTTCAGAAGTAAGAGCTCTTGTTATTAAAACATTTAAGGGTTTAGCTCTTTTTGCATTACAGATTTTGTATCTAATATACACTGTCTTCAAAAGTATTTTGGAAGTTATATTGTTAATAAAATGGATGGAGAAAGATATCCCATTCTGTAAAAGGGCAAAATTAGAACTTGTGGTCCTTGATGTAGTTCCATGTGTATTCATTTCAAAAAGGAAGAAAGCCTTATTTGCACTCAAAATACACAAACTGCATCTCATACCTGCAGTGCTGAGAATAACATCAGCACAATTAAGAACTTAAAGATGGCATCACTACAATTTGGCAGTAACCACAATAGAAGATGTTATCACAAGAACAGATCCAAGGAAAGAACTGATAGGCCTTCACAGTCTGTGCTTTTAAATAAAAGAAACCTTTCCAGATTTATTTACCTGTCCCCGAGGCCCAAAATGTACCCAACCATTGACATCACAGCTAGTGAACGGGTGTAATTTGTTCTTCTGTCAAACCATACCTACAAGTGGAGACAAAACAGAAAAAGCCAGGCGGGCATGTTGCATGTTTCAGTTTATATTTTAATTTATACATTAATAATTTGCATTTCTCACAAAGCAGAACTATAATATGCTTAGGTTCAGTAGTGCCCTTGAATTAAATGTCTAAGTCATTAAGAAAATATATGCTGTGGCTTCTGCTTTTCTCTCCCCTGCAGAGTATATGGAGATTGAAATCTCCAGTCTTGTGCTTTGCACTTCACTTGTGCTCTGAGAGTTTTAAGGCCCCTTGTGGTGGGGATTCATGTGTGGATATGTGTTCTGCAGTGATTCAGCTGGGATTTAGGATGAATAAACTCCATCTCTCACTCATTCTGCAGAGAAGACAATTAGAGACTCTACTGTTTGCCAGTACTTGCGTTGAACTCACCTCCGAGCTTGGACTTTTCAACCACAGCAGTTTGGCAAGGTCATCCCCAGCTGTGTTATTGACAGCATGTTCAAATACTTCTACTTTCTGCATCAGAGTCAGGTGGTCATAGTCTGGAGCCATCTGTAATTCAGAAGTGACATTCAGCAAATTAAAAAGCCACCTCCAGTAGCCTCTGGTTGTACTGTGAGAAACACAGTAATCATAATTCATTTCATATCGAGTTTATATGTAAATTATTTGTAGACTGACTAGTATGTTTCGAACACAGTGAGATGATCATACAACAGTGAAGAATTCTTTTTAAATGGGATAGAAAATTATTTAGTATCCACAAAGTCAGTATCCCACAGTCCTATTTAACTAAAAAACCACAAAGGTAAGTATTTTTCAAAAATCATTATCCAAATAAGTCTTCTGGGCTGGCAAATGCTTTCCTTTTTGGAAGGGAATTGCAAATTTTCTAGTAGTGTTCAGTTTCTCCAGTCTGTCTAATTTTGGCCCTGCTGCTTAGACACAATGTTTGCAATGCCAGCAGCACGGCACCTTGTATGAGGCACGTCACAGTCATGCAAAATTCCAAACACATATCAGACACCAAATGGCAACAACTTGTGGTCACTGCTACAACTGGAAAGGAGAAACAAATAAACATATGGCAAGCTATAACTCTTATCTAGTATTTTTTATTTATTGTAACAATCAGAAAAGAGGCAGAGGAAGAAGCCTCACACCATTTTCCTTCATTAAGATGCCGGTGTCCTAAAAGAATGTAACAAAACCTCTACCAGCTTGGCCCCTTACCCTCAGCATGATGCGATGCTCAATGTTGAGCAGGATCTTTTTCTTCTCTCTGTAGTCTCGGATCAGTGCATGCAGTGTGTCACAGTGCGGCACCCAGCCAATTAAGCCTGAATTTGTAGACAGTGGAATAACAGCATATCTCTGGATGCTATGGAAAAAATGGAGAATCACAGCTCAAATTGTTGTATATTGTGAATTACTAGATTTTGAGATGCTTAAAATGACTACTATTAAATATGATTATGGTCCAAATTTTCTTCTCAATAGTTGTTCTGCCTGTCTTTTCAAACATCCATTTGCACAGATTGTTGCCACATAATCTACAGACAAGCTCAGTTTATGTGGTTTTCACTAAAGGCTTCTTTCAGAAGGTACATGTTATGTTACCCACGATGATCTGTTATTTGCACATGATATTTGATGTGTTCTTGCTTGAAAGACACTGTGCAGAATTTCACTCAGTGACTCTTCACCAAGCTATTTAGTAACTATAATAAAAAATCCTTGTAAAAAACCCATTCTCAGGCTCCTAAGGCGTCCTGAAATAGGCATTGCTTCACAGACCATAACAACTTACAAGATAGGACTTCGACTAAATACAACAAACAATCCCCTCAGATACATTTCCTCCATGTTTGAATTCTATGAATGCTGGTTTTCTTTTTAATTAACTTAGTTCCAAGATTTGCCGTTTCTTCACAAACCAACTGCTTCTGCCAAGGTTTACTTCTGAAGCTGCACCATATAAGGAGTCACATATGCACAAGCACTTTCAGTGATTACCCAGAGCACACACCTGAGGTTTTTACGAAGAGAAGTTGGGTCATTCGCTAGCAGAGTGTTGACCAACCCAAAAAGCTGCATCACTCTTTCATCTTGGCGAAGGTCTTCATGACCTTTCAGAAGGAATACAAACTCATGCCCATTGCTTCCTGCAAAAGAATTAGTGCACAAAAGTTTATTCTCATTGAACAAACAGACAAGAGTAAATACATACGCATCCAAAAACCAGAGAGTGTGGCAGTCAGACTGACTAAGAAAAACCTCACCTGAAAGGAAAGGTTGGAGAGGTTTTACCAGGTAAATATGTAGTTTGACCTAAGAGCAACAGCTGTTTAAATACTGGCATAGCTAAGTGAAAACTGCCCTCTCTTACCCATTAATGTCAACTTCCTGGGCCGCTGCTTGGAGGTGATGACCTGCAGTGAGGGTGCGATGGACTGAATCCGTATGATGGGCTGGTTGGGATCATACGTTCCTGGCACTGCCAATTCCAGATCCCGGCACATTAAGAGTTTTGGTGACACATACTGTAGTTCCAAAGAAGTGAGCTACCAAAACCAAAAGAAATACAACCCCTTAGAATTTCACTTCAATCTCAAAGAAGCATCTGAAGAGTTCATGCTGTCAAGGGACTTAAAACAGTTCAGGCAATGACCAATACTTCAGGTACTTAGAGGAAGTGCTGCATAAATACCAAATTTGCAGCAAACCCTGTGCAGTTATTTCCAGAATACTGAATTAGTATGTTTTGAATAACCAGAAAACATAAGGCAAAGATTGATATTGACAACTTGTACTGTAAGACCCACAAAAGAACTGAATCTCTCCCCTCACCTGTGGCAGCTGCTTTGAGATACGTCGGAACACATGATAATAGAGATCCCAAGCCTGAGTTAGGTCTTTGACATTTCCTGATTTCATGTACTTCCTGCACCACTCTTGAGCTTCCATAAGATCTCTGCCATAGGCCTAGGGAGGAAAACAACAGAAAAAAGAATTTCAACAGACTGTAGTGTAACAAGTGGAGACCACTTAACACCTACAAAGAGCATCAGTCTCTTTTCAAATCGCACTACAAATACTTGATCTCACATTTTTACAGTAGATCAGAATTAAAGATCCAGAAATTCCTGGACCCAAGATCTGCAATGAATTTATCAAACAACATTGCTCACAAGTAGACTTCATTATAGGAGCAACTGAATGCTTAGAATCACCCTTTAACAGTAGGCTCACAAGATCAGTTGATTTTCTGTTATCTGTGCTAGTGCTTACTGTGAGCAAAGCAGAATAATTAACTGCAGCGCAGTTGTTGTTTTCCAGTCCCTATCAGACACCCTGCCAATACAAGACTTCAGTACAATCTGGACTACCATGGTACCTTATAGTCACCAAAAGTGACACATATCTGAAGAGAAATGTCAATAATGAACTCTGCAACTACCATAATAAGTCCCAAGATATTAACTTTTTGTGTCAAATGGCAAAGGTTCTTGTAACACATCTGGGGCAGTCCTGAAGAATAGCCACTTGGCCGTTTGCTGATACCTGATTGAAGGATGTCTCCTTTAAAGTCTGAGGCCCACGCTCCATCATTGCATGAAGTGGTTCCAGCACCTCAAACATTCCCTTTACATTTCTTTCTCCAAAATAGAGACGAGATGCTTCTTCCAACCCTTCATGCCACATCTCGTGCCATAGGATGGCCACACGAATTAGTTCTTCACTCACCTGTTTTAGGACAGAAAAAAAAGATTAAATGCCTAAAGGAATCCCTGGGACTGTATCCTGACTTAAAAACATAACATTCCTTTCTTCTCTAATGTTATGAAATATTTGTTCCTGGCAGCCAGAGGGAGCCACAAGATCTACCATAGTGATGGCACATTTTTTTCTGCAAGAAGCTGACGAGGCTTTTCTCACCTTATTTCTTACCTTTAAAATTTTCTATATGCTTGTGTGGCTTGGCCTGAAAGCATTATTTTTCATTTATTCATAAAAATCTTTATCAAATCAATTAAATTACTCTTTCCATGCTATGCACAGTAAGTTTTGTTTATACTTTCCATTAAACAAAAACACCTCTTTACGGAACAAATATTTTTCATGTATTTCTTCTCTAAATTTATTCATAAGGAAATACAAAAATTCAGTGTGTGAATTATTTTAAAATGGAAGTATTCTCTGGAAATTACACTAATGCTGTAGCTTCTACCAGCTGTAAATACCCCAAATTAATTGTACTTGAACAGAATCAACAATGAATAGTCATTTTGTGTTATTATAACTGACATCCATCCATCCAACATAACATAGTTAATGCTACACTGAGCACTCACCATCATTGCCTGCTGCACCAGAGTGTTGCTGTGCTCACACATGTTTTTCAGGATCTTATTTGCAGCATTGTGCCGAGCAGTGGTCGTAGATTTAGAAGCCACAGTCAAAGGATAGATCAAAGCCTGCAAGGAACAGCAACCAATAATACTTTAAAACCCCACAGAAGAGCTATGTAAATTTAAAAAACATTAACAAACAGCAGCCTTAGGGATAAACAGAAGAAAGCAAGCTTGCTTCTGGAAAGTGGTGATAGGAATTTGTTACTGGAAGTCTTCTGATCCAAAGGGTTTTCAAGACTTTAATTCACTGAGCTGAATGACATTGAGAGCCTCTTTCAAAATAGAAGAGCAAAAATAGGTTTTAGGATTATGTGATATTCCACACTGTGGAAAGAAATTTAGATAAAACCTGTGAGGTAGGTTCTTAGTAGTCACTTAAAGACATTAAGGTGATTTGCACTACCCAGTAGACATTAAATTACATTAGACAAAGAGTGCTTCCCAGGCTGTGTGGCTCATTCACCCCTTTCCATTTTTATATGAACAGTGCTGAGGTGAAAGCAGCAGCAGCAACAGAAATTGTCCCCAGCCTCACTGTCATCACTTTTTGTGACTTCCTGTGCAGGCATCTGGACTTGGTGAAATGGAGCACAGGAAAGGCCTTAACTGACCTATGAAAATTCCTCCTCTAAGCTAATGCTTACCTGGGGATGGTACCGACCAATGTCTGTGAGCAGCTGATGAATGAGACGTCCTACCAGTGGTCGAGGGGTGTCAATTCTGGCAATGAGCTGAGGGATAACCTAGTAGTAAGGATAAGGAAAATAAACACTCTTGTCATCTCGTGTTCAGTGCACCAGGTGTTCTGCCCTCTCCTAGAGACCTCACAGCCTCTAAAAGGGACAGGGAAGCCCACCACTCATTTTTGAGTTGGTCAGAGGGTAACAAAAGGTTCCAAACGGA
Organism: Vireo altiloquus; assembly: GCA_013396875.1. NCBI lineage: Eukaryota > Metazoa > Chordata > Aves > Passeriformes > Vireonidae > Vireo > Vireo altiloquus. The sequence continues at coordinate 209,102 of VZRF01002568.1, forward strand.
AATGTAAAACAGCTCAGTGAGATCACAAGTGTTCTGTGCAAAACTGTTACAGGATCCAGAAAGATGCATCTTGAAGTATAATGCTTAAATAGGAAATAAAGTATTTTTAAATTTAATTACAAGAGTCATTCTACAAGGCAGTCCCGAAACAGATTGTGAACTATATCAGAGCCGGACAGTGGTATTTTATACTTGATCACCACTGAATCCACTTCATTTTTAATTTAAGAATTTTCATTCTTTCTCATTAATATGCACTACCTTGCATTTAATACAGAAACATTTCTCATTTTTCTGTTCAAGATGCTTATTAAATCAGTTACAGACTGTACTGCACACTGCTCTCAGCAGTCACCTACAGAGGACTGTTTTTTAAAGGATCATCATGGATATCACGCAGCAAATCCCCAAACTAGCTCCAGAACTGGGATTTCTCTTTGTGTTATTTACCTGCAGCCAAGTGTCTATTTGGATTGCCTTGACTCCTTCTACCAAAGCCTCATTCACATCAGGCCAGTGACCATAGTCAAACCACAGAGTAAGAACTCTAAAAAAGAGAAATACTTCTGTTAGGAACAAAGAAATGAACACACAACCAAAACAAAAGAAAAACCCACCAACCAACTGAAAAAAAAAAAACACCAAAAAACTCCTAAACAAACAAAAAAAAAAAACCCAGGCAAAAGCCCAAGACTCATTTACAAGCAACTTTTCTGCCCAGAGCCCTCCGAGAGCAGGGATAATCTCTCTAACAAAAATTAGCCTGGACGGAGGCATCCACTTAATTCAACCATAACAAAAAAGAGCACAAATGTGTTCTACCAAATCTGAAACCATGTGCTCTTATCAGCTGGATTTCATTTACTATGTGCTTTATTATGTACCTTAGAGTGTCTTGTAGGTTGTTTCCTCGAGACAGAGAAATGGATCGAAAGAAACCCTGGACAGCAGGGACTGTGTACATCAAGAGGGTCTTGGATAAATCCTTTTGGAATGAAAATTGCTGCATTAGTTCTATGCAAGCACATCAACCCACATGAATCCTAAACTCAAGAAGGGGAAAGAGGAAGAAATATGTGGAAATAGAGACACAATCCCCATTGTAGCTGACTTCTGCTCATACTCTTCACCGGACATGCTGCTCCTAGAATGTTATGTTTTGCTTGACTACAGAAAGGTCTTTCAGCCTGGCAGGGAAAATGCCATGGTTTTATACTTCAGTTCGTTTGCAAAGCTATGGACAGCAAAGTAGCCTAAAAACTACCGCCTTACTATAACTGGTAAATGAAAGAGATTCTTCACAGTCTTCCGTGAAGGGCTTAAGTAGCAGAACTTGTTAATGCACTGTATCACCTACGACAGCCATCTCAGCCTCTGCTTTAGGTCACTGCTAATAATCATCTGCATTAATTTAGCCCATAAAATTTTCCTATGTCTAAGCAGTAAGTACCAATCTCTCAGCATGAAGAGGGACGAAGGAGGGTACCTCAGTGACTTTTTTCTGCACCGGGGATGGGATGGGGCTGTTCTCAGTGCTCTCTGCATCACTCTCACTGTTGCTGCCCTCAGTGTTAGCGCTGGTGATGCTGGCTCCACTTGCGTGACGGAGTTTCTTCTTCTCATCTCTGGCTTGGTTTTGATGTTTATAGTGAAGCACTGCTTCAAAGTTCATCACTGCCCAGGCATGCCAGGCCTGCCAACAGGAGAGAACAGAAGTCAGAAGAAAGATGACTCCATTCTGCAACATGCACTTTCTAATTGCTAGATGTAATCCAACCTTTCTATGTCTGCAAACAACTGCAGTAAGTAATACCCTGCACATAACACAATGCTTTGATTTTTCTAATTGCTTGTAATTTGAACTATCTTATTATCTTAAATAACATCCTGTTGAGTTCTTGGCCAGGAACTCCCTGTTGAATATTAATGCAAAGGAGCTCAGTACCAAAAATTAAATTATGTTTGCATATACCTTAATTTTTCAAAGGCTAAAATGAAAATTAGTATGTTAGGACTCGGGGATGAGTAATGGGAAAAAATACTGGAGATGGCTGCCCCAGAGAAGATCTGGCACCTTATATTAATTGAAATATCACAATCCTGAAATCAAGGGCTCTTTGGAGAATTAACATCAGGGCTACTTTCCTTGTTCAAGTATACTGACTGAGAACAAGTTAAATTTTTCCATTTTCTGTCTCCTTCATTGCTAACTGACAGGAGAGAGTCTCAAAAGCAAGAACAGAAACTGAATTGTGGCATAGTTTCACCAGCCAGATAAAATTCTAAACAAGAATCTCATGGTTGCCTCGGGCCACTTTCTTTGGTTTTTTGGTTCTGTTTTGGTTTTTTTAATCCTACTGGCAGTAACAAGGCAGACGGTTATAAGAGATCTTCCAATGAACATCTTCCTTTCCTGTAGTATGGAATTTGATCAAATTTATCTGGAAACTTTTTTGTAATAACCTTGTACCAGTTGCGATCATGCTCCGTTGCAGCACTGTAGTATTGCAAGACTTTGGGGATGGTGCTCTCATTGATGCCTTGCAGGTTCAGCTGCCACTCACCCAGTTTCAGGAAACACCTGGTTAAGCAAAGGGATTATTGATTCAAAACCTAAAATGTAAACAAAGCCTCTGGATTACAAGGCAAACTTGTAATCTGGAGTCTAAAAGACATTCCACGTGCTGAATCCAGTCAGGAAGCTTCTCCTGCAGGCTGGATGCAAGTTTCAAAATATCGCTTGTAGTGTGGAACTAACTAGCTGAAGGTTTAATTTAAGAGGAAAGGGGGGATCGAACTTTTTCCCTCATCTGTATGAGATATAAAATAAATGTAAGAAGTAGGTAACAGCAACATTGAAAGACTTCATCAGTCTGTGCTGATAAAATGCATACACATGTGCTGGTGAGCTGTACTGAGCACCATATGAATGAGCCTTCTGGGGAGAACACTGACAGACAGACAACGGAAACACAGAGGAACTGTTCTTCCCCCAGCCAGAACTCCATTAAGTGATTCCCTCCTAGAGGAAAGGAAAACCAACACATTTTTACTGCAGCAGGGTGGGGTTGTCAAGGTTTGTGCAAAACTTAATACTTTGCTCCCTCAGCAGGCTTTAAAGGCCACAGTTACATGGCTGTCCTTTCTGTATTTTGAGTTTTCCAGAAAGCATTTTGCAAGACAAATATTGTATGCAAATCATTACTAATTTGTTTTCCATGATAGTCACTGAAAAAATAAGACAATGGTGTTACCAAGTTCCCATCCTCATAAAAGCAAATTGAGTGCATGCCTCCTTTCAAAAAAAGCAAACTTTCAATAGAAAGTACTATGCAATTTTTAATTTAAAATGAAAAAACCAGATCCGGCACCTACAGATCCACAGAGAAAAATGGAGAAGGGTTCTTAATGCAACGATATTATAAGAGACCATCACATGCTGGGCACCTACTGCCCAAAGCACTGCTGTTGTGCTTGGCAGCCTGTGCACTTAATACAGATGTGCCAGGCGTATGGAAAGTGTTTCCTAGTGACTGAATCTCCTGAAAAGCAAAGAAACAGCCATGCTGAGAGCTCTGCCTTCTGCCAGTGAGCTACAGTGCTGGAAAAATACAACTAGTCACCAGCAACAAATACAAGCTGTTTAGGCTGATGTGTCCCAGTAACATCTACTGAACATTAGTAGATGTTGGTAGAACATGGTAGATAAGAATGTAATACCAAAGCAGCTAAATGAGAAATTCCCTGTTCTTTTAATCAAAGCATGAGCTTCATCTGAAATGTGTCACCTGCAGAGACCCTGCACCTCAGGAAAGCCTTCACTTTCAGTCTAGAGCTAAAGGATGCCCCAGGGCCCTGTGCTGACCGTGCCATGAGCTTATGGAGCTCCTGCTTGTGCTGCTGGTCCTCAGTGGCGATGGCGTGCTGGGCCTGCTGCTGCATGGTCTGCACAAAGTGCTGCATGTGCTGGAACGCATCAATCTGCAAAGGGATGATGGAGACAGTGAGGACCACAGGGCTTAAATACAACTTCTCAAGGGAGGAAGACAATGTGGAAATGAATTTTCACTGAAATAAAAATATATGGTTTTCTTTCAAAGCTTTTCAGCCATTGACATCCCTCTAAAGTCACTTTACGCTTTGAATACGTCCAAATAAAAGAAGAGCTTAGAGATTCTTCTTGTCTCTGAAATTGCTAAACTGAGGAACAAATAACTGCATCCTTCCGATGCCAGGCACACCTTCATTGTCATACAGAGAGCCAAAGGTATGACTGACCATAACACAAGATAACACTGTGCTCTGCTGTGCAAGAACTCAACTCTTGCAAAGCAACAAGATCACCTGTACAGGGAGAAAACTTGAACAGCAGAGAATGTCCTGTTACTGCTCACACAGCATGAGATTCTAGTACAGATACAGAGATATTTCATTTGCAGCTAAGCATGAACTAAGTCTGGCAATTCCAACAATCGAATGTTTATAGCTTACAAACTGTATCTGACCAGGACAATGCTGAACAGACAGGATCACAAATCCAGAGAAGCCGACCTATAATAATGTTGGGGTTTTAAATATGCTATGGCCAGACAATAAGAAATGACAATTTGAGAAAATAATGCCTGAAGGAAAACCTGCAGCTTCCTGATCTTTCCTCCCAACCTTTCAGCTTTGGTTAGGCTTGAAGTACACATCATGGGACATTGAGTTGTTTCAACAAATTGAAGTCTAGATTTCTCCTAAGGTTATTGAAGAAGTACAAATGTGCATTCCTCCTTTGCCAGAATATTACATAGGGCAGTAGTGCTAAAGCAACTTGCACTATCAAATCATGAGGGAAAAAATATTTTTAAAATTCCTTGGAAAGAATTCTCGGGTAGGAAAACCAAAAATTAAAGATTTAAGAAAAAAGTATGCACACTTCACTGGAAAGAACTGAGAGTAAAGCTCCTGCAATCAGCAGGGTAATTTCTGGTTAGGAACTGCAGAATATGCTGTTAGAAGCCTAATTTACTTCTGTGCATCTATAGGAATGAACTATGTTAGACACAAGAACTACCTGAGCTCAAATGCCTCATCTAAGCTGTTCAAATGTCAGCGTGCACAACTCTGGTGATGAGGAAAAAGGGTATTAGGCCAGGGTGAAAAAAAAGAAAGTATCATACTCTTAACAATAATGTGGTGCATTCCAGAGCTGGTAACCTAGATAGAAGGGACGGGGGCGGAGAGAGATGGGGAGTAAATAACAATCTTATAAATAGTTATGCTAGACATCCATTAAAAATAGACAAAATATATTGCCAAACAGTATCAGTACAGAATGTTATCTTTTTATTATGCACCCCTCTCATATATCTAGACACACCCAAGAATCTGTTCTTCAGTTTCCACTAATATTGAAAACTGATAGCCATAAACTGACAGACGGAGCACTTAAGACTGAAAGCAGTAAGTTTTCCAGAACAACTGAATTCCTAAGTTTGTATGTAGCCTTTTTATGGTATATGACTTAGAATGCAGCTTCTGGCAACGGTCCTCGTTAGAAGAAATGTAATAGGGTTTACTTATCCATTTTTATCTGTTGTTTAAGAAAAGACTGTTGTGGAGCTCTGCAAGTGCTGTGTGGTTGGTTTCCTTTTAGATGCCAGCATTTTTCCTGCTGGATTTGGCAAGTGCCAAAACGGCGGTACTGAAAACATTTCAGGTCAACAGAGGAACCCTGAACTGCTCAGCTAGAAAAAAATGGTCATTTCCCACCATAGCAGGCTACATCAGCAGCTTATTACTTAGGATACCAAATCAAGTGAACACACACAGTTACATAAAACTACACACATCACCAGGTGTAATTATGTATTATTTATCTATTTTGATATCAGTTTACCCCATCTTCATGGGCTCCACCTATTCCTCTATCAGTTATTTTTAGACATGTTCTCACACTCCCTTAATCTTTGTCCCTTCTCTCCTTCGGCTTTCCACCACTGCACCAGCATCCTGCACCATGTCCATCTATTTCTTGACCACAAGTCAAACACCGCAAAACACAGTTTCCCTCACAGAGGCAGGCAAAGATCCCACATACTTCTGGGGTCATTTACTGAAGAAGGGTAAGAGGCAATTTCACTGTTTTACAGAGCAAACAGAACGGGGCCTCAGCAACAGCTCCTTCTGCCTTTTTAATTCAAATAAAGAATAGTTAGGTCATGGCAATGTTCCCACAGCAATGGCTCTGCTCCAGTGCTGGCAATCCCAAAAGTAGAAAAAACAAGAAATATGTGGCAGAACATGAGGATAAATGGAGGGTTTAATGTATATTAAAAAAAGAGGTAACTTATCCAGTCTGGAGCTTATTAGATTTGATTATGTAAATTCTCCCTGTGCTGCAATGTCAAAAACATTCACCCTGGGCTCTCTGGAGCCAAATTGTTCCCATGACAAAAGCCCCTGTACTTTTCAGCTGTCTTTCAGTTAGAAATGTCCAATAATCTCTTTAGTGAAAATCAGTTCTGCTCAGCAACTAAGTGCAAACTGTTCAGGACACTTCTCAAACTGGTATGAAACCCCCCTTTACTTCCCTCTTTCAGCATGTAACTGACCACAGGTACAGTGTAGAGACCTGGCAATAAGATCAGTGCATGAAAAATCAAGTACCATACCTACACAGGACAAAAGAGTTACTAATGACTGTTAATCTTAGCTACCTCCTTTGGGTACCAGCTACTGGTTTAGCAAAAATAATCTTTCCATGTATGAAATAAAATTAGGGCCAGGTTTTCTCTCCCTTACAGAGTTTTAAAGGAAAAAAAAGGCTTACGATTTGAATAACAATAAGGAAAGGAATTAGTTATTCTCTTTTAGGGGAGCAAAAGTAAAACCTCCAGCCTTGCCTTTGTTCTGTGGGGAACATGAAGAGCTAATGTGTATGGCATTTCACAAAACCTGAGCAGTGAAACAGAGCACTGTGTTCTCCTGTACCTTACGGGCACTCTTCCACATGTGCTTCATGTACGCATAAGTCACTTGGGGATGGACTGTTGGCAGTGGGTGATCCAGCTGTCGAGATGGATCTACTCCCAAGAGCAGGACAAGAGTCTTATGGGCCAAAGCCTGGAGAAAGTGGCAAAGACAAAAAGCAGGTTAAAACAAGCTCATTGGTACCTCTAGCTCATATTGCTTCAGCATTGCCCAACACAAAAAAAGGACATCTGACCCTCCAGATACAACACAGACCCAGCAGACTTCCTGGACTCATAAGAATACCACATGATAAACCATGTCTCCTTTTGGATCAGAGCATTAGAGTCTCATTTCAGAAGCCAGTAGAAAATGCAAAGTTTCTGTTTAAAGTATTTGGTGATAAATTTGTGGTGAATGTTAAAATAGAACTCTAATGTTTAACAGTAACATCACATGCTAGACTTGACTCTCTGCTCTAGCAGAGAGAGCTATTATTAATAATCTCCAGTGCTGCATAAAAACTTTCAGTTATAGCATGCAATAAAAAATTGGCTCGGGGGCTCTCAGGAGTAATATCAGTCCCACAAAAATATCCATGGCTACAAGCATGAACTCTATGCTGGTTACAATTGTAGCATTTCAACAATTTCTGACTAGTTTCTTCATCAGAGGAGAGCCCATCCCACTTGGGCAATGAAAGCATTTAGGAATGCTCAAGCTTGAAGTAGCACAGCAAAGTCAATCATCCGAAAACCTGCTGAAGAGGACAGAGCCTGACAATGCTCACCAGCCTCCCACTCTTGCCACACAAGCTGGCATACTTGAGCCAAGTTCTCATGTCCTCATGAGGATTCACAACAAGAGATCGGACCATCAATATTCTTTGCCAGTCTTCCACAATTCGCTGACAGCCCTGAGAGGAAAAAGAAGGGAGAACTTGTTAGTGTTTGGTCTCCAGTGTACCGCACAGAGCCTTGATTCAGAATCTGAAGGGACTGCCATCAAGATAGAGACTTCTATGCCCGTAATTCACAGCAGACTGACATTACAGAATCACAGAATGAACTAGGTTGGAAAAGACCTTTAAGATCATCTAGTCCAACCTGTGACCTAACACCTCCTCGTCAACTAAATCATGGCACTGAGTGCCACATCCAGTCTATTTTTAAACACATCCAGGGACAGTGACTCCACCACCTCCCTGGGCAGATGATTCCAGTGCACAATCACTCTTTCAGAGAAGAATTTTTTTCTAAAGTCTAACCTAAACTTCCCCAGCGCAGCTTAAGACTGTGTCTAAGAACTGTGTCTATTTCCTTAACACTGCAGTGCGTAAAGAAGGTTCAGTCCCTGATTCTCACAATCTGCAGGGAGCTCAATGCTTGCAGTCTAATGATATCCTCTAATGGAAAAAGGAGAAAAGCTCCTAAAGCTGAAATGCATCCAAAAATCAAGAAAGCTCTTTGGACAATTCCAAAGTGAGTCAAAGTACCTTCTCAACCTACTTTTGGTTTAAGTACCAACATGGAGATGGTAGAAAACCAAATGGTTGCAAAGATATTTTTGTTATTGCCCTTTTCCTTTCGAGTATTGCTTTTGGAGGCTGGCACCTCTAAACTGGTTTTCTGCCAGAAACTGCAGCTCCAACTGCTGTGCTGCTTGTGCAAGCATTGTCTGGTTCTGCTCTGTCTGATGGGAGAGGCACAACACCATCAGAGAAGGATGAGTCTGTATTTCAAACATTCAAGGATGCTACAGAGAAGTAGAATTGTGGAAGGGACCATAGCAACCAAATTCATGGTGCTTGATACAGTGGCCAAGTACAGGGTAACAGTGATGCTCTAAAGTTTCTATTCTATTCTAAGAGACTACTTAGTTTTGAGGTAAACAAAGTATTTCCCAATGGCAGCAAGGACCTTAGCACCAAAGAAGTTATTCTGTCCCTTTTTCTTTTTCCCCCTAGTTGAGGGCTGGGAAGACAAAGCTTGTTTTCTAACACCCAAATAATTTTAAAATGCATATTGGAAGAAGTTTATTAAAAACCAGCTATAAAACGTTCAAGAACTGTATGTACTGCTTTCAGGACTATAAAAAGCTGTATTCAGACATTACACTTCCTGCCACTTCAGCTTCTCTACCCCAGTGGAATAGTCCTGAGCTTTACCAGACAGGAATGCAGTTTGGAGACTAAAAGCTTTGTCACAGTTTCCCGAACAGCTAAAAAATATACAGCAGGCTTTCATAAGGTGGCAGATTATAGCAGTCCCAGTGAAGAGCTCTGCACAGGGCAAAGTTCTTCCTCCAGGCAGCATTTTACCTTAGTTACTCCCTTTGTGTCTTTTACTCCCTTCTCTTGCAGAAATCACCTCTTCGAACAGTATTCCTGTATGTATTACTGCATCTCAGGATATTCAGTTTCACTGTAGAGATGCCTCTTATAAAGCAATAGTGTCAAGTATTTGTCTGACTTAAATTTTCAGAGATACTTTGGATTGTTGATGTTTAGAGTAAGAAAGGCACAAACTTCTCTTTCAATACAGGAAAATCAGCATTGCTAAAGGTCTCTTCTGAAAGGTCAAGGTTAATCATAGCATCATTTAGAATGGAAAAGATCTTTACGATTATCAAGTCCAAACATAAACCTAACACTGCCAATTGAACCACTAAGCCATGTCCCTAGGTGTTACCAATCAGCTGGAAACGTTCTTTTAAGAGGTCCAAAAGGAAGAGGATAATCTTTTTATTTACAAGCACGTGAATTCTCTGACCAGTTTTCCGGCATTTGTATAGAATTCACTTCTTAAAATGCAGCCAGCCAGGTAAAAAGTTCAAACTAGTCTGATCCAAACCAGTATTTCCAGATGTAATTCAATATTGAGATAAGCAGCCTTGGAGATGTTACTAGTGTCTCTCTTCTGTATACATCTATTTCAAGGCTTAGTTCACCCTTTTAAAGTGTCATATCAGCAGAGATCTCAGGAACATTAACCTGAAAAAAAAAAAAAAAAAGCCCAAACCAAAACCCCAGACAACAAGGACAAGCACAAAGGAGATGGAGTATGCAGCCACATGAGCATGGATGTTACTGGGATGAAAAGAGACATGGAAAGATTTACTGAGCCACCACACTGACTCAAAAGGAAGCTGCTCATGCCAGCCCATCAGCATCTCCATCCTTGACCTTTACATGGATGTACCTGCAGTCTTTCCCACCAGATCTGGCGGATGATCTCACGGCGTTCTGGTACAAGTTTATACTGGATAACCTCTTCCAGCTCTGACAGCATCTGGCAGGATACCATAGCCTGAAGGAAAAAAATCACATTCCATCCCAATCACTACAGAACAAATCTATAATTAAGGAACAGTGTTTTGGCATCAAAATCTTAAAATACGTAGGCTACCCAACAGATAAAGGATCAACTGCTATATACTGGTACCTAGATAACCTGCTGATTCAAACTCCCTAAGTGTCAATTCTTATTTCTTTTGAGGGGGTGGAGCTCACTTCACTTTTAGTTTGTCCCAAAGCTGCTCCTTCAAAGCTGTATTTCTTATCTGACAAAAGTCATTTAGCTTATGGGCCTACATAAGTCTTATGTTTGAGACAAGCACTACTCTGAAGTTTTATGCACCTTTCAGAGACAGTCTGAAGCAGCAATGAAGGGAATGAAGTCTAAGAGCTACACTTACCCCGTAAGCTCGACTGTAACTCTCTCCTGCCATGGCAGTCAGCTCAGCATCCAGCAGGTCTCTGGCTTTGTCAATGCACTGAAATAGAACAAGATATTGGGGCAAAGGTAGTATGTTTCATCTAGAGTCAACTGTTGAAGCTGCTGTTCAGCTGTTCCATCTCATGGCCAAAGCTGGCATTGTTCCCACTCTCCAATAAGAACTTGGAAAGGATCTTATCAGTAGAATGATTTGACAGGAAAACAGTTTCCCGGGCATATACAGGGGAAGTCAAGGGAGCTTCATTCATCATCTGCACAATTTGAAGTTTGTCTGCATACAAAATCAAAGTTTGCAGTATTTCTAATCCTACTGTCATTGTAGAGATCATCATTAACAACATTTGTAGAGGAAAAGTTCACATTTTAGTGCAAGAGAGTTGGGTAAAAAAAGGAACCTCAAGAAATGCCTCTTGATACCATAAAATGAAAGAAAACAGTTTTCACTGTTTTACATAACCCAACAGGATTTTATGAATTTTACAGGACAGCAAATTCCATTTCTCATCCTCAAACTGAGACAGCCTCTTCAAGCATGAAATAAATCCTGCTTAGTTCTAGTCATTATATAATCTCTCACCTATAGCTTTTCCTGTTCAAAATGTTAAAGGTTAATCAGAAACTACCCTTTTGAATGCCTGGTTAATTTTACTGCGCACATCACCCAAAAATCTATGTATGGGTTTTGACAGCACAAATTCAATTACTCCTTTATCTAAGCTGGCAAGCCTGCACAGAATTCTGAGAAATGGGACTTGAGCTTCCTTGGAAAGTAAACAACATGTTTCACATCTACAGAGTCGCTCTGCAAATCGCCTCTGTGGCAAACAAGCGTTACTAATACAGCTCTGTTTAATAGACTCATTCCTTGTCTTGGTATCTCAATCTAAGATTTGAGATTTGTCAATGCTATCAGAAAAATTAAAGTTATTGTGCATTATATATTTGAGCACTTCACTGAAAAAGCTGTAAGAGAAAGAAGTGCACAAAAAATCCATTAGGAATCTTACAGGTGTCTCAGACATTCCTGGCAATTTACAATCAGTGCCTTGTAGAACGGAACCTCTGCTGACATAATCCTTGTGCCTTGCCTGTCTAGAAAAGAGGCACAGAAGTAAAAAAATGTCAAAAAAAGACTAAGGCATTCTTATGTTCCACAGCACTGGACCACTACTATCTGTACATATGTTCACTGCTATGTTTCTGGAAACACAAGGTAAGATCTATCACCCAGGTCTAATACATCCGTGGAAAAAACATTATTGGGCAATTCATAGGTTATGAATTTAAAGCAGTTTAAAGCCAACTGCTTTAAACCAGCCTATTTTACCATGAAACTCTATAGTCTAGAACATCTAAAACCAGGTTTTGGGTTATCAACAAGGAAGATAATTACTTGCTGAGCCAGTGAGAAAAGGTCCTGATGCAGTGCCAGTACAGCCCTGTAGAAAGCACCATCATGGGTATCCCTGGGGATCATGCAGGTATATTCTTCCATGCTGTCCCACTGACCTGCAGAGACACAGATATCCTCAGCAACACAACAGCCTTCTTTGCAATGTGAGAACAGAACAGAATTATGACGTGGTGCTTAGACATCAGTGCCTAGGCCTGAGTGCTGTGTGATACTTCTGCACTTAAGTCAGCCCTCGAACAGCTTGTCTTTGGCAGGGACACTTATATACATAAACATACACATAGCTACAGACAAGAAAAACAAAAGCATTTTTGTTCTAGAAAAATTGTTATCCTTATGGAAAAGGTTCTTTCATTTTTTGTGATGAAAAAATTGACATTCTGACACTTCCAGAACATTTGAATGAATTAGTGCCATACAAACGAAAAGATGTATTTTTTTCAGCAAAGGCTGGCAGAGAGCAAGTGATTCATAAGCTTCTCTAGTAAACATCTCACTATCAACATAAATGGACATTTGGACCACTACAGATTTACTCCCCTTAAGATTGTGTACTCAGCAGACACAATCTCTAAAATGCTCAACAGATACCATTCTTGTTGTAAATAAGAGTCTGTCACAAATCTGAGAAAGTCTTTTTATCTCATTTCCAGCCTGAGCTCTGTTCAGTGTAAAGCCAAGCAAAAGGGAGCATTTAAGCAATTGATCATCTGCTCAGACCACTCTGTTACTAGAGGCTGCACTGGGAGACTTGATGTAAATGCAGGTTTTCCAAAGGACTTCAATATGGAATGATGCTTACTTCATTTCCCAATGTAAATAATGTGGTTCCTTGATGTTGCTGTTTCCTGTATTCTGTAGTTCGGAAGTAAGTTGAAACTATCTATACTTGTACCTCATAGGCTGTTGCACCCCAGCACAGGAGGATACATTACCTAGACCCCAAGCAGCAGCAGCAGCCATCCTGGCCATCTTAGCCTGAGTTTCATCATTCACCTGGGTCCACTTTTCACAGCACTGCTGGTGGAGCTGCCCCCTAAGAAGAATCCACAATTTCTGATCAGCAAAAAGCACCTTCCAAGATTTCTGCCTCATTAAACAACCACTTTCCACTGATAAGATAACAACTAGCCCCATTGTTCTTTTTATACTGAGTGGAAAACAGGATTTGACTCCTCTGGCCAACAACATGCTAATCTGATGACAAATATCCTATCATTAGAAAATAATTTCAAGACACACTATGTTTTGAAAATACACATCCAAAGAGAAGTTTGCATTTGTTCCTCAACAGCTCTTAATGCCTACTTTACAAATTGGACTGAAAATGACAGTCTATAAATACAGGAAAAAAAAAAAAATCATTCTCAAGAAAACAAACAAACCACCACCAAAAAAAAGGATGCTTAAAATTTTTGCAAGCGTCATTAGAAGAAACATATGACCTAAGTAGCTTGGGCATGGCTCCTACTATCAAAAATTTTGAAGTAACACATCAAGTCTGCAGATAAAGACTGCGGAATGAATGTTGCCGTAACCTCATATGAAGACTTGTCATGGCAAGATCTCAGAGGGCATCTGAATCTTTCATCTCCAGTGGAGAGGAAGCATCAGGATTTTTTATTTCTTTTAAATCAACTGTGAATGCACCACTAATCAAACCAATTACCCTGGGTGTTGCAGTTCCAGAATTTCTCAGGCTGGATACTCTGTAGCAGTGAAACAGCTGCCAACTGTGAGGGAGAACAACTTTTCTTCCCTACTGTCATCCTCCTCCTCCCAAAAAGGAAGATGAGTTAGTCAAACAGAACCAATGGGCTGCCGCAGGCAAGACAGTAATTCTGACAGCTTAATGGCCTAGGAGGGAAAAAACCCCAAAGCCAATGAAAAACCAAGCCAAACCTGGCAACAACAGTAAATCATAGATGCTGATAAAACACTATGGGTTCTACAGGAATAACTACATAAGGAGACAAATGGCTAAGAATGTTAACAGCCAAACTATGGAAACCTCAACCTCAGGAGGACATCTCTAGGGTAGCTGCAAGGCAGCAGACAGCACTTTGCAAAAGCACTTCTGAACTGTAAAAACATCTGCACAAAGTTGGAGCCCAGTTCCACAAGAGAACTTGGAGACTCTGATTGCTGTCATCACTACAGACTATCAATAAATCCATGGTATTTCACTCCAACAGAAGAAAATTGTCTTTCTGTTGTTCCATAGATTTGTTGATGATACATGAATAAGTAGGAGGTTCAGAAAGGACACTTTACACAAATACACATCCTGCAGGAGGGAAAAATTCTCCAAATCCTTGATGAGAACCGCCTACTCGCAGAAACGCTGATTGAGGAATGCTCAGTAAAAGGATCTATTTTCCCTACTGGAAAAGCTACACACTATATGACTCACATTCATTTAGAATAAAAAAGGGCAGAAAAATGCTGCCAGAATTAGGTCTCTCAAACAGTCCCGTTTCTAGCAGTAAAATGACTTTAGTGAAGAGGAATCTCCTTACTGTTGGTGCCATGCTGTGGGTTCATGTCAGGACCCATCAGGAGAGAGCTCGTGACATGCAAAGTTCAGTAAAAAGGCGGAACCTGGACGAACCCACACCTGCCCCTGGGTAGAACTGCACGCCACAGTGAACAGGGTGCCTTCTCCAATTATCTTCTTGGAATTGGATAGCGAGAAACAACAGAAGCCCCCAGTCAAGTAGCAAGCTGTAAGTCACCAGCAGCTCACCCTCTCACAAACACTGACTTGAATCAGTCACGTGTTGACAACAGACATTTGACACAAAGCTTGAAATACTAAAGGTCCACAAAGACAAGGCCTAAGAAATGCTGAGAAAGACTAATAAGGAAAACCTCATCCTTCTACAAGGCATAAGTCTGACATTGAATAAACACAGAAATCTCTCATGTTTTGATCAGTTTAAAAAGGAGGGTCACAATGAGCTCCTTTTATGACTGTTTCTGACAAGTTCTGCTCAGTTAATGTTTCCTCAATTTACAGTGTCTTTCTCTGTTATAAATGGAGCTGTCCTGATTGTAAGATTGCAGATTCTCTTCCAGAGAGACCTTAACTCACCAGATGGCCAGTCCCAAAAGGCTTAGAGATGTTATTACCAATTCTGACTTCAATGAACAAAGTGAGATGCTGTGCAAATATTCAAACTTTTAAGTAAGGAAAAGTAAATAGGAATTCAGGCAAAAAATTGTCACCTGAGTGACAGCACCCAGAGATCAGATAAACACCATTTTCCCCAGTCTTCAGGCATTCCCTGCTTACCATTCACCAAGTGCTTCCAAGCAACGCATCCGTCCCAGCATCAGCTCAGGATCATCTTTGTTTGTGTCCATCTTCTTGTCATAGGCCACCAGAGCATCTTCCCATTCATGAAGCTTTTCATACCAAGTAGCTTGAATTTCCTAAGGGAAGGGAAAAAAACCCAAAAAACCCAGCAGGATTAACATTGATCCTTCTACATTAACTACCACAGCTTTTCCTGAAAAATTCTGTATCTAAGCTGGTCACCTCATCCTTTTTTTATTCTATATATCCTCAAGGACTTCTGTGATACAGAGAAGAGCCCTGAGCTAGTGTGCAAACTGGAATCCTGGCATTGCTCCACCTGCCCAGAAATGAACTCAGGTTTACCAGAGGGATTAATCCAATATCACCCCCCTTAGTCAGTGCCATTGAAATACCAGCTCAGCAGTA
The DNA here is from genome assembly GCA_013396875.1 of Vireo altiloquus. Classification (NCBI taxonomy): domain Eukaryota; kingdom Metazoa; phylum Chordata; class Aves; order Passeriformes; family Vireonidae; genus Vireo; species Vireo altiloquus. The sequence goes on from VZRF01002568.1 coordinate 224,937, forward strand.
TTTCAATGGTGCTTTTCTTTTTGAAGAGGTGGAGTAAGTGGAATAGGAAAAAGGGTAAATCTGTAACATATTCCACTTCCCATTGTTGTATATGCCTGCATTCAAACAAGAAAAACAGAATTGTGTTCAGGAATGGAGTGACTAAGTGTAAAAAAAAGCCCAAACTTTGCATTGGCTGCTGCTAGGCAATTACTTAATACAGCAGGTAGTCTGAAGTTGGGGTCCAATCACACCCTTCACAAGGGAAGGCTGTGGTTTGTAACAAAGCCATTAAAAGTTAGCCAAGCAGTAATCCTTATCAGCTAAACACCTTTCTTTAGTCTTTCTAGATTTTGTTTCTCATTTTCGAGAAATAAAATGCCTTAATATATTTCCATACTTTTCTCTGCCAGTATTTTTCTGCTCAGTCCTTGGCAGCTCATGTCTTGACATAGGCTGCAGAGCAGATTTTTTTCCCAGACCTGTGGGCAGGGTCACTATAAACCATGCTTTGCATGCCAGGTTTTCCACTTAGCCCTTTAACTTCTCAGCTAAGTCATATTCCAATTAAGTCCCTGAAAGTAGAAGTCATAGCTCCTCTTAATTTTCTTTTCATTGCATATTCTGGCAAACTCTGTGCTTTGAACTACATTTACTGCTAGAACTATATTGCTGCTAAAGAGTGAAGTCAGAATTAGGTAATGCAGAACATTGCTCAATCCACCCAAGGAATTATAAGAAGCTGCAAATTTGTTCTGAAGTCCGTACTTCTCCCAGAAAGGACTTATTTTCGAATCTAGGTCTAAACCACACATAAGCCTACCCCAGAGGACTTCCACCATCTTGTGCTTATACCTGGTTCCTACTTTCTAGTGGTTACTACTTAAAGAGGCTGGTCTAGTGTGCTTCCAGGGCTGCCTTCCTTTTCCTAACCATCCTAAAACACTGCAACAATTACCACTGCAAAATCATCTTTTTACCAGTAGAACTGTCAGGAGAGCATAGGTGGTTTGGTCCTTGAACACAAATTAAATGACTTATAAAATGAGAAGAAAGAAAAAGGGTACATTATTCTGAGAAAGAACAAATACATAATGGGGTTATTTGATTTCGGTGAGCAGTCTAAATTGTAAGGTACTGGTTAACTTGCTATTCTATATATTACCTGTGAACACTTTTGAGAGAGACTAGAGGCATGACTTCCATTAAATCCTTACCTGGAAGGTGTTTATGCAGTTTCTCAAATCCTTCAAGCTTAGAACAGGAACTAACTCCCTCCCTTCCTAGCTTATCCTAAATAAAAGGACTTATGTTGTCAAGTTGCTAGTTGCTCACAGCTGAATTTAGTATCCATAGCAGCTGCAAAATTCTCCTCTGAAATAGGTTCTTGCAACCCTCTTTGTACCCAGCATTTGCTGCAAAGCGCCCATTGAACATCCCAGTAGGCAGCAAGGCCCTTCACTATGAACAATGAAATATTATAAGCTGGGATAGAACCTTGATGTGATTGAGAAAATACACCAAAAAGCTAACTACAGAAACCATAAAAACATAAGACATGAAGAAGCGAATTATTCAGCAGGACTCACCAGCTCCCCAAAGTGCTTCATGGCGTATTCCAGCACCCCAGCAGCTGCTTCTGGCTGTTGGAGTTTATTGTTAATGCTGGAAAGGCAGGAAAAGAAAGATGATTTAACACAGCTGGCATAATTAGGGGTTGGTAGAAGCTTCTGCTTGATAATACCAAGCTCTATCATTTAGAAATACCAATGGCACACTCTCCTTTTTGTTTTAGGCTTCCACATGAATAATTAAACTACATAAGGCACACAATGACTATATATTTTCAAAACAATAGGTGCACACATGTTCTCTGCACATAGTCTCAAGACTTGCTACACAAAATAGAGATGGTATATGATTATCAATTCTAAGTAATAGCCTGCATAGCGAGAAGAATAGTTGCTGATAATTTTAAAGGCATGATTTTTCAAACAGCTGCACTTAAGAACTTTAAAGGACTAACTTTTTTCCTCACCCTTCTCTCAAACAGACCACCAACTCCTTTAAAAATCAGAGTAGAGATTTTAACGATGCAGGAAACAGTCTATATCATTAAAACAGCTGACAAATGTCACCCGTTGAAATTACATAAAAAGTGTGCAACCCTAATTTCAGTTTCACATTACATACAAAGCTTCTGCATTGGTACAAACCAGCATTGGCACTTTTGCTGGTTTTCAAAAACATGCCACAAACTGCTGCGATCACAACCAATCCTCAGTATGTAGCAGGGAGGCACTTGCTTTGCAAGGTCAGCTGAATTTTGTGAAGCACAAGCAAATAGGTTACTCTTGAACCTGATTCTCTAGTTCATGATGTACAGCTGTTCTCTTAAAGAATTTCTATTTCACATTGGTTTTCTTATCTTACTATCAGAAATGGGGTACTCAGTGAGCAGCACTTCTAAATCCCAATTTAATGAGGAAATTAACTTTTTATTAAGCTTCTGCTGTTTTATAAACTTGTTTATGAACAGCCTCTGGTTCACTGTCCTCCACTTTCCCTACTGACACTGGAGAACCAGAAGTGCAAATTGTTCAAGGCAACATCACAAAAACTGAGAACCTACAACACATCCTACATATTAACCTTAGTTAATGTTGGAATGGAAACAGCATAATTAACAAAACAAAACATGGCAACAGAGAGGAGGGCAAAGAGACTTTCAGTGGTCTTTGAATAGGACCATAAACAGAGGCAGCTCTCGGAAATGCTTTCTTGCCTGCCATCATCAGAATGGCTGCATGATTTCCCCCTTATAAGAGGGCAGGGGATCAGTAAGAGACAAGCAAATCTAAAGTATTAAAGGGAGTAATACACAGACAAAAAAAGGGAAAATTTTCAAATGAATGCTACATTTCTTCTGTCTCCGGAAACTTCCTTTCCTGATAAGTAAAGAATCAAGCTCCTAGACATACTCTGGATACGTGTGAAGGTCAAGGAAAATACTCCTCGAAATAGGACTTCAGATTGGTTGAGCTAAAATCAGATTTAGCCAGGCTAAAAATACACCATAATCACAGTTCAAGATGACTGGCACCCAACAATGGGAAGCACTTAAAACAGACCCATGCCATTTTTTTAACAAGATAGTCAAAGATCTCACTAACTCCATCTAGCTTCCCAAAGGGAAAGCTTGGAAGCAGCCTCATAAAAGTGATAAATGGCTGTCACATTTCATGTCCTGATAATTTAAAGAGCCATTGGCAGACACATCACTTCCAGCATGTCAGACAGTTAATTTCTTCCAAGTAATCTTTCTGACAACACTTCCTGACAAAATTGGCCATTATCTTTTATTATCTGACAATTAGCACTGCTCTTCTGTCGCTCCCTGGTTACTCCTTTTGTTTCTTACTTTCTTGACTGTCCAAAGCAGAATTAAGTGTCCAAATCTATGAATGGTTAGGTTTAAGCAAAGGGAAGGAAAAGATGGGGAAGGGGAAAGGAGAAGGACTTTGATTTACAAGAATAACAGAAGTAGTCATTAATAATCATAAATTACTCTCCCATAACAAATGATCTAGAACACAGTGAGCAGTGACAGGTAATTCTGTGGACTAGGATAAGTTTCTGACTGGGATATCTCCTGCCAGTTGCTTCTCCCTGTGCTTAGGACCACTTCTGCAAAAGCAGTAAATGTTGTGCCTCCTGCTCCCAGCCCATTTTGTGTACACACTATTTTAACCTGGTACATTCAAAACACCCATTTAGAAAATACAACAGTCTGTGCTTTCCTTCCCTTTCACCTGCCTTCCATGACGGCACTGCCCCTCTCCCTGCAGACCTGGGAAGTCTATGCTCAGATGGAATCTTCCTAAATGTCATAACACTCTTAAAAGCACTACAGAGCTGTTTTCTAGCCACTGTGCTGGAGACTGAACAGAAAGAAAAACACTGCAGAAAAGCAACCAGGCACTCGGGGCTCAAGGGCTAATATTCCAGCCAGGCAGAGTTGCCAGGGGTTTTTAGCCACAGTGTCGCTGCTGGAAATCAGGGCAGTTTACTGGATTAGAATCAAGGGGATGGATTTCTCCTTGTATCTGGAAAAAGAGAATTACGAAATCTCTCTGTATTAAAGGAGAAGGTGGAAAAACATCTCTCAAGATAGAAACAGTAACTAAAGTCTTTGTTTACTGGCTGACGTCCTTGCAATTATTCCTAGTTCAGAATAACATTAAGTTTAATATTAAAGGAAAAGATCAATTGTTCTCCATGTCCACTGAGGGAAGAACATATTCATCAGTTCATTTTTGTTAAAAAGCTAAAAAAAATCCCACCACTAACTTCTACTTGAAAGCTTGGCAGGAAGACGTAAAAGAACATTTTTAGGGCATTTAGAACATTTTAGAAGTTTTTAGGTCTAGGTTTGGTAGGTCACAGGTTACATCTCATCTCTCAGGAAAGCCCCAGGTGTTCAGCTCTGCTGCCTGCTATGGGCTGGCTGAACCTTTTAGTACTAAAGCTCAAGGAAAATATTTCAAAATTATGTATTTTCAATGCTAACAATACTTACCTAATATATTCTGAAGCTATTTCAATACAGAGCTGTCCCATGCTTGCAAGAGGGGCACCACAGAAATAACAAGATTTCCTAAGTCATATAAACCAGACTTTTATATACTTTGAACTAATGCACTAATTTCAGTGCTTAATACCCACCATTTTGTTTCACATTTCATTCAATAAACAAAGTGATTAGAAAAAACAACAAAAAACCAGAAGATCCTTATACTTTCCCTCTAAATGAGCATTAATCAGTAGCAAAACTAATTCTTATCAATAAAGTTTGGTATGAGTTCAGCCCACCTGGGCTCACTGCATAATTAGATTATACAGAACAATATAATTTAAATTTTCCCCCGTTTATTAAACAGTATCTGTACTGTACCAGAATAATGTCCAACCAATTTTACTGTCTTCAGGGGGAAGAGAATTCAAATGATGGACTTTTCCCCTCCACAAACCCGAGGCATAAATGTGTAATGTTTACTAGAAATGTCCTCTTTTATGCAGTCCTGGGAGCTTTCCATCTTCCATTATCTTTGATATTGGCAATATTCTCTGTCATTCAAAATATATTACATTTTCAAAAACTCAGAAGCAACCAGACTCTCCCCATCTTCTCATAAAAATTATAAAAAGAAAATCCTTTATTTTAATAGAGCCTTTTCAAGCTGTGAGGGAACACATACATTTCCTGTTGCCACAATGCATCCCACAACATAATAGAGAAACTTTATTGTTGCAATAAAGCAGCTTGTATGCAGAGTCCAGACAAGAAGACAAACTCTTCTTTTTTTCAGTCTCCTCAAGTTTGTTTAAAAAGATTCTCTGTGACAGATTTTACCAACCTCAGTCAAGCTTGTTTTTCCTTCTGAAGAAATGCTGAGAGCTGCTTCTAGGATTGGAAGGCACTGCTGCTTTTGTGGAGACAGGGGAACAGATAATCCCCTGGCAAAAGGAATTGGCTTTGTTGGCCATTTTCCCCAGTTCTGATTTATTTGTGTTCAGGTATCCCCCAGTCCTTGATTCAAGAAACCTCAGAAAACAACCTACAGTCCCCAAAACAACTTAGAAAACCAATGCATGTCCATCATTCCACTAAAAATTATTCCCATTCCAGGAACAAATATGTTTGAAAAACTGATACCAGAAAAGAACTGTTTTCAATAAAGAGTTGTGATGGTCTAGTGCTTCCAGGCCAGAGCAGCCCCTTCAGCTTCCAACAAGCACACACCAAAATTTCTCAGACAGGCATCAAAACTGGCCAAATTCCCAATCTTGATATAAATTCTTGCAAATCAAATAAAAACATTCATCAGCTTTGAAAGAAAAATCAGTGAAAAATGTTACAATAAATTTCTTAGCCAGCTCTGCTGCTTAGGCTGCAAAAGGTTTTGTATCACCTATTTTTTATTGACGAGAAAGCAGAGAAGAAAAAAATTGAGAAGCAAGATATTTAGCAAAAAAAGGTGAAACACAGAGCCAGTCTTTGTGGTTTGTTATGCGAAGAGGGGACGCCTTAAATAAAAAATCACAAATGACAGAAGGAAGTAGCAGTGTTTTGTTTCTCATCAAGCCCTCTCCCCTGTTCCACCTGTCCCATATAACTTCAGAGATTTCCAACACAGTCCTGACCATAAAGCTGTAGTAGAGTGAATGTTGAAGCATTTATGAGCATCTCCAAAGCCAAATGTAAACAGTTTCACACTTCCTGGGAGGGAAAATCAGGATTTCATAGCTCCAACCAAGTGTGGACTCCATGATGGGCCAGCTGAGAGCTGACAAGGGCCTTTGCCACCTCAGCAAGCACCAGGAATGCCAGATTCTAAGCATTTGCCAGATGCATATTAAGGGGTTTGCAATGAATGGCTACCAAATAAATAGCCACAGGGCATTGAGCTTTTCGTCTTGTCTCAGCTTCGCATATGCCTGCCAGAACAGCTTCCCAGAGAAGGCAATCATCTACACTCACTTCTAATTTAATCTGGCCCTCCAGGGACAGGAGATAACTGGTTCCAATCAAGTAATACTAATATATTTGAATTTAGTAACATCAATCAACATTATAAACATATGGCACGTACAAATTGAAACCATGTTTAGCCTCAGTTCTCCCAGCCACTTCAGAACTACATCATGAATGAAGTCAAAAAGGATTTGCCTCATGTTCCTGACCTTAGGATCTTTTTAGCTATCATATACCACAGTATTTCCCCATACAAAATATAATGGAGGAAAACTAGGGTGATCAATTTCAGGCCAAATGATGCTCAATTTCTCCATCAGTATTGGGAAAAGGAAAGAACAGGACCCACTCAGTAATCATGGAACTAATTTCTCCCCAGCTATGCTCCAAACTTTATCTCTTTACAAAATGTAACAGAATCTTGAATTCAAATCATAAATAGAACAGTACAGAACAGCAGGACAACTTTTGTCGGCTCCAACTACTGACCTAACCTGCAATGACTACCATTTGTAGCTACTGCTGCCTCAACGACCACATTCAGTTCTCCATGAAAATGGGAAAGACCCATCTTTGCTCATAAAAAAGTCAAATTCCACTAAGGTTGGTATCTCTGCCAAGGGATGTCTCTGCCCAAATCTCCTTTAATGCTTTCTCAAAAGTAATGACAGATGGGAAGATTTATGCTCTCTTCCATTCCTGCATAATATGTCTGTTGTCACCCTCTAACAAAGAACAAAGTATTCTCTTTTAAAACAGGTAAATCAAAGTACCCAGAAGAAAGATGGCTTGCATTCAGATACACAAACTAGAAGCTGAATCCAAAAATAAAACCCTGTCTGTCTCATTTCCAATTAAATACTCCAGTTTACAGAAGGGATTTGGAGGCCTTTTTGCAGTGTTTTGTAACATGTGTGTCCTACTGAATCTTGGATCCTTACAAAATTTGTATAAAGAGGGAATGCATGGACCTACAAGTGGCTCCCCTCGTCCACATCTGCCCAAGACAGGTGTTATGGTGAGTGGCAGTAACAGCAGAATGGATTGAAGTCCTGTGTAACACAATAGGGGTGTTAGCAGGGTGGCTTTTTGAGGCAGAGAAGCAGAGCCTGGCCTGTCCTATTCTCTGTTCCAACTTTGACAAAAACATGTTTCTCATCACAGGAAGCCAGAGAAGAATTTGCCTCTGGGAATGACAGAAACTCCAGCTGGAAGAGGGCTCAGACAGGATTAGAGGCAGAACAAAAAGTCAGGCTTTCATCTGTGTGCAGTGGCACTTTCTGGTCTGAAGTATAAAAAGCAATTCTGCTATGGAAGGTTTCTGGAATGTCCATGACAAAAATTGACTGAAGCCTATGGTCTGCTGTGGAGGTATCCTCAGTGCTTTAATCAAATTGTACTTGCATATCTCTGGCAATAGCTCACCAATCCCACACAGCGTCCTCTCCAGCTGACACAACAGATCCAGTGGTTTTCTCTGGAGAACAGCACACAGGCAGTCAGTCACCCACAAGACAACTGCTTGGAGAGCTCTAATTCTGACCTCCTTCTGAAGAGCCCCTCTTCATTCACTATGAAAATTCAGGTTTGAGACACCTGTACTCATATTCCACTCCTGCAGTGCTTTGATGCCTTCATCTCCCAAAATCTTTGCACTCTTGTGGGTCGTTTTTGAAGAAAAACTATTAGCTAGCCCCAGTGCACATCATAGGCAATAACAATGCATCCATCAACAAGTGTAGCAGAGCTGAGGAGGGAGAGAAACTGCATCAACAAGCAATTGTGCTTTCTATTTCTTTAAAAGCAAATGTCAGCAAGGCTTTTTAATGGTTCCTAATCAAGCAGAAATCCTGCAGCCACTTTGGATGAGCAAAAGAAGCCAAGACGGGATAGTGTGTGTCAGCTGGGTTTGTCTCAATGTCCTTTGTAAGAGGTGCAAGATGAGCTTTCTTTTGTTTCCTTGGACATCAAGAAGCTTTCACAGCCCTTATGCAAGGATATATGAGGCATTTAATCCTTTATTTCATCTTATTTCTGCCCATTATCATAATCAGAAATTTTGCAAGAACCCCCATGTTAGGCAATTAAAGAGCAGCTGGCCTGGGGAGAAACAACTTATCCTGAAGGATCCAGAACTAAGCCTGCAGACCTTCTGCAAAAGGCTGCACCTTTGCTGAAATGGTTTTATTTTGGGATCAAACTGCTATAACAAAATTCTGAACTGTTAAAAGATATAAGAGCAGAGGAAGTTGGTATCTCAGCCTGCTGAGACTGGACCAATACTCTGAATGTCTATAAAAATTTAAGATTTACTCTAAAATCTAGTCTTTCCGTAACTATGAATGTTTTGATTACCCGAAGATTTTCCTCTCAAAATCCTATTAATAAATTGGCCTCCATAACGCTGGAGATAGATCATATTGCCTGTAAAAACAACCACCTTGTGTCAATTTTAGATAGACTCTCACCATTTCTTAATATTCTTTCACTTGCCCACTATGAATAAACAGAGGAGTGGGTTTTTAGACATTCTGTAGATTTCATTCCATCTCACCCTCAGATATCTCATCTCTAAAAGAACAGCACTGGATTTTACAGCATTAATAGTGCAGAGACACCAGTGTCCAGAGAGAAGAGGATTAGATATTTAACTAATTAATTTGTTAAAATACTGTCTCAATTAAGAAATACTGCAAGCACAGAGTTACCCTCTACAATTTCTGGGGAATATATTAGTAGGACTTGTAGCAGCCAGGGCTACCCTCTAGGGAGTTATCTTCCTTAAACTTCTACAAACACACCCATTTTGAACAGCCTTTTCACATTCTGGATCTCTAATGCTCTCATGTTACTTAAGTGCCAGAACGAGTCACCAAGAGGGCTCCAATCCAATAGGCAATAATTGCTGGAAATTCTCCTCATTTCCTAGCTCTCTCCTACACCCCTTCAAGACAGACCTGAGGGAAGTCTCTCCTGCTCTCCCCAGCATTTCCTGGCTGTTCCAATTTCACCCTGTAAACACCTGATATGAACAGATGAACTGGGAGGGGCCAGCAAGCTCTTCATAGTTTCAGGGGGGTGGAGGTAAAGAGAAAAATAGTATATAAGATGCTTTGAGACAGACTTCTAAAGGGCATAGACTCTGACAGGAGTGGTCTGAAAAAAACCCACTTCTTCAGGCTCCACCTTCAGAGACACTTCATTGGAAGAAAGGAAGGCACCAGACTGCTGCAGGAAATTTCATACCTACCCCAGCTGCATTCAGACTTCTGCAGCCAGCTGGAAGGTTTCTGTTGCTGTAAGCAAAAATGCCAGCAAGACCCACGGTTCAGCTGGCATGGCTCTGCATTGTCACCCTGTCTGTGGCAATCTACCCAGCACTGCTGCAGAAGCCTCCCAAGAGAAGAATGATCAATGGGAATGCACAGCCGAAGATGCCAGGCTGCTGTGAGGAAATCAAGGAGCTCAAGCTGCAGGTAGCCAACCTGAGCAGAAGGCTGCAGGAGCTGAGCAAGAAACAGGAAGGGGACTGGGTGAATGTGGTGATGCAGGTCATGGAGCTGGAAGGGAGCACCAAGCAGATGGAGTCCCGCCTCATCGACGCCGAGAGCAAATACTCCGAAATGAACAACCAGATAGACATCATGAAACTCCAGGCAGCTCAGACGGTCACACAAACATCACTTGGTAAGGAGGGAGTCACCAAGCTCCCAGATACACCTCTCAGTGCACAACTAATGACTAGTTCCTAGTGCTAGCATGTCCCCACTTATGTGGTTAGCAAGCATGCATACTGAATACTGCTGCTTAGGCAGTGATCCCGAGAAAACTAGTTTGAATTTGTTCATCTGTATTTTTGTATCTATGTATGTTCTCAGGGAGTGCAGAAACTGAACAGGTACTGCATTTCTACAGTGAGGAACTCAGTCCAATATTTCATTTTCTGAGCACTACAGTACCAATCCTAAAAGAATGGGAGCTGGCTTTGTAAGGGAATGGCTCTGGCAGTAATAACCTCTGAATTCACAGTGCTGACAGGAGACTAGAAATTGCTAAAACAAATAGAAATGCTCTCCAGGAATTACTCAAGATTCGTAATTGTATCTTAACAACCATCTCTGAGTCAGAGTAAAAAAGAGTGATCTGTTATTTTTGAATGATAATTCTTAAAAATTCAAGGCTATAGATGACACAAGATACAAACTGTGATATAAGCCTAGCCAGACGACAGTTAAATCCTTCAAAATTCCCTTCCCTGAGGGAAAATTTCACTGCACACAGTGATTGCACAGGCTTGTACCAAATGTGGAATGCAGGTGCATTTTCAGATCAACTACCTGCAAAGGTAGTTCTTTTCTAGAAGAAAGCATCCTCTTTGTTGACTTTTCTTTTCAAATGAAATTCACTGCAAAGAGCTTAAATTGCCTCAGTCTCAAATGGGTTTGCCAAAAGACTTCATTTGGATTTTTTTTTAACATTAAAGAAAAACTTCTAAATTTATTTACTTAATTCTTCCTTTAAAATAGTTCCACCTGGTTAGTTTTAACACATCCTTATTTACAGTAGGCCTTAAAAAAAAGTTCCACCACAACAAGTCTCTTTGGAGCTGTAGAAAAAACAGTTATACACAGCAGAAACTGGCCCAGAAGGTATTTAAGACAGATGTGTCTCACCTTACCAGGTAAGAGACATTTCTGAAAACTGTCAAACAGGATAAAGCCTTGCTTCAGCTCATTTATACTCCTCAGAATAGCTGTGCATTTTACCATCTTCAAGTCAGTTCTTGCACCAGGAGGAAAAGAGGCTTTCAAAGACTGACTGACTGCAGCTAAAAGGCACCTCCTCTCTCATAGATGCCAGTGCAGAAAGGGCTGAACAAATATCCCTTATCCACAAACTTGGCCAAAATATTCACACACTCAAAACAGACACCTGGAAGCAGGCCTGGCCATCTCATTAGATAAGTCTTTATTACTGAGGAGAGGGTCAGCAAATATACCTTCCACCAGCACAGACACACAATGGCAACGTGAAGAGAAAACAGATGTCTTTTTGCATAACAGTGTTAAAAAAAAAAAAAAAGAAAAAAAAAAATCACAAAATCCCAGTGTTACAACACCTTTTGCCAATGCATACACTACCCAAAACAAAGCCATTTCAGGAAAACATTAGACTTGTAGAAAGCCTTCGTCATCACTCTTGTATTACAAGCTAAACTTTGCAGAAAGCACCTTCACAGAAGATGAGTTCTTTCTGCTCAGATTCTCACTTTCTGGTTCTGATTCAAGTAGATGCTGTTTATGACTGCTCATCACTTTATCAAAGGAACTACCGAATTTCTGGTGTTTACAAGCTACCTCCTGATGAATTTTTGGGAATTCCAGATCTGGAGGTAAGGATGTTAATTATATTACAATGTATATTACATGTTCTTTAAAATGTAATCAAGAAATACTTCTCTACAGAGATGAAAAGATTACATGCTAAGTTTTGCTACCCATACTTGCCATCAGCATCTTTACATAAGTAAACTTCAAGGAAGGAACGAGTATACACTTAAGAGGGAAAAAAAAAACAAAAACGGTTTATCTAATAATTTTTTTCCATGGGTTTTAAACAAGATAGAAATTTCTTCAGGTTGTGAAATCTGGAACAATGTCTTGTGCTAGGACAACTGAACCTTCCTAAGAAGATTCCTAAGTCTACGGACAAGTAACCACTGCCTTTTTTTTCTATTCCAGGTGTTCTGTGACATGGAGACAGATGGAGGTGGCTGGACTATCATCCAAAGACGTAAAGTTGGTTTGACATCATTCAATAGGGATTGGAAACAATACAGGGAAGGATTTGGCAATATTAGGGGAGATTTTTGGCTGGGAAATGAAAATATCTACCGACTTTCAAGACGCCCCACTGTTCTGCGAGTAGAATTGGAGGTAATGAATAAGTTCTTAATTTCAGCAGCAAAAGGCTTTTTGCACAAAGTGATTCCCCAGTACCAGATACCATCTCCTATCTCTGTAGGAGGCCCAAAGAATTTGCAGGCTTTAATTACAGAAGGAGGAAGTAGGATCAACCTAGGGATACATTCAAACACAAGACAAGTATGTTCTCCCCTGTGCAGTGGCACAACCTTCTGTCTGCACACAGATTGTGTCTTCAGAACGCATGGGGTTCTAGGAAATCCTGTAGAAGCCACTGCAGACAGAGATCAAACTGCTGACCATCTCATCAGATTTTAAAATTCAGAAAGAGATGTCCCATAGAGTTTTCAAGCCTCTGAGTATTTTCATTGTGCAACACTTCCTTCCAGCCTGGGTACAAGAATTTGCATTGTATTATCCTTAACTTATTTAGTCTGCTAAAGGCTTGGGTTTGACTTAGACTAGTTTATAGCTGGTAGAATAGCTTTGAGGGATGGGATATGTATAAACTGAAAGGCTTTATATCTAAAAGTCACTGTTTCAGAGAGGAAAAAAATTACTTGAGGCAGCACACTGACTCAAGGATATTGAATGCAAGAGTGGCACATCAGGTTTCCAATGTACTGTACAATACCGGTGCAGGTAAGACTTGGAAGTTTCATGCTTTGCTCTGGAAAGTTCCTTTGCCTTAACAGAGCAATTTCTGCAGTCTGAGACAGTAAAAACATATGTATATAACCACAGATGCTGGAGTCTTTTCATAACCATTCTATTAGGACTGATTTCTTCTCCCCTGTTCTGTGCAGGACTGGGAAGGTAACACACGCTATGCCCAGTATCGGCAATTCACCTTGAGCAATGAAATAAACAGCTACCGGCTGTTTGTGGGGAATTACACTGGGAACACAGGGCGGGATTCCCTGCGGTACCACAACAACACGGCCTTCAGCACGAAGGACAAGGACAATGACAAGTGTGTGGATGACTGTGCCCAGTTCCGTAAAGGTAAAATACACTCTCTTCCTGTCCTGAGAGAGCTGCTTGGGTCAGTTTTAGAGAGCCCAACACTCTCTCTTTCTGTGCAACTAGTAACATCTGAATGGCAAAGCAAGGGACAGGTGAGCAATTCTGGAAAATTCACTTATGTGGGAAATCTGGCAGTGAAAGCTCCTTTACAAAGAGCCAGACTGTGTATTACAGACATCGGTACTCTTAAATAACTTTGTGTGCTCTCACCTACACACAGTTACCCAGCCCATTGTAGTATCTGCCAGACTACCTCATATGCAATACAGTGATACAGGAAGTTATTCCTCAGTATCTATCAGGTTCTTATTTTTTCTTATATTTTTGTAAGTTTTCAAGTCCTAGTATTAAGCACCTGTAATTCTTCTCCTGTATTCAACTCTACATTCAGCTTGACTTGTGATCTTTATTCCTACCTTATTATAAGCCTCTAATGAGGTTACTCTCATTATTTAATTAGTATCTTTATTTGAGTTCTGTCAAAGATAATTATCTTCATTATATCTTGCTCTTTAATTTCCCCATTGTGTCCCACACAACATGCAAATAAAATTGTTGATCTCATTCTCAATAAATACTCACAGAGTTACGGAACTTTTTAAACACCTTAAGATACTCTACTGAATTACCCACATTAATTTCCTATGTTAATTCACTGAGTCAGAGTCAGAAATATGTCAAGGAAGTATTCTAAGAGGAATGAGCAACTAGATGAAAAGCTATTGGACTAATTTGACTATAGAACTGTAATGCCTTTAAGTTCCTAAATATCTATGTTAAGTTTTGAATTTACCTGCAACCCCAACTATTAAAGCCATAGGCTTCAGGGATTAAATGCTCCATTCTACTCACTGTCCAGTGGAAAAAGTAGTAATCATTAATACAAATTACTCACCAGGAATCTATTGATTTGTTTCCTGACAAGGTGGATATTGGTACAACTGCTGTACAGATTCCAATCTGAATGGGGTTTACTACCGCAAAGGAGAACACACCAAGAACATGGATGGCATCACCTGGTACGGATGGCACGGATCGACCTATTCACTCAAGAGAGTAGAGATGAAGATCCGGCCAGAGGATTTCAAACCGTAGAAGGAATCACTGTTTGATTGTACAGCTACATGATGTCACCGCGCAAAAGGTGGGCAATGAACAGCCAATAATTTTTCATTTCATCCAATACATGCAACAGCTATGTACTGATGATGTACACAAACGCTGCAACACCAGTCACAGCCACCAGTATTATCAGGCTCAGGCTTATTTCCTCCTCTTCGGGCTCTTTCCAAAGGGAAAAATATTGTGTTAGAATAGGTTAGAACTGAATGCACTTATAGCACCTTCAGAAAACCTACGGGTGTGTTTTCACTAGCAGTGTGACTACTGGGTTGCCTTAGTATTATTAACCAGATAGGCAGGGACTGAAAAGCAAAAGTCTCTTGGCTGCCTTTCCTTCAGTATCTGGAGCAAGCACCACTGAGCAACTCCTTTCAGGAAGTACTCAAACCACAAAAGTTACAGACTCATTTCAAGCCAGAGGAATCAATCAGAAGTGTCCCTGATGCACCTTTCTTTAGCGTTATAGCAAGTGGCTTACTTTCCCAAAGACGAAAGAACAAAGCTCAAAAGTGTTGCATTAAAATTAGCATTGTCCAGATTCTCCCCTGAACTTTTACTGACACCTCCTGTTGCTGCCTCAAATAATCCCCACTGAAGGCTGCCCTAAAAGATAGTAACACTGGAGGAGGATTTGTCCCATGTGCCCTCTGATGTTTATTTCTATTCACACAGATCACCTAAATGCTGATGAATGAGAAAAGTAACTTTCTGGGCTGTCCCCAAATTATATTCAGGTCAGAACACAAACATGTTGTACGTCAGTAAGGCTGAGAGTGAACAGCAAGTTAACCAAAGAAGTCCAGACCCAGCCAAAGAACTCAACTCCAACACTTAAAATGACAGTATTCATGAGCATAACACTAATACACACCAGAGAATCCCTAAGTGCCAAAAGTTATTTCAAGATAAGGGAATGCTTGCTAGCACAGCAGACTGAAGAGTATCAAAATCTGTTTTGAAAGCTACTCCACTGAAAGTTACCTAGAGATGGTCTGTCAAAAATAGTACACTTTTCCCTTATGTAACACAGTGTTAAAGATAACAGTTAAAAAAAGAATGAGACTCCTCCTATAGCCCTACCATTGTTTAAATATGTTGGAAGAGATCGTTATCATTAATACATCTATTTTTATTCACCTTGAAGAGAGTTTGAATCTTGATTCGATTGTTCGGTCTTGTGTGAAATGGAAGATAAGGGCGTCTTGGGAATTTACATATGTTCAACTATTCATACTGCAAATTTCAACTGTGTGGAACTATTGTTGGAACTATTTTAACTGTGGTCTAAAAAATGGAATTTTAAAGATATCTAAAACATTTTCATTTCTAATAAATTCTTTCATTTTTAAGCGTGCTTTTTGTCAATTCTTTGCTCCTTAACTTGCTTTTTGATACACAAAGAAACAACTGCATGTGCAACTGAGACCAAGAAAAAAAATACACTGAATTCTATATTTTCCTCAATGACATGAGGCAGAACAAAGGGTGGAAAAATAAAAGAGGAGAAAAAAATTGGAAAACAATTCCAAGGAAGTAGGAGGGCTGAAAAATTCATTGCATAAAGACAAAGTTCAGTTTTTGTTCATCTCAAATAGCTAAGCTAACATTTCTGTAAAATGGAACAGAGATACACATTTTAAAATATGTAGTTTAGCACCAAATCCTGTGCAGGTATTTCAGACTAATATCTATGTTGCTGACAAAGGTCAGAAACAACACGTTTTTTATAGTATCTTCTATTTGACATATGAGCAATGAGACCTATCTAAGCTACATCAGCAAAATGTGATGAGAAATTTTAATTAGGAACTTCAACTTTTCTGAATTATTTATATGCAGGTGTAGAAATCTGTCTCATTTAACCTGCAGGCATTTCATGACATTCCATAGTGAACTTGAAGGATGAGAAGGGGAGATCAGAACTTTTTCCTGCACTTCTTCCTGCAAAACTTCCCTGAGCTTCTATCATAGTTCTAACCTCACAGTAGAAGGACAGAACTCAGCAGTTAAAAGTGCACATTCACAGGTCTTGTGAATTACAACACACATTAACAACGTCTTGTGACAGAGAGTGAAGTCCTAAGAATTGCCTAGATTAATCCTAGTGGTATCTTAAATTGTAGCTACTGCAAGAGCAGAAATCTCACCAATTATGGTCCTACCTGATGAGAGACTCTAGAATAGCTGGGGTGGGACCCTTTTGAAATTCCAGCTCTTTGTAGTGAAGGGCCTTGGCATATGCTCGACATTTGGCAGCTCTTTCCCCCAGAAGGACAATGCCATTGTCATCTCTCAAAGGCAGTGGGCCCTGAGAAGGAGCACACACATCAAAAGCAGCATGAGTATTACAAACTAGTCACAAACTCGTCATACCCCTTCCACAGAGTAGCCACCAAGCCAGCACTGGAAGGAGCTGCCCAACAGCATCTCTACCTTGTCACTGTGCTCCATGAATTCTGCCAAGTTCAGTAGAGTCTGAGTGACTTCTGCAATATCCTGAGAAGTCAGGGCCAACTCAATGCTTCGGATCAGCTCATCCTGCTGGTCTTCGTTCAGTTCAGACCAGCATGAAACAAAAGCAGCATTAAAGAGGTCTCTGGGGAGGAACACAAAAGATAGTGAGAGGTGGGGATTCATCAGAAAAAGCCTGTTTGACAATGGGCTCACCTTCTTATTCACAGAAAGAGAGCTACAAAATACACTTACATACCTACCTGCAATACATAGTGATTAGTTTTTATAAAGCTAACTTCTGTGAAACCTCATTTAAAAATATAGAATAGGCTGGTATACTACAATAACAGGAATATTGTACTATCACATGCTATCAAAGTTTCTCCAAGCATGCTCATTGCAAAAAAAGCACTGCAGCTTATTCCACTCAGAGGTATTTTTATTCCTCACAGTAAATACTCAAATCTGTTTCATACTCTGGTATTTTTCCAGCTTCACTTATGTGCCTTATCTTATTTTTAGACTAATATGTGCAATTCCAATGAAAGATTTTGTGCACATCATGCAGTAGCTAACTAGAAAGGGTAGAAATGAAATCAAGCTGTTGGTTCTTTGATTTATCCCAAAGCAGGAACTATCTCTATTTATGAAACCTAAGAGCTTCTAAATAACTTTATTTTTTTCCTTATAATATCTGGCTTGCATCTGCCATTTCAAGTGAGATAAAAATCCAAAAATGCTGTACCGAGCCATGGGATTATAGGCTTGAGCCAAGGCCCAACATGAGCGCAGGGATGGTGAGGAAGAATCTTTCAGCAGCTCCAAACTCAGTCTTCTTAACCATTCCAACCAGTCATCTTTGGAAACTCTTCTTGCTGCTCCCCAGGCCTGCAATACAAAGGAAGACAATTCACCTACCAAGCAAAGCACTATCCAAGAGCAGAAGAAATCCATCAGCAGGTAGCATTACTTCTTTACAGCTCTAAACCACATGCTGAGAATCCGTTTTCAATTTTCTGAAATCCATTACCTTTATCAGATGATCTGCACTACTTAAGTCTCACGTCTAAGAAATCTCCCCTAAATGTATTCCATATGACATGGTAAGTATTTAACATGAACAAACCTTTCTCTACAAAAATACTTGTAGAGCTGAAGTCACTGTTGAAACATCAGCTTAAAAATACTTAATGCATTTAGAATTACATTTTTTAGTCCAGCATTTTCAAACCAGTCCATCCCATTACTAAACTGAGTGCTGCATGCATGTACTGTTCAAACTAGCCAGTGCTGAGCTATTAAGTTCTGCATTCAAGAAAATATAAAACTAAGATATAAGTGGAGCAAAAGCAAAAATATGCATAAAGACAGAGGCTCTGAAATAGATGTCTCTAATAGTGAGAGATTATTCATTGTGATCTAGAAAGTCTTGTTCATACTTAACATAACAAGCAAGTGTAAAGATTACTTCACAGCCATTAACAGTCTAATAGTTCAAGGTCTCCTATCTTTAAAGCTGCTCAGCATCTTCTAATTGTGAAGAGTCTCAGACGCTATTTTGATGTCAGTCTTGTACAGAATAGAAAGGCAACATAAAAGCAATATTAATAAATGTAGTTCACATGCACCAAACAAACAACTTCAGTGTGACACATTAGCTACTCTCTTCAGTAGCAAATTCATGCTGTGAAGGTTTCAATCTTACCTTTTGCAGGTTGATGGTGCTCACGTGTAATTTCTTCATGGGACCTGTTTCCACAGGACCAGTGGCCAAAGTTTCTCCCTGATTGCTTCTCAACATTCGATGCTGATAAATCAGGGGATCCTCCTCTTCATCAGCAAGAGTGTAACCCTACAATAATTGGTTTACAGTGAAGATCACACTTACATATACAGAAGCAATTTTCTAGAAGCCAAACAGATTATAAAGTCAAAGCATTTGCAGCAAAATCTGTGAAGCAAATAACCATGTTTCATTATAATGATTACACCTTATAAGCCAGAGAACTCTAAACGATACCCCTTTGCTACTCAAGGTAACTGTTAAGAACTCTTAGCTGCTAGTATAAAAAGACAAAACAATGTATATTAAAACAAGCCCTCTTGCCTATTTGACTTGCTAGTTGCTTGTTCCACACAAATTGTAAACCAGTTACTAAATCTTTTAAATGTAAGACATTTTATGAAAAATACTGAGATAACAAGGTCTCCTCAAGTCCTGAAACCATGGGAAAAATAGGATAAAACCACATTTAAGAACTACCAAGAAGAAGAATAGTAATGACACTGGCTACAAGTCTAAGTTCTTCCCTAGAACTTGCCATAATTTTTCTACAGGAAATATTTAATACCAGTAGATAAAAATTTTCCCAATGCAATCTCAAAGTCTCCTTAAAAAAATGCACTTTAAACAGAAATAGAGCAACAACCATTCCTCCTTTTATGAGTAACTCCAAATGAAGGTTCCAGCTACATCTGTTTCAATATGACAACATCCCAACTATATACTTGTCAACTCACCTTTACAATTCTGCAGATGAGAACATCATAACGCTGATGGTTAATTCTGTGTCGCACCAGGACTTTGTTCACCATTGGGATAAAAATTTGGTACTGTACAAGGGAATGCATCATAAACTTGTTACTCAGGGGCACCAAGAGCCAAGTAAAATTCTGTCACATTGTTTCATTGATAAGAAACCAATTCTGACAGTTTGATTTCAGTAACTCCCAATTCCAGAAACAACTAAGATTAGAAAAATCCGTTCTCTTGAAAATCCAGAACATTACAGAACTTCAACTTTAAAGCCTTGCTCTTTGGGACAGTCACACCTTCTGTGAGTTTTTCAAGCTTTACCTTCTTTCCCAGCTGGAACACCAGAGAGGAGAGGGTGTCCATTGCAGTTGTTCGTAGCTCTGGGCTCTGATCTAGTGTTCGTACGATGGGATGAATAATCCTTGATGCATAATCCGTGAAATCCAGGGACTCTGTCAAGCGGTCCACTGTTTCTAGAGCAGCTCTAAAGTCAGAGCAAAAAGAGGGAAGAACTTATCTCTCAGAGCGTTAAGAAAAAAGAAGTAAGATTGAAAAATACTTAAGTGCTCAGTCCTCCTAGGATTAATAATAATAGGAAAAACAGGCCACCAGAACTCTGTTAATGCAGCCAGTACTTACAGGACAGTTTGCAAGTGACTAAAATACTGGCAGGCGAGAATCAGAAAATTTTAAAAAATTTTAAAAACCCCAAAGAAACAAACAAACAACCCCCAAAAAATTTAGTAACCGTGCTGGGATGTCCAAACAAAAATAACCTTCCACAATGATTTAACACAGAAAAGCTGAGAAAGGGACTAAGTGGTATTTCACTGTAAACATTCAGCCACTGCAGAAGCTGGATATCACAGGTAAAACTGCAGAGAGACTGCAAAGCCACCAGCACTTACTTGCGAGCCACCACAGGGACATCTGGGGCATCAAACAGCTTTACAATGGGAGGTAGTAACAAATGAAGGTAGTCATCCAGGTTAGCTCCAAAGAGCTGGATCGCATTAAGTAGCTGGAGAGAAAAATCATAGCAGAGGAAAATGTCAAGGGGGTTGAATGGATCCTAAAGATCATCTAGTCTCAACTGCCATGGGCAGGGACATCTAGCCACTAGACCAGGTTGCTCAAGGCCATTACCAACCTGACTGTGAAGGTTGGCGCATCCACAACTTACACACACAACCTGTTCCAGTGTCTCACCATCCTCACAGTAAAGAATTTCTTCCTAATATCTAATATAAATTTCCCCCTCTTACAATTTCTACCTGTTAGTCCTCTTCCTGTCACTACAGTTCCTGACAAAGAGTCTCTCTCTGGCTGCCCTATAGCTCCTTTCACATTGTAGGTCTCCACACAACCTTTTCTTCTCCAGGCTGAAGAACCCCAACTTCTTCAGCCTGTCTTTATGGGGGAAGTGCTCCAATCCTCTTAACAGCTTTGTAGCCTCCTCTGGACCTGCTCCAACAGTTTCCTGTCCTTCTTATGTTGAGGACATCAGAACTGTACTGAGTGCTCCAGGTGGAGTGTCACAAGAGCAGAGTGTAGAGAGGGAGAATCAGGTCCTCCAACCAAAACAACCCAGTGTGACTCAAACTCATGGATGAGATTCGTTTTAAACAAGTCAGTATTCAGTGAAAAGTTGTTTCAACCCTGCACTTTAAACAACTGTCTGCATCATTTTACACCAAGCCACTGCCGAACTGCACCCGTCCCATTTGACTGTGCAACACACAAGCAAACAGCTTTGCTGAGCATGGCACGCTGGGAACACACCTGCTTGGGCAGTGTCCAAAGCAAGGCAGTTGCTGCAGCCCTACTCACCTTCACAGAAACAATGCGACCCTGACTGTTGTCATGCATGAAGACCCGTAACATGTGAGGAATGAGCTGAGGCAGGTAAAGTTTGAATTCGCCTCCTAGAGCTACCACAATCTGCTCGATAAGTAGGATAATTGTGCTCTGTATGGAGTTGTTCATAACCCAGAAGTCCTACAGAAGAAAGAAAAAAAGGGGAAAAATCCAGCTCAGTTCTTCAGCTAAGCTGTACCAATTACAAGAAAAGCAAACTGTAGGAGATAGTCTGTAGATAAATTCAAGATTGTAGGGAAGGACTATACTTTCTGTTTTTAAAACGCTACCTTCCAATATATTTATAGTTGTTGAAAACAACCTCTGGACAACTGATTTTTTCCTAATCCTTCTAAAAGTTTGCAAATATTTAGTGAAAATTATGTGAAATTACACCTACTTATGAACTCCAGACATCTCTTGCTAAAACTATGTTTCTGAAAGTAGTAAGTGCACAAAATCCAAGCGCTGAAAAGAACTCAGTCACTATCAGAACCTGAAGCTACACTTACTTCAGTTACTACCAATAACGTATATTGTAACTTCAAAATAAATGGTATTTCAAAATACAATTATTACTTCAAATATATGCAATTCTACACTTCATATGAACTTACAAAGTAATTGATACTTTTAATAATGTATTTGCTAAACACTGTCCACCTTTCTGTGACAGTAAAGTACTGGCTTAAAGATTGTACTCACTCTCATCAGGGTGACAATTTCATCCATATAGGGCCGAATATGACTTCTTACAAAGGACACTAACATTCCTAGCTGCTGGAACAGGAACTGGAAGGAAAAAATGAGTAATAATCAGTGTAAGCTCATCCAAATATCAAAGCCACTGGGAAAAGAGTTTCACAGGCATTTGCAAGCTCATTTACCAAACAAATAGCATGCATAGCTCCTATGTGCTCAAAATCTGGAGCTAAATTCTTGGCAGCTTCAGCTCAGGAGTTTGAGTTGGTGGGGTTTTGTGGGTTTTTGGTTAATTTTTGTTGTTGTTCTTTAAGAGAGGAGTAGGGAAGAAAAATGATTTGGGGTTTATGTATCATTATTATTGCCCCCAGCTTGCATCAAAAAATTTGTGAGCTCAAAGTCTCAGACAGTCAAGCACACAAACGGGGGTTTATAAAGTGCCAGCAAACCTATAGTGTCAGAACAGACTTGCAAGCACAGACATTGCAATTACAGAGCACTGTAATTTAGGTTTGAAGGATGCTTCCAAAAATTTAGCCCCAAGTCTTTTCCCCCTGCCTGAAAACCAAACTGACACACATTTTAAGATACTCTTTCCCATCCCCACCTATTGGTGGAAAGTTACTGGGGAATGCAGTTAGGTCCTTGCCAGAAACACTGTGGTTTTTTTAAAAGATGGTTAATTGCACCATCCATTGTTCACCACTAAGAATAATTTTGACTTAGACAATTTTATTTGGATATGCTATGACAGTTTTGCAATTTCTTTTATCACAATGATCTTAAACATTCAATTGTGACAATGAATTTACTCTTTAAATTGGTATGAAATCACATGGGCTAAATCACTTCGACATAGCCTATTTTCTCTAGAAAAATAGGAAAATGTAAGTTATCATCTATTAAATTTCATTTCTTCATGCAGTTTTTGAAGACTACAGTGACAAAATACAACATGGAGCTCATAAAAAGAGATAACACTTTCATGAGAACTAAATAAGAAATAATCTTAGCTTCTTTAGTGAGAGTAGTACACATACATTTACTAAAAAAGAACTCTGAGCTCCTGTATTGTGCCTATTTTTTGGTGTAGTGAGAGGATGCTTACATACAGGACAAGGACCTTCCTCTTTTAGGCTTTATGTCATGCATACCCACCTCAGCTCTTCTCCCCAGTACACTTTCACCATCTTCTTTTACCTGAAAATTTTTAAACAGAGTGTGCACAACTGCATAGCTTTCAAGCAAGTTAGATCAGTCAGGTCTAGAACCTCAGCCAACCCAGACGTGAGATGTTTTCCTTCCAATCTGAGTACTAGTTCAGGCTGGGAGAAAACAGCAGTTCTATAGCAGAGTTGGGATTCTGCTAAGGGAGCACCCATCCCACCTATAAGACACAACAGCAGTAACGAGTACAAACTACCCTTCACAACCCAGAGCATTTGACTGCCTGAAGAAAAGCCTTGGCAAACACCAGCCATCTCTGGGTAGGTGAACCTTAAGCCTATCATCATCTTCACACGATTCTCATTTCCTTCTATAACTGTAACTTAAGTAGGAAGGAAGAGAAAGCACTGCTGTGGAATCAGCACCCACGCTGCTCTAAATGTTAGCAGACTGTATCAAATTGAGTTTTCCTTCTCAGTGATGAGCCAAAGTACATGGCTGCACCAGAAATTTGAAGAATCTACCCCTATTACTTAATAATACTGTTTGCCACAGAGTATTAACACAGAGATCACTGAAAGCTCTGGAAGCTGCACAGGTGTTTTCCTGAACAAGAACAGGAAATCACAGAATCAAATACTGGCCTTCCAAGGATTATGCTCAGAAGCAGCTGTTTCAATAAAAAGCAGAAAATTGTTTGCATTGGACATTCCAGTAAATGCTCACAGGAGGGAAAAGCAAAGCTGAACCTCACTTCTGCAGCATGCTTGGCATCAACACATAGCATAGCAATGCCCAAGGCCAGTCACAGTCTCTTCAAGGAAATGGATTCTCAATTTCAGACAGTGGAACAGGAAGAAGGAGTGGTCCCTAGCACACTCACCTCTCGGATAGCACCATCACAAACCCGTATTACATTAAGGAACGTTGGCATGACTTGGGGCAGAAACTGCACACACTTCAGTCCAAGGGATTTGAAAATAAAGGTGATGGCCTGAACTACCATAGTGTGGTGCTGGGACAAGGACTGGTCTCGAAAAATTCTCATCAGTGCCACCATAGAGACAGCTGGATAGAACTCATCCAGAGGGAGGTTCCCCATGTTCACCAACATCTCACTGGTGCTGTAGTCCGCTAGGAGAAAGAAGGCAATGTCATGAACTAGGTATTAAATAGTCTTGAATATGGGTTCAGGAACACCTGAGTGTAAGTTGAAAACATACACACTAACGAGCTTTTAAGAAGAGGAGACAAACTGGAAGCAAAACAGTTAAGATCTGTTTGTAGAACATAAAGCTATCTATCTGGAAGAAACTGAGATGCTTACAAGAATCCTGGCTGGATTTGGACTCCGAAAGGCTAACGGCTGAAGCATCTCGTGATTGATCAATCATGCCAATGTTCACTTTGTGTTTGTAAGGGTCCAAAGCACCCAGCAGCCCTAACACACGAATAGCCTGAAAAGACACAAAGAACATTCACCACAACTTCATCACTAAGACCAAAGACAACACTTGAATCCTCATATTTGCAAAGATCTTGATGATTTAAGAGGGAAAATCTGGAACTAAAGTGACTGCCTGGAAATAAGAGTGCTTTCCATCCAGCTGCTGGAGGCCATTTCACTAGCTTAACACATGCACTCTCTTAATTCTGCTTATTGTATTTTGCTCAGCCACAACAATGATCTCTCCCTCCCCACCTCAAATCTATGCAGGCACATTTATTTGGCATCTCTCTCTTCCCAAAAGCTTTTCTATGTAGTTGCATGACAGTTTCCTATTCATACCTCTCTGCGGGTGCCCTGGTTTTGCTCAGTCTTCAGGAAGTTCAGAAGCACCTCCAGCAAAGTTGGGTACTTCCTATATGGTTCTACTACATAACCAGTGCTAGCCACAAGCTGCCCCAGTGTCCAAAGAGCCACCTACAAAGATAAAGCCCAGAGAAGATTAGTTTTGACCAGAGAATTTATTATGCCTTCTGATACATCAGTCGTTCAACTTCTGTAAAGCTTCTTTGAGCATTTTTGGATCACACTGCAAACCACAGCCCATGGTGGGAAAGCCTCTATAAAGAACATTTTTCAATAAGCAATAGTAAAGAAAGTAGTAATCAATAATATCTTAACAATATCTTAGGCTGTCACAATTGCTCACACTCAGAGGTACAATTCAAGTAAGCATTCAATTCAGTGAGTCCAAGCCTTCCAATAAAAACAGGTTTTTTTCCTTCTTCTTTTTCCTCTAATAGCTCTGTACTATGTCACAACAGGCACTGCAATCCCTCACCTGTGTGTCCTAAGTGTAACTCTGCTAGAGAGATTGCACGATTTAAAGGCACATTTTAGCAGCTATGATAGGACGTATGGATATTTTGTTACAGCTCTGGTCACAGCAGCTGTCAAGTTTAGTACAGCAGTAAGCACTTACTTGTCTTTTAGCCAGCAGGGAGGAGTCCTGTAGCATGTCCATAATTATAATGAAGAGCTCATCCACCCACTTCCTCATCTCCAGCCCACTGACCTATTGAAAGACAAAATTTCATCCTTCATCTAGCTTTCATCACCCAAAACCTTACCAAGCATGGCAAAGAGGTACCTGTGTTATATCCCCACCTGCGCAAGCTCCCCTATGGTAGCCAGGACGTTGTTAATCACTCCTGGATTGGGATCCGGATCAGGATCTTTCAGTTTCACAATTAGTGCCTGGTGGGTGACAGTGGGACAAATTAGAATGTGTTTAAAGAGTACTCAAAATTATATTTCCTTTTGTTTACACCTGAAATTGACCCCACAAAGCGTCATAGTGAGAATTTCAACAGTAAAAAGAAGTTGAGTGTCACAAATATTATGCAAATCTGGAATTAAATTGGGCTAAACTGTCACCTAAGCACGTTACTGTGGGTAACATCTACACCAATTTGTTTTTTCGTGCTATGATGAAGCAAAAGAACTGCGGCTCCTGAGGGTCATGTAATCACTTGCTGTGTCATCTCATCCCAAAGTCACGAGGAAGTGTAGAGACTCTACCTTAAGGATAGGCTCCATATACGGACGGATGAGGCGTGGAGCATTAGAAACCAGGTGACCCAACATCCTGGCACTTTGCTCTTTAATCCTGCCAACACCACTGTGTTCCAGCTCTGTTAGAATCTGCACAGGAGACAATGGAAGCAAGCAAACTGGGAAAATAAAGGTAGGTAAAAATTCTTTGCATTTCCTTCTGTCACAACTCAGCACTTGTAAAGACTGTTCTACATTTCACTCCGTTAGAATTTATTCTAAATTAAGCTAAAACTAATTAGCATAAAAGGGATGGCTCCAAATGAGGTACCATGCATTCACCTAAAAGCAACACAGAACATTCTTCCTCAACAGAGCTGGAAAGCACTCTGACATGATGACTAGGGGTGAAATAACAACTGCTATCCTTCTTTTCCTTTCTAATACATCCATAGAACTTCAGTCCCAACCTCTATTACAAGAAAGATTTGCTGAAACCCACTACGCTGGGCAATAACTATTTTCCAGAAGAGATTGATTCCCCTACTCTCCATGCATTTACAGCTAGATAGTCTAGTTCTTTAAAACCACCTTAGTCAACATCAACTACTCTGTTTTCCCTGCAGGCACCCCTCCTCCTTACCTGGATTAACATCTTTCGAAGGAAAGGCATGACAAAGGCAGGGTTCATGCTGCTCAGGCGCCCCACAGTGCAGATGGCCAGCTCTCTGATTTCAAACACTTGATCATTTAGGGCCACAAAAAGAGCTTGCAAGTTTTCAGCCTGGGCAAGGTGAGCATCAAAGCGCTCATCCAGAGAAGCCAACACGCAGAAACGTATATCAGGGTCTGCAAGAACACATTTATTTCTCTTTAAATGCACTAAATTCCTGTTCCTCTTTTTGCCTTTGTTCACAAAACAGCCTCAAAAATTCTACGCAAGAGCTTCCCCAGAGCAAGACACTGTACCAGTGTTACACACAAAAAACAGGACAGGTCAGCCCAGAAATCTCTGTCCTGCCCAACATGCCCCAATAACCAAACCAGTACAGTGCCAACCTCTTGCACCTTCAAGTGTCACTTTTGGATGCTATGCGGCAACCTGAGATGAGCTCAACTGAAAGAATAAAAAAGTCAAGTATGAAGATTCAACAAGAAGGAATTGAAGGCCATGACCCAGAACAGCAGCAAAAGGGGTCTCAGGGTTCTGCTTAGTTCAATGGATTACCAAGGGCACAGTTGGAGCATTTTTCACTAGTGTTCTATAATACCTCAAAAATCAAGATATGGAAAAAGAAATTGGGAGACTTTTTTTTTCTAATTTACTAAGAGTAACAGCTTAGTTTAGTGGCAAATATGTTCCAATTCTATTACAAATTCTATTCTTAATATCATCACCTGCTCACATTATAAAATTAACATGCGGTAGGAGAACCTGAATCCCACACTAACCTGGGTCAGTTATTCCAACTACAAGCAGTTTGCTGAGGACATCAGCCACAACCTGCACGGCTGTCTGACTGACCACATGGGCATGGCCACTGATCAAGTGGATGGAGGGTGTGAGCAAGCGAGAGCAAGTGCGAGCTGCCTCCATCCGGATCTCTTTGTGCTCGCTGTTCAGAAAGTGATCTGCGCAATGCCGGACAAACTGAGTCAGGGAGTGGCCTGAAAAGAAGAAGATGGGGCGTTAAACACAGGTTTACACCTCAATTACCAGTTTTACCATGGAACAGGAGTTTAAAAAATGTGCTCCCAGAATTTTCCTGCTACTTGTACTCTACTCCAAAGCACCGGTGTTTATATCCCGTATGCCCTTGCCCCCTGCTTCCTTATTTCATCTTACCTTCAAACTCAAAGCTACCAAGTGTACGAAGGGCAAGGGTGATGCTCCCCACATCACTGGCCTCTGGGATGTTGGTGAGGCTGGGGGAGGCCAGCTGGTGGGCAAGACCCTTTGGCATGCCTGGATGTCGCAGAGGCTTGTGCATCAGAACAAGAGAGAGCATTTTCAGCAGCCCATCCTGGATATCCTTCTTCAGCTGTGGTATCTGACGGCTCAAGTCGTACAGCACAGCTGTTAGAGCAGGGCTGAGGGCAAGAAGCAAGCAAAAGTCATTAGAAAAGAAATAACAACGTGCATATTTCACTTTTTTGTTTATTCATGCCTTTGTCAATCAGAATATAATTGTGGGCATTCGCACATGACAGCAACACCTGCCAGCAGAGCACAGGGTCATTGTGTGAACTGAGGCATGAGATGACCTTCTTGTATAAACTTGGTGAGCAAAGTCCTAGGACTGCTGCACATATCACTACGTTAGCCAGTGTTGCTACAATACTGTTACAAATCTAAATGACTTCTGACACTTAGCTTTTTAAACATAAAAGCAACTAAATTCACTTCTAAGTCACAATATTAAGATAATTTAAACAGCCTTGTGCTGCCTGAAAATTTTCTCCACACCCTTCCATACTAACAACTTCATTAATTCCTCCAGTAAGAACTGTCAGCTCCAAAGGTAAAAGAAGCCAGAAGCAAATATTCAGCACTTCAGCTCTCCTTCCCTGCCAGTTTGATACGGCACAAGTCTGCTGGCTGTCAGATGCTTTCAAAAATTTTGCAGGGTGCTGCCAAATGCATTTGAATAACGGAAAATAAAGGAGTCTTCTCTTGAACTAGTTTTTCTACAAAAATATTTTTTTACTGTGATATGAATTCTCTTAAATAACTCAACAGACACATTAACACTTAGAACATACCATTCTTCTGAAACAGCTATACTGATCTTCTGAGAGATCACTTAAAAGCAATAATCTTCCTTCTCAATCTGAAAACTTTGAAGATCTCGCTCTGTATGGTTAACAACGCCATCCTGTGGCTAACAGGAAAATATATTTATGCTTACCTCAGGCCCACAGCCAGCATAGGTTCCAAAAGCTCTTTGATGTCCTGCTGGATACTGGGTCCCATGGCTCGTGCCAGCATACTAATGCAGGTGAAGACTGTGGCATCAACCTGCACAGACTTCTGCCTCCTGGAAAGGGACCACACAATCACAAGGAGCTGCTATTTTTCAAACATCTTTCCTCATCCTACTTTGGTGTTATCAGTCTTACAGAAATACTTCTGATTTTAATACAAGAATTTGATCCCACATTCCAAAAATTATATAAACAGCGTTTCCATTTCTTCCTCTAACTTTCACATACTTACTTGTGGGCAAAGTCCTTTGGAGGAAGAGCTGCTTTTATGATTTCAAGGACTTTTGGCAGGTAAGCTTGAAACTCCGACCTCACGGCCACAGAAAGCAAACCCAAGGCCTGGAAGGCTGCTGTTCGCTCCTTCTCCTTCTTCACACAACTGAGAACGTGATTCATGGTGTCTGGAAGATACTGATCAGCTGCCCACAAGAGCAAACAATACAGGTATTAGGATTCATTTAGGTTTATACAGTTGTATAACATTTGCAACTAAACCTTTACAAGTATAAAACTAGAAAACAGACCTAGTCATATTTAATTTGATGACATGATCAGTAGCAAATGTGTCACCATATAATAAAAATTTCAAACTACAGAAAGCTTCATTTTTAAAAAGAAAGATCACCAGAATGAAAAAGCCATAAAACACTGCAACAGGTTTTATACACATATAAGAGCCAAGCATCTTGGTTTCATAGTGATTGATCAGAAACTTGGAGTAATTAACACAAAGATTGTTCCAACCCACTAAGAGCAGCTGGATGACTTGTCTCCAACTCTAATACTCTCCTAAAATTGCTTGATAAATCAGTTAAACTGCTTTAAACCTGGCAGGTATTTTCTAGCACATGCAACAGAGAAAAAGGAAGAGAACTCTAATGATATTTGGGATATACTGAGTCAGAGCAAGAGAGAATTCTCCTGTGACACATTTTAGAGAAAACAAAAAAAGGAGGTTTTTATGTCTTTTGGTATCGATCACCAAATTCTGACAATAGGTTTCAATCCATTTTCTTCATCAGAGCAACAATTTGGCATCAGCTATCAAGTTACACTTATTCAGAAGAAAAGACTGTCCTCCCACAGAGGAATGTGCTCATCTGACAAGCACATTTAGTGTGCTGCACTGCTTGCACAAGTTCATCTGGACCAAAGAGACCTGGATAACTTCCAGCCCAAATTCAGCAACATTTCTAACATCCAACCATCTGTCTTGTCACCTGTGAATGCTGAAGGACGGAAAGCTGCCAACCGCGGTAGCAGATTGAGAACCGTCATCTGGATCAAAGAATTTTTGCTGGTTCTGCACTTGAGAACCCACTGGCAGACCTGGAAGGAAACAGATTAAGTTTTGAAGGATGGCCACTGGCAGTAATGCACAAATTTTTATTACCTGTGTGCTTTTAGGCATTCTACTGACATTTGGCTTCAGAGTCCATCAAAGAAATGGATAATTAAGACTGCTTCCAAAGGAAGTAAATTACTTGCCCCAAGAGAGGCAGTGACAAAGCCATGATACATATAATTATTGAGTTTTGAAAGCTCGGTTCAATACTAGGCAGTATTGCCTGCTAAGTAAGCACACAGAGAAAAATTCCTCTGCAGGAACAGATGTTGAGAACGTTGGTAGACAAGCTGAAGGAGAAACACTTACTTGATCAAACTTCTCTTCCATTAGATCCCTGCAGCATCGACTTTCTACCAAAGCAGACTTTGCTGGGACAGGTGAGGCTGCAAAACCCGTAATTCCTTGGTGAGCGCTGTACCCCAGGAGACCAGCCAAAGCGTTTGACTGAGAGGGCTGAAGAGACTGAAAGCTCGTGAAGGGGGTGATGTGGCGAGGCTTGGTACTGAAGCCCATTAGGTCTTTGCAGTACTTGTCATGCACAAGCTGCTGCTGAGTGATCTCTTCCATCTCCTCTCTAAGGCGCTGGACAAAGTAGAGAAGCATTAAAAAAAAAAAAAGTAACTGAATAAGATACTCCCAGTACAGTGCTACCCAAATCTCCTGAATAGCATGCTGTATAATCAATATCCAAATGGCTGTAAAACATCAACTGAGTAAAATCCAGCAAAAATATTTGGGTATTTAACATGCAACAGAGTCCTCATTCCACAGAAAAATCTTTTTCCTTGTATTGTTATCAGGTTAATAGCCTTTCCATCAGAGCTTAATACCTCCTCAGCCCAAACTTGTCCCTGTTATTTCTCTGACACACTTTACTGCTCGACTCCATGTTCATATGAGTTTTCCACCCAACAACCCCATTGCAACACTATGGGATATTTCCACAGACTGCAGAGTTGCTATACACTCTCAATCAATCCCCACCTTGTTCCTTTGCTCACCTCTCCCTCCATACTGCTGATTCTCACTAGCTCATTGAGGATCAGTAAGGCACCATGGATTCGGTCATCACGATTCATTCCTTTCTCTTTGGCCAAAGTCTCATCAAAGCCCTTCTCAGCTTCTTCATATGTATGCTTGGGGGAAAAGAAAAAAGTCTGAGTGATAATGCAGAAACAAAGCCTGTGGAAATGAAGTAGTACTGCCAGTCAAGAGTTACTGATGTTCTGAATTTTCCAAGAGTAGCCACAAACCTCAATTGAGTAATAACAGAAGTATAACACAACAAAATTCTGATTCGCCCAAAAGTTGTGCACTCTGCTGCAGAGCATTTTCAATGGCACTAATCAAACAGCATGGTATCAGCTTAATCAGTATCTGCAGCACTTATTTGATTACAAGAAATCCAAGTTCACAACATTTGACTGCACTGTCCAAAACTTACTTGATATCACAAAGCTTGAATTCATGTGACAATGGCAGCAAAGCCAAGGTTCAGACAAAAGAATTCTTACCTTTCTCACTTATGTTATATCTACACTAATAAAACTCTCTACTAGTAAGAGATGACATGACACGACTAGATAATGGCATGACTGTAAAACTAGGTCAAGTTCAACAGCTGAAGATGAGGCGCAGACAGAACAACGTATTCTTGAAGGAATTAAGTCTTGCTTACTTTTACAGTAGTAGGTTAAAGGAACTACTCACTTTGGAAGCATTGTATTTTCAACCCTTTCAAGGAGAAGCAGTTTTTTACTGACAAAGGTGACACAGGTTCTTAGCTTAGCCAGCTTTTCTGAGAACTGGCACTTCATCACCTTCACTTATGAGGGGCTGCTTCAAAACAAAGTTATTTTCTTACTCTGTACCACTGGGGCTTCTGCATCTCTTTTGGCTCCCGTTGCGTGGTGAGGATAAGGCAGGCTCTTAAGGCAGAGACAGCTCCCTCTCGGATGGCCTGTTTTGGATCCCACACAGCCACAAATATATTGTCAAAGAATGGCTGCACTTGTTGGAAGAAGAAGGTAGGCACGCTGATTGCCAGCTCACGCAAGACGAGAACCTGGAGGTGGGGAGGAAAACAGTAATAATCTGAAAGAGGAGCACTCAGAGACAAACCTCATAACTTTTACAGTGTAGTACCACTTGTTTAGACTGTTGATGTCTGTGAGCTGTTTCCATCCCCACACTCTGACAATTCCTAGCATAACAGTGTCTTGGTCTTCATTAGTCACTGGGCTAATGGAGAAGCAATGAAGCAGCACTATTTCTGCCGTGAGAGCATTACAGATTCTCAGACATGGACTGGCAGCCATTCCCATCCTGACCAAAGCTTTTCTGCAGATTTCTGTGCGTATTTCCTACCACTGTTCGCTAATCCCAACTATCCCACGACAACAAAAAAGGGATCACTTACAGCTGCATGTCTACGACCTTCATTCCTGTCAGCTCCCAACCATTCCAGAGCTCGTTTCACCTCAAACTCCACATACTCAGCTGTGAAGGTGTCACCAGCCATTGCAAGCCGCCCAATAGCCTTGGAAGCCATCTCCATTACAACGGGGTCATTGGATGGCAAGAGGTTCCTCAGGTAGTTGGCAAACCTGCCGATACGGGTGGCATTACCTCCTTCAACACCGATAAGGCTTGCTGCAGAGAAAGGGAGCAATGCTGCAGTTCTCCCCAAGAGTCGGTGAGGCAGACAGTAGGTAATCCCTGGATGAGAGCTAGTATTCCCTACACATTCCTTAAAGATTCCCATTAAGTCCTCCTAAACTGCAAATCCACAGGAAAAAAAAAAATCAAGCAATAGGAAAGAGCCACCATTCTTTTTAGCCTGAACTTTTTAAGTGAGCAGGAAAATGCATCTGGTAGCCTCATAGATTTTCCCCATTTTTAGTTTTAAAAGAGAAAAAAATAATTCACCCGAGGATCACAGACCTATTCCTAATAGAACGCCATCCATCCACATGCAAGTACTATGGCTGGTCCACTTCACAAAAAAAGCCAAAGACTGTATGGACCAAGGAAATTATCTCCTCAGCCCTACAGCCAGTCTCTCCTGGCCAGGGTGGAGGCACTTCATCAGGCACCAGCATGGCAGAAGTTTTCATTGCCAGTGCCTGGGTTGTAGCTGCTCTGTAGATAAAGAGGCCATCAGTGTCCAGGGTTGTCAAGCTGGCACCTTTTGACATCACTAAATTCACAGAAACAATCTGGAAGTCATACTGTGAGTTTAAGATCTGATGTTATCAACAAAGGTTTCTCTAAGGGATTTACACTGCCTTCAAACATTGGGATTGGATGATTACATCTATGAGCCTAAAACGCTACAATACAGGCCACTTGCTTGGAAGGCAAAGTATTTATGCAAATGACTTCCCCAATAGTGGGGATTCAGGCAGCTCTGTAATCTCAGAGCGAACACAGAGCCACTGATGGAGAGGCAGATCAGAATCTATCAAAAAAAAAGCAGAAGCCATGTGAGCCCTCTAGGGGATGGAAGCTGCTGTTATGGAGCCGGGTAAATTTAAATAACAAGAATCAATCTCCGCAGATGGAAAAGAGTTGAGAAAGTCAGCCTACCCTGATACATATAAATGGGCAGCACAAAATGTTCTCAGCTGAGCTCCAGAACAGAATTTTCACATGCTCAGCATTCACACTTGATGTTTAACTCCCAGAAGAGCTCAGGGCCCATTAAGCACCAGGTTTTCAGCCACCTCAGCAGCTCCCATACTGACACTTCATACAGATTTTCAGAGCCCAGCAACTAGAACACACCCAGCATACAGAGCTGTGTTAGACATCAGGCCCTGAGTATAAAAGCTCACTCCTTTTGAAAATCTGTCCCTAAAGACAGTAGTGTGAAGAGCACTCACCAGAAGCATTATGCACTTTCACTCACCTATTGCCAGAATGCCACCCTTCCTTTCATTTGCATCAGAGCTAGAGACAAGCTCAAATATGTGATGGTTCAGCTGATCATAAAACCTAGTAGATTCTTCCTGACTCATCTGCAAAAGCAAAAAGTTCAAATCAGCTTTCAGCATTCCCTTCCTCCCTCCCTCCTGCCCCAAAACCTCCATAAAGACAATGCTTCTTATGCCACTTAAACAGAAAGAAATTAAATCAACCACACATTATGAACTCAAAATAGTTTCTCTTATTTGCGCCCTACATGCATCAAGTTTACTGATTCTGGTACTTGACTGCCCATTTGTGTCACCAACTCACTCACCTCTCCTACATGCCAGGGGGCAAAGATAAGCTCCCTGTTGTGCCTCATCTTCTCTCTAGGACCAGCTTCCATATTCCAAAAATCTCCATTGCCAAGGCACCCAGCCCATGCTCTACACTCACATGATACACAAGGATAAATAATCCCATTTGAAGCACTCACCTCACGCAGCTCCATGGTGACATAATGCTGCAAGTCCTTGGCAGCTTTTGCCCTTGTCTCTTCACTGCGACTCTTCAAGCCATTGGCAAATTGTTGGAGAATGGACACAGTGCCCGACATGGTGGCAGTATGCTGGGGCTTAGGGGCATCAAGTCCTGTAAATTCCTGAGAGAGACATTTTTTTACTGCTTGAATTGAAATCTCTGAGCTTCCTTCTTAAGGCTGTCCCTCCTGACTGTTTCCAAAATAGACATAATAATGCTGTGTCAATAACCATAAAATTACAAATAATGACAGTATTCCTCAGGCCTTACATTCCATGACAAAACTGTATCACCACATATCTTGATATATGTATCACCACACATCATGATAAAACTGTATCACCACTCCAGCCTATTTGCTCTCTAGTTCCTCAAATACCAAAATACATTGCAGTAGGTCAGGTGCCCTATGGTGATCTAATCCTAAATCAAGGGTCATGCAACAGCTGAAAAACAGCAGGGTCAAACTAGGGTTTGCAATTACCTATAGTAAGTAAGAACAATTATTCCCAGGATTATATCAGTATCATATCTGACTCCTCCCTGAACACTTTCATCCAAGTTTCTCCAAGAAATCTCAGTGTTACACCAACACAAGGAAGACAGCACTCAGGGCCTGGCAAGTGTTACATCCTGCAGCAGATACTTAGAGACAGAAGGTCCAGTTATAGCAACACCAATCATTGCAACAGGGGGTTTCCTAGCATAACACATACACAAACTTTCTCAGGAGCCTTTCTTCACGTCAAAAACATTTCAGATGCTTGACGCGCCCGCCCCACCCTCCCCCCAATATTCAGATTACGTAATACCAAACCAAGCACTGACACTAGAACTTCAACTGCTTCTCCCCAAATATAACACACACGCGGTCACAGACATCCAGCGGGGCCATAGGTGAGGTGGCTGCCGGCCGGAGTCAGGAGAGGCTCCGCAGATCAAAGAGCAGCCAGAGGTTGCTGCTGCCCATCGCCCCAGCCCGGTGTCCGTGCATGGGATTCCCTCACGGCCATAGAACCTAGCGGACAGGACCCGGCAGGCCTGAGGCCAGAGGGGGAGCTCCGCAGGCCGGGAGGGAGAGAGGGGTGAGGTAGGGGAAGGCGGGCACGGCCGGCGGGGCCACAGGCAGCACCGCCGCGCGGCCGGGGTTTCGGGCAGGCCGGACCGGGCGGGAAGCGGGAGGTGAGGGGAAGGGGAGCCAATGATGATAGGAGGCACCACCGCTCTCACTCACCCGCCACCGCCCCGGCCGCCGCCGGCTCCCCTACTCCGGGCCCCGCGCCCGCCCCGCCACCGCGCCTGCAGCGCCGGCGAGCCGCTGCTGGCCAATAGGCTCCCAGGCACGCCGTGATCGGCATCACCTCTGACCAATAGAAAAAGAGGAAGGGGAAGAAGAGCTCAAAGCTCCTCCCCTTTCCTAAGGAACCGCAAGGATAGTCGCCTTCCGACCAATCAACAAGCATGAGTGGCAGTATGTCTGACCAATAGAATGGCTGGGCTCGCTCAGTAGGCCCATCTTCCCGATGCTGGCTTCCGCCCTTCCGTGAG
Source organism: Vireo altiloquus (assembly GCA_013396875.1). NCBI lineage: Eukaryota > Metazoa > Chordata > Aves > Passeriformes > Vireonidae > Vireo > Vireo altiloquus. Next base: position 261,570 of record VZRF01002568.1, read on the forward strand.
GCGCCGGCTATGGCCGAGCTGCAGCATTGGTGGATAGGGTAGAGCAAGCGGCATCATCTTCTTGGGCTTGTGCGAAGCGTTCGACATTGTTCCGCACGACATCCTGCGGTCTCTAAACTGGGGAGACGTGGATTTGACGGATGGACCACTCGGTGGATAAAGAACTAGCTGGATAGCCGCACGTAAATAGTTGCGGTCAGCGGCTCATTGTCCGCGTAGAGACCAGGGACGAGTGATGTCCCTCAGGAGTGGTACTAGGGCTGATAGTATTCAGCAACGTTGTCGGCGACATAGACAATGGGATTGAGGCACCCTCGGCAAGTGACAGCGAGGTGTGTGGTGCTGTCACATGGTGGAGCGACGGAATGGGGACTAGAGCATCTCTATGAAAGAAGAGAAGGTTGTGTGGAGATCTCAGAGCAGCCTTCCCGTATTTGGAGTGGCTTACAAGGAGGCCAAGGAAGGACTCTTCACCAGAAACAAGGGAGAATGGGCTCAGACTGAAAGAGAGGATTTAGATTATAGAAAACGTTCTTCCCTGTAAGAGTGGTGAGGTCCTGGCATAGGTTGCCCAGAGAAGCTGTGGCTGCCCCATCCGTGGAAGTGTCCAAGGCCAGGTTGGACGGGGCTTGGAACAATCTGGGCTAGTGAAAGGTGTCCTTGCCCATGGCAAGGGGTGAAACAACATGAGTTTTAAGGCCCTTCCCAGCGCAAGCCATGCCAGAGGTCTAAGCCGCGTGTGCGCCTTGCGCATGCGCAAGCCGAGCAGGGCGCTGCCATGCCGTGCCCGGTGTGCTCCGCGGAAATGTGTCCGGCTGCCCGTGACAGCGGCAAGGGCGGCTGTGTCTGCGGCGGGCTTCGTGGCGGCTATGACGTGAATCGTGGTGTAGCGCGTGCTGCGGAGTGACCCCTCGCCGTCGCGCGTGACGCCGTGAGCCGATTAATTTTCCTTTTAATTTGTACATCGGGAGGTGCCGGCGGGTGCGGAACCCCTCGCGCAAGGCCGCGGGGGTGGCGAGGCCGGGGTGGGCTGGCGCTCGTGGTAGGGCGGGTAATGGCGGCGCTCTGGTCTCCCCCGCAGGCCACCATGGCGGCGGCGCCCCTCTCTCTCCCCGGGCCCCGCCGCCTCGCTAACGCGCGGTCCTTCCCCTTCTAGGTGCTGGTGCTGCGAGACGGCGGGGCGAGCATGGGACCGGCAGACCTTGTGCAGAAGATCAGTATCAGCGCCGAGAGCCCCCGCGGGAGCGAGAGGAACGGCAGCGGCTCGGCGCTGGCGGGCGTTGACGGGGCCGCCCCCGGCAGATGGAGACACAAGTGTGCAGCCTATGTGCTGGCGCTCCGGCCCTGGAGCTTCAGTGCCTCTCTGACTCCTGTGGCGCTGGGCAGCGCGCTGGCGTACCGGGCCGAGGGAGCACTCGACCCGGGGTTGCTGGTGGGAAGCGCCGTGACCGTCCTGGCTGTGCACGGGGCCGGGAACTTGGTGAATACCTACTATGACTTTTCCAAAGGCATTGATCACAAGAAAAGTGATGACAGGACATTGGTGGACCAGATTTTGGAGCCGCAGGATGTAGTCCGGTTTGGAGTCTTCCTCTATACTGTGGGCTGTATCTGTGCTGCTGGGCTCTACGCTGTCTCCACGCTCAAGCTGGAGCACCTGGCCCTGATTTACTTCGGAGGACTTTCCAGCTCCTTCCTTTATACCGGAGGTAAGTGCTGCATCCTGTTTGTTGTGAATCTGAATGTAGATGTGATAGAATCAGGTGAATTGTCAAAGGTTTCTAGAAGACACACGTGATCTATCTAGTACCATGAAATATTTGTGGTATTTCTTGTGATTTGTTAAATAAGGGTATCAATCTAATATTGATATCCAACTCGCACCGGACAAAAACTCTCCAACCATTAAAGTTAGAAAGTGGTATGTTTATTCGACGTCGGGCAGCACGAGAGTCGCCTCCAAAGCATGCTGCAAAATTACAGATCATTCCAAAGTATTTATTTACAAAAGTGTTGAATATCCATAATGTAATTACAATAACACCTCCCTTTCCCCACTTCGTATTGAAATTAACTTGAATACTTATTAAGCAAGCACAGTGAGTTCCTTGTTTTGGGTCAGTGGTCTTTTTATTGGGGAGTGGGCACAAAATGGTGAAGTAAAATGCGTCTTCCTCACATTAAATTTTTCAGCTTTGATATATTAATGATTCTTGGTATAACTCCAATCCCTTTTATCTGTGACCCTTAAATGGACTTATAGGTGCACTAATTCTCAATTGTTTATGATTTCTTTAGATCCATTTGTCAATTGTCTTATTTCTAGTTTCAGGCACAGCTAAGCAAACATAGATGACAAGTAATCAATTTCCCAAATCTAAAATTGCTATATAAGTCCAGTTTCTCTTAACTAATCATTAACTCTAATTATTTCCAGTACAGACTATCTGTACAGCTACCTACCCTGATTAATTCTAACTAAACCCCTTTCCCTTAACTAAAACCTTAATTTTATAAAGAAATCCTTAAAATCCACTAAAACTAGTGTTTCACTTGAAGTACTAGTACATAAACTTGTATTCTTTACGACTGAATGTTGTGGGAAGAGTTATACTAAGATCTTCTGTTGGACAGTGGTGTTGAGGCATTATTATTTACATATATGGCTTTAGATGCTTATCAGAACTATAGCTGAATATTTTTGTGATGTTTATCTCATATCCTTTAGCAGTGTAGCTAGTGGCATATTTTGTTTCCTTTGGTGGGAATGTTACTTTGTTTTGGAATGTTGCTTTGTTTTGGAATGTTACTTTGTTTTGGAATGTTTTGTTGTTATTCTTTAGATGGAGCTTCACTGTGAATGCTGAACAATTTGTGATTCTTGTTAATAAGACAAAGATATTTTAATGTCTTCCTGTGTTGGATAGATACAAACATCATTACTAGGAGAAGAACAAACAACTTAATTTCAAACTGTCAGACTTTCAGTTATGTGGGTTTCCCTGAAAGAGTCTTGTTACTTTTGCATTTTGTTCTCTGCATTTTCTGTGTTTCTTCAGGATCAGATTCTACACTGAATCACAGTGAAAAGTAGCTTATTTCTATAGATTTCTGCAGAAACAGGTACTTCTAGATGGGTATTGAAACCTGGCCCTTAGATTCTATTACATTGTTTGTGTGGAAAAATCCAGAAACTGCTTTTCTTTTGTTATCTTTGAAAAAAGAGGTAATATGTTTCTTGTCCCTAGCTGCATGTGTATTGGTTGTTTGGTAATATTCCTGTGGGAAAGGGCTGAACTGTTATGTCATCCATTCTCTTCTGTCATTTGAATTGTTTGATGATGCTTGGTTTTATTCTTGTGTCTTGCCACAGGAATTGGATTTAAATACGTTGCGCTTGGTGATGTGGTGATCCTGATCACCTTTGGGCCCCTGGCTGTCATGTTTGCCCATGCAGTGCAGGTTGGTTACCTGTCTGTGTCACCCCTGCTCTACGCTGTCCCTCTGGCCCTCAGTACTGAGGCCATCCTGCACAGCAACAACACACGGGACATGGAGTCGGACCGGCAAGCGGGAATTGTCACTTTGGCCATCCTCATCGGCCCCACCTTCTCCTATATTCTCTACACCGTGCTGCTCTTCTTGCCCTACCTGATCTTCTGTGTGCTGGCCACACGCTATACTATCAGCATGGCATTGCCACTGCTCACCATCCCGATGGCATTTTCACTGGAAAGACAGTTCCGGAGTCAGAGCTTCAGCAAAATTCCTCAGCGGACAGCCAAACTCAATCTCTTGCTGGGGCTTTTCTATGTTTTTGGCATCACATTGGCACCAGCTGGTGCTCTGCCCAAACTGTGAAAAGAGCTGAAGAGTCATAATTCACTATTCATGCCAATTAAAAGTGGATGATTTGAGTAAATGACCCATTATGGACAGTGAGAAGAATAGAAAGACCACCTTCCACTGTTGATAGTGAATGTTACGATTTCTGGTCTTGGATGGCTTATACAACAAAAAAAGTGATTTATCAGTTCTTCAGAAAGGGTGAACTGTGTGGCTTTGCTTTGAGGAGCAAGGTGACATAAGCTCAAGAAAATGTTTAAAGAACCTCATCCTTCTGCCACCTAATTTTTTCACTGTCAGTTCAGTGAAAGAGCCCCAAATCACACTCTCCGTTCACTTCACAATCACAATGATTGCTCTTATCACTTCTTTTCTTATCATGGTGAAGGAGTCCAGTGGCTCCCCTATGGGAATCAGAAAACACTGCCAATTGTTTAGCATCACAACATAGATGCCATTACTTCACACTCTTGTAAGCATAGTTTATCTTCATCTGTTATATGTTTTTTTTGTTTTGTTTTTCCTTGCCAAATTTTGAGCTTTTATTGGAAATTTCAGCCCCCTGAAATGCATTAGATACTAATTCATGAACTATTGCTTCTGCTTTTTCCATATAGTTTGGAAATTTCAAATTTATAAATCTCTGTTGTGGTGCTAAAATGGAGCACAATTAGCCCACTGCACAAACTTTAAGCCAAAACCAGTAAATATGTATTCTGCTACAAAAGCTGAAGCTATAAATGCAAACCATGCAACTGTAAAGCCCTTAACAGGTAGAAAAACAAATGGTTTCCATTTTTGTATTTGCTTAGAATTTGCTCTCTGAAATGACAGTTTTTGAGTTAAGGGGGAGCTGGCAGAGTGCCAGATGTCTCTGAATAGCTATGGATTAATGGATACATAGGTGGAAAACAAATGGATTTAAAAAACAATTTTTTTTCATTTTTCTCTGTTATTTTAGAGATCCGCAGCATTACAGTGAAATGTCTTCTTATAAGAAGCCCAGTTCTGCAACGAAGAAAGATACAGTGTTAGAAAAAACAAATCTGGATTATTGCATTGGCTCTGCATAAAAATTAGGACTGGAAACGGAAAGAAACCAATTTGTTAAAAAGATTTTTCCTAATGGAGTCCAGAGTTTGTGTCACAATTGTGTTTGAATCACAATTAAGTGATCACTGAAGGGAAGTTCCCCACATCTTTTCCCCCCTCTATACCTTACAGTGTTGCTTTGTTTTCTCCTGCAGATCTTGCCACTTGCTGTTTACATGGCCCTTTGGAGAATTGATTGTTTCAGCAGTTATGTAGCTGTGTGGAAAACATGCCAAACATTATGGGGAAAACACGTGCCTTCCAGTGCAAAGATGGATTTGATCCATACCATATTACTTAGTGGCAACTGAATTCTCTTCTGTGTTATTTAGTACCTGTACGCAGGTTTTGGTGAAAAGCTTGTTTGCAGGAACTGTGAAAAGCTCAGAGGAATTGACACAGGTGTTGAACTTGAGCTGCTGATGCCAGGTCACAGCCTTGCTTTTGAACAAGTGTGAGTGTGAACCACTGTATGAAGGGCTTTTACACACGAGCAATAAACTTAATAAACTCTTATGGTGTTTCCCTGCATCTGTCTTAGGTAAGTTATGCCCTCATGGCGTTCATCTGAAAGACCCAAGTGTCCCATTAGTGAGTTGTACTGACAGCAGGAAAGCTGAGTTGATGGTACCAGATTACATGGTACAGCTATTTAGAGACTGATTTTATGGCTTCATGTTATCCAGTGTTACCCAGCAGTTATATCTGAGCTGAAGTTAATGGGAAGGAGTCTTTACAGACCTGTTTAATGAGCCACAGTTTCATCTTTTATTTATTAAAATAGGCAAATTTTAGTCTCTAATCTGGCTAGGCACAGGATAAGAAGAGATGGACTTCAGCAACTGCTTTCTACAGCAAAATACTCGTTAGGATTAAAAACACAGGGAGAAAGTGCAAAACTTCAGCGCAGATGGATGGAGGGAGATATACAGAAGGTTTTGGAAACTGTTTTCAATGCATATATACACAATAAAGTTTCTACTGTTGCTTCTTTGTGGACATACAGAATGGAGAAGAGCCTAGCTCCGATACACATTTCACATTTCTGCAAACCAAAAGCTTTTGTGGGGATAAGGGCTGAGTTGACAAATCTATTAACCTCGCAGCTGGGGATATGTGGGTCTACTGGGTTAGTCCTGCCCTTTGTAGCGGCTGTGTGCTTCATTTTATGATAGCTTAGTTTTGAGTAGCTTTCAGTTTCAAAGAACGGTTAGTTATCTTTTCTCTACTTCTTTTACAAAAACTAGAGTACTCCTGGTAAATTCCTTAAAGTAACTTGGCTTGTATCTTTGATAACCATAATTGTAATGATGAGATCATTGGTGCCTAGAGTATGTAACTCTTATTGTATCTTCGCTCCCCTTTCCTGGGTAGGAGGTCTACTTAGGGCTGGAAAGGACCAGTGCTTTTTGTTACTGAGATGAAACAGCTCATTGGTAGAAAAATGTGTGTGGAACACTTTCTGAGGTAGGGAGGGATTCAAAGTATTTTAATATTAAAAGTGAGATGAAAATTTGATAATTCTGTACTAGCAGATTCTGGTTACTTCCAATTCCTTCTCTTTGAAAAACAGTATCATTCCAGGTTCTTAAGGATATTAGTAATAACTAACACATTCTTCACCATGGTTTTGAGGAAGCCATTTAACTTCTCTGTGTCTCAGAAAACAGCTAAATTTTGCCTACCTCACAGGGATGGTGAGCCGACATCATTGTCAGAGAGCTTTGAAAGTAAAAAGTGCTTTATTGCTGTGTGCTTTCCAAAAAGCTTGTTAGTACTAGAAAACATTTTAGATACGAACTAACGTAAAGAGTGACTTAACCAATGTAGTTAGGCCAAAATAATCTTCACATATAATCATTGAGTAGTAAGAGAGGTTCATTTATTGGTTTGCTTTGTGAGGAAGATGCTCCATCTCTTCCCCTACCCCACTTTTCCCTGTCCCATGCTACTTTCCCCAAATATAAACTTTAGAAACTTCTTTCAGGTCTCTCTTGATGAGCTATATTTCAGTGTGATGAACTTGCACTGGTAGATGAACAGATGTAGCCTATCTGTTAATGTGTCCTAAAGCACCTCCTGGCCTTTCTTCTTACCCAATAAACTGTCTGAATGTTATCCTGTTAATTATGCTATGTGTGATTCTTCTACATTACTCAAGTTGTATTTTTGCATATAGATTAAAACATGGTCACGAAAGAAAGAGGATCTTCATCTGCCATGTTTATAGTATAAGTACCTGAAAAATCATACTTTTTTTGTGTAAAAGTCCCTTTATGAATCACACAGTTCTGTCCTTCCCTGTCCCAAGGCGAACAGGTCTGTAGCAGTGATCTTCTCCTGCTAATGGCAGACTTAGAATAGTTCTGGTATATTCATCAATGTGCAGAATTTTCTCTGATGCAGTTTTTTGTGCCATGTGTTGATCAGCATTTGTAAGGAGGTTTCAACTGAACTTTAATAAAGATGAACTCTTTCATCCTCACCAGTGTGTTCTACCAGTGTTCCAGTGCCATGGTCACTGCTCCATCGAACTGTGTCAGCATAACGCCTCCCCCATATGTGTCATAAATGAGCCTAAAGCATGGTTTGAAATTTTTCTGCCTTGGCCACTGGTGCAGCATGCTCCACAAACACATTTGGAGGTAGTTATAAAGGATAAAATGCAGCATAGCATGACATCGATACATGGACTGATCTTCCCAAATAAGGAGGCTGAAGTTCTGAGTATCTGCAGATGGCAGCGTTGCTCTTCCATTGCTGCTGCAGTGCCTTTTCTCTACAGGAACCTGTGAGCTATATTTGCAAGGGTTTTTTAGTGTTTGGTTGTATCTCGCTGGGTCTCCTCTGGTGTAAGGGTACTTGAAAGATAAATGGCTGCAGATTAATTCCTATTGCGCAGGTTATGACTGGACAGATGCTTCTGGCCTAGGCAGGTACTGGCAGAAACAGGCATTTGAAGAAAGCCAGTCAGCTCTTAAATTTTAAAGCCTTTGCTGGTGGCTTAATAAGCTCTTTCTGGTCAGATGCTGAGAGCTGAGCTTTCAAAAGAGCGTGGGCAAGCTATGCATGAAGGGCAGTACACTTATGGGGAAGAATGCAGTGTCTGCACACTATGAGATGTACTTCTGTTCAGTCAATTGCTTTTAACACATCTTGAATCCCCAGTGGAAAAATCGTAATACTTTTACAGTGTTTTTAGGAGCTTGGACTCTAGTCTCCCCATTACTTGGGTGAGTAGACTGAGTCACTGCTGCTTGCTCAAGGTGATGCTCCTTGGAGGAGAGTACTTGAATGTTCGCCTTTCCAGTCTGAAACCTTAATAACTAGGCCTTTCCCCTCACACCTTGCTTTGTCTGGTCACTGGTAGATTATTTTTATTTGAATCACCTTCAGTCACTTTGAGTTTGAGCCTGCTTAAATTACATGTTTAAGGAATGAAATGCTGCTCTGGCTTCTTAAGGCTATTTTTAAGGTGGAATTAAATATCTAGCCAAGATAAAATCAATGGTTCTCAGCATTGCCTAAAAATGTGTACATTTCAATAAAGCTCAGCAGGGCTGGCTTATTGCAGCTGTATGTCTAAAGGAAACAGGCCCAGTGCTGGACAGGATCATGCCCGTGTTTTATTGTCTCAAACAAGGCCTTTGTGCTTTCCTGAACTCAGAGTAAGACCCAAAATGAACAAATTTGTCAAGGGATTTTTTATACTGTCTTCTGATGATAACTTTCAATGCTGTCAGTGTTTATTCTTGCTACATCATGAGGAAAACCCATGTTCTAATCCAGCTGTTTCAGTGGCCACAAGGATTTGTCTTAATGACAAAAACTTGAAGGACATAGTTAAGTGTTCCTTTGGGGTCAGCTGAGAGAGTGTGACTTGCTCCAACATTTATCTCACTGATCTGCAGGAACAGTGGGTTATCAGCCAAGTTTATCCATTCCCTCAGAAAGAAACCTGTGTTTGTGCATCTTTCCCAGGCTTCATGCATGTACTATTCTAAGTGAGAAGTTCACACACCAGAGTTCACAACCTCTCCATGTGAAGACTCAAATGTTTTTTAAAAGCAGAACAAATCCAAACAAAACTATAACCCTTGACTGTCCTCTGCTGAATTCTCATTGGCTTGTCAGGACCTGAGTGATTTGAAGAATTAAAAATACGTGGCACCATCATGAAACAACAAGGAGGAGAAGCTGCTCATTAATGAGATGGCTGATCAAGATGAACATGCTGGCTGAGAGATGTGTCACAGGCAGTTTGTCAGGAAGCAAGGAAAGCAGTGAGAACCTTGCTAAAACACTAGATCCGAAATGCTGCTTTAGGAGCTTGAAAGTGTAGAGATCTTAGGAACAGAAGATGTTAGGGTCTGACTCCTTGTTGGCACCTTTCAGATGTGTTGTCCTAGGCTAGAGTAGGACCGGGCAGATCTGCTAGTCTGGCAGTGATTTTAGGTGCTAATTGATGTGGGAGATCCTGACACCTGCTCTTTGTTCTAGTGCTAGATCCATGACCAGTTTGATAACTGTGAAATGCAGAATAGCCCAGCAATTTTAATAAAGCCTAGAGTCTTCTTTAGAATGAACAGAATGGAAAGTTCTTTTAGGGAGTGATTTGGTTTGTGTGTCCTGTCACTGATGTGGCACAAAGAATAAAGATGATGCATATAGGTGTGCCATCAAGCCAAAAAACAAAGCCTGTGCCCCAAATGGGCTGGTATAGTAATGGTAAGGGAATAAACCAAAAGCTGGTTTGATATAAGGGGCAAATTCAGGCAATTTACATCTCATGCAGTGTTTGCAAATACATCTGCACAAATCATCGTGCTATAGGAATTAAGCAGTTTCTCAGTTTTGACCTAATGGAAAGAGAGTCTAATAAAACATCTTCCCAGTCTTGTTAGCCATTGTCCCGAGGGTTGATGAAATTACTTCAGAGTATAAATTACTTTCTGTATGACATGAGGCCACTGTATGCCACAGTTAAGTCATATTTTAACCTGTGGGGTATAGCTGTACTGCTGTATAAACCTTAGATCCAGTCCATAAAAATAAAGGAGAGTTTGGGAATAACATACTAGAGATTCATGTGCTTTTGTGTGTGCGTGTGTGTTCTAGCGCTCAAAATGGCCTTAAGAGCATACTTGATGCTGTGCCATACCATTCTTCATCTGGTCTTTCTTCTTCCTTAAATTAGTTCTTAAGTAGAATTTAATTAGCCACCTAGAAACACAAAGCTGCCTCCCCAGTGATGTGTTGTAGGCTTTCTGTAAAGCTCCTTTCTGAATGAATCCTCTGCAGCATCCCTGCTTCTTCAAACCTTTGTAGCTGAGTTTTCCAGGAAAAGGTAGAACAACATTTGCACATGTATGGGGAGAGGTGGATTAAAGGTAGAGATCAAGAAAGGAGTTGGTGAAGACAGTCATATATTAATGAACTTCAGAAGCTGAAATCCTGGTTACTTGTCCTGGGGGGATGTTATAAAGCTACTTTATTCCTTAACCATCTGCTTAATGCCCAAGGACGCTATACCTTTAAGGTGGACCTGTGGGGAGGGGCTGGAGCCAAACGATCTCGGCCATACTCTGGAGGGAGTGTACTCGAGATGCTGCACCGCTCCTTTGTTTTGGTTTTTTTCCCCCCTTTTGTTTGTTCCTCTAGCTGAGTGTTATAAATCAACCCCAAATATAATTAATTTTGTCATCTCATTATTATAAAGATAGGATCCAAGCAAAACTCAAAGAACAACTCAGTCTTTTGAGTTTTCTAACAATTTAATATAAAAACAATTTAAAATACAGTACAAATAGCTAAGTAAATTTGAGAGTGATAATTCTGGTTCAAATTATAAGAGCATAAGCAGAACCGATTGATCGCGAGTCCGTGGGAAGAGAGAATCCCTCTGCATGTCCCACACGTTTTTCCTTGTCCATTGCTTTTATAGGGCATTGCAGAAGTTTCCAGTAAACTCACTCCCATTTTCGGTTCATCACTCATTACATTTATCACTTAGCATGGCGCATACTCCACTTCTTGCCAGGGGGTCTTTTTCCTCATTTTGGTGGTTGTGAAGAGGAAGACATCTCATCTTTTTTGCTGTCTTCTAGATGACCTTGCTTAAGTTTCATTCCAAGAAAAACAAATCTATTTTAATTGAGCTTTTCTGGAGCAGTCCCGGCTCATGTCTACCCAAGGCCATCTTGAGATATTAATATCTCATCTCTTTGGAAGATTCCCAATTCTTTGTCATCTAAAGGTCTATCCTGTACTTTTTGGAAAGTCCCTACATTTTCTGAACATCTGTCTTAGCTAAGCTCCCTGCTCTTATTTGTTTCACATAGCTCCTATCTTTGGCTATTGAATAGCCTGTTAAGTTTTATTTGCTTTAAAATGTGATATATATATATATAGCTTTATAATATTCTTATATCAATACAATTACAATCTCATTAGCATGAATCAGATTTCATTTATTACACTGAGGAAGAGTTTTTTCCCCTTCCCTCCCCCTGGTCTCCTTGCCCTCCTTCCCTTCTCTCTCATCCAAGGGAGCCTGTGGGGTGGCCCCAGCGGGCCCTTGGGGTGGCCCCAGAGGCTCCAAGTACAAGGAACACCAAACCATTTCGCCTGCTGGGAGGAGGAGGATCAGTGCCAGAGGACCAGCAGGTTTTTCTTCCATCCCTGCTCCAGGCTGCTATGTGGACTTCTCCTTCCCCTTCCCAGAGATTGGGGGGACTAGCTGTCAACTTGTGTGTTTGTTTTCCTTCTCTGGGCATTTGTGGTATTTTGAGGTTTTTTTTTCTGTTCTACCCTGTTTTTGTTCTGTGTTAATAAACAGTTTGGTTTCTTTTTTCCACTTTTCACCTATTGTTATCAATTTGTCCCATTGGCAGAGGAAAGGAGGAGGCCCTTTCCCTTTGGAGGAGGCGCTCATTGCAGAGTGTCTCCTCCTAAAATTTTGTCTCCAAAACTGACACTTTATGTTAAAAGATTTTTCTTTTTCTCCCCCTAGCTTACACAGCAGGAATCACCTGTGATTGCTCACCTATTCTGTGAGCAATAGTGGGCCTCTATCCTCCTTTCAGCAGTGACAGCCTGGATTTTAAAATCCATATTCTAAATGACCTAGTTTTCAAGGTCATTGGATCCCAGGATTTTAACTTGCTCGAATGCAAGAGAAAGGATGAGCCAGGGAAGCTGAATCTAAACTACTCCAGGTTTAGTAGTGGTTCTGTCAGTATCCCTGCATAAGATGTGGATACACAGAAATTCATGTGTTCTAGAGAAAAAAGGTCTTACATGTAGGAAATTTTTGCTGTGCTTCATAGTGCTGCTTTATCCAGAGATATTCAGCATTTTCACAAATCTGATGGTGTGGTTCTTAGACTGAAGAACCTGGGATTTTCAGAAGGGAGATGACTTGGCTCAGTGTATGAATTTCACATCTTCCTCTGAGATTGCAACTCCATCCCTGGACTCCTCTTCACAGGATGGCTGGACAATAAAGCTACCTCTGTGGAATTGCCGTTCAAAGCTCCTGTCTCTCTGTCCCTGAGGTCACCAGGGTGATTTGACAAAGAGCTGACAGGCTGCCACACTTAATAAAACCACCTGTTGCTCAGGGAGGTTTGCCAGTGCCCCTGTGAAACGAACATGGCTAAAACATTTAATAATATCCAGCTCTTGATTATATAAATCAGCTGGGCAGGGGGGCTCTCAACTGGGTACACTCCCACTGTTGAAGGTCCCATCAGCAATCCAGAAGAGAAAGAAGCATGCCAATCTGTTGCTGAGCTGCAATGCAGCAAAGGTCCAGATACCATTCTCTTAAAAGCCCTGGAAGACCGCTTTTGTCATTTTGAAGTCCGGCCTGCACACTAGTCCAGGTCCTTGAGGTCAGGATGACAGCCCAAATCAGGGTTAGGAGATGTGTCTACTCTTTCCTCACCCGACAGTGTCTTTTAAGTTTTTTGGTTCTGTGTTGCTTGTTGTCTGAGGGGTTTTTTATTCCATAAAAATGATCCCATGATGCAAAGGGTCCTTTGATTTGCATACGCCTATCCCCCTCTGGATCCCCCTCCTCCCCTTCAGGGAGCAGTGAAGAAAAAATCCGACGAAAAAGGGAGTACAATCCAAGGTAATTAGCAACAATTAGGGAGATAAGTACAGGACAATCAATCGGTGATTGACTCCCTCAACACTCCAATTCAGCAAGTGCAGGGGCTTACTAGAACTTGTTTCTTACAATTGGAAAGGTCTTTCCTTGCAGGATGCTCTCTCTAGGAAGGTCGCGGCATACCGAGCTGACCACCACCCAGCCCTCAAAAGCAACAGTATATAATATTGGATCATATTCCCCTTTCGGTCTCAGTTCCTCATCTGTAAAATAGGGATAATGGTTCTCCGCTTGCCAGAGCACTGTTGTGACACGTCTGTTAAATACTCTGAGGTACATAGAGGACATACATGTTGGGGTGAAAGCTTCTGTCAGTAATTAAGATGAGAGTTTAGATGTTCTCCTGGGTGATCTTGACACACCTGGTTCTGGGGAAGGACTTGACAAGAGGCTGAATCAGGGCTTCCTTTCTTTTGTTCTGCTCTTGGTTGCAGGGGAATTCTACCTTCTTCTGTTTGGGGCTTAATCACTGGAAATGCTGCAGTGCATGATAAGTCTGTGAAGAAAAAGAGATAAAAAAGCAATAGGATTAATATCTAAAGGGCTCATCTACTGTGTGCTCTGAAGAATCTGATCAAACTGAAGCCTCTTGGAGAAGCTGCATATATCTCTGTATTAGTTCTGACAAGGAGAATGTCTCTGTATCTCTATTACTGAGGTTCAGCAGCTATGTTTCTGGACCCTGGACAGCACTCACTTTCTTCAGACCATGGCCTGGAGGGGACATTGAAGATATGGCACGGAAAGCTGGAAGCTTAAACTGGAAAACCTGGGTCTTAGGTAGTAAAGTATATTTGATAGGGTTAACTTTGTTTTATTTTCTTGGGAAATCATGAAAAGATTTCCTTTGATTTGTTGTTTGTTTTCTTTTGAAAAGATCTTTAATATTGTGGACTGCCCATGAGCCTGTCTTGTGATGTACTGCAGGCAGGTCCACCCTTTGCATGCCAGGTCTCCTTTGGGAAGTGAGTAGGGCTTAGACTGAGCACTATAGAGCACTATATCTCAGCTCTAGGAGTCTACAGGAGGGAAATCTGTGGTCTGCCAAGCATGGAGTTTGTGGTTGATCCATGATCTTTGAAAGATTTCCTTGAAATTAATAGTATTAATTGCTTGGGAATTGAGAATGAATGGTGAGAGGAGGAAAGGAGAGAATTGAAATAGATCCAGGAAGAAAATCTTGTGTTAAAGAATAGTCAGATTTCAAATTTCAGCATTCTTTTTGCTGCACAAGAGTTATATGGTTGAGTCCTCAATTCAGCCTTATTTGGCTGAACTGAATGCTGACAGTCTATCAGTAAGTAATTTGTGGCATAATAGTCCTGAATTTACTTTCAGGAAAAGCTACCTTTGCGAAATTCTTTAAGGGCTGGAGAACTTGTAGACATTCATTATCCGGTTTCAGAGGTTCCCTTCATCCAACTTGACTCCTGTCTTAACAAGGGATTAATGCGTCATCTGCCTGGCTTCTAAGTTATGATGGGAAAGTGGAAAATGATGAATATGATGGAGTAGAAAAACTTGATGTTCATCTTCATGAAGCAGATATTAAAATTCTTCAACAAAAAAGAATCTATGCTTCAAAAGTCTGAACTGGCTGAGGGTTGATGAGATGTAACAATAGGAATAAGGGGAAGGTTTATTAGCAATATCCCAGGAACTCAGAGTAGCTGAATAACTCATAAATCTTTCATGAATTTTACAAAAATGAGGGATGAAATCCTAAACACTGTAGATAGATATACAGAGAGATATATTTCTTTTGCCTGCTAATGTCTTGGTAAATTATCTCTTGAAATTAAGAAACTGTCTGGTTTGGGTTTATATAATTTTCCTGCAGTCTGAGAATCTATTGAACACTTTGTCTCAGAGTACTGTGAACTTCCTCAATAGAAGGAGTGGAGGGGGGAAGAACATTTTAAATACTAAACAGCAGATTTGGCTGTGAAATTGTTATTCTGAAGTGGAAATGGGATAAAACAGGTAAACACCATTGCACTCCAATTTACTGTGGAATCTCTGTGATTTCAGCTTGCAGTAAATGTGTTTTTTACCCCTTATTCCCTGCTAATGTTCTAGTAAAATGTCTCCAGGAAGCCAAATTTCCCTCCCAGAATGGGAGAGACCGAGGGAGAGCACCTGGAGCATACCTAAATATGCATTTCTCTTTGTATCTGCATTCTTAGAGTGCAGTTGTCATTGCAAAGGGGTCTGAACCAGATCTCTCAGAAGTCCATGCTCAGAACTGAGTCCTCTGGTAGATGGGGTCCTGGCCAGACAGAGA
Source organism: Vireo altiloquus (assembly GCA_013396875.1). NCBI lineage: Eukaryota > Metazoa > Chordata > Aves > Passeriformes > Vireonidae > Vireo > Vireo altiloquus. The sequence goes on from VZRF01002568.1 coordinate 276,968, forward strand.
GGACAGGCAATGAGGCAGGACAGGATAACTCGATGGAAACCACAGGCTGAGTGTTTAGCAGAGAACAGCCATTGAGGAAAGGAGGCTAGTTGGAGATTTGCAGGCCTAAGGAAACTTCTGTCTTGTTCCACATAGCTGTGTTTCATCCCCTCCTGGTAACCTGATCCTCCTTGATTTTCATAGCTTTGCCTGTGATTCCAAAAGTGTATCAACCTCAAAGCCAGCTTCGTAGTAGTGTGTGAGGGCAAGTGGTCAAAAGTCAGTATGAAATGCAGCACAGCAGCCCCGTGGCACCCACAGCAGTTTGAGAACTTCCACCAAATCCTGGTCACACTGGAACTGTCTTCTCCTCATGGTACTGTGCTTTTCACATCAATGTTACATGCAGTTATGAAGGGAGCCAGATATGCAGGGGGAAAAACTGCTTTATTCTTCTCTGATGTATTTTTGTTGGCCTCTGAGGCTCAATTTTAACGAGTTCTGATGGAAATATTTGTGCTGGCAGCAGAGGAAGCTCAAGTGCTCTGCTGCTACAGATGATGAGAAATCAGTTTCCCTCAGGCTGCTCTGTTGGTGTGATTCAACCAAATCCGCAAGATCCTTTCTGCAACATCAGGAGTCCAGCCCATTCTCTGTGTGACTGCTCAAAAGGCACTGCTCCAAAAGGATTAATTCCTGACAGATGTATCAGGAAGCTGGGGTGGACAAGCACTCTGCTTGTCTCATTGCAGAGTGTTACCAGGACCTGTCTGGGTCTGGATATGGAGGCAGCCCTCTCTGAAGCTGCTGGGCCATGTTCCCCCATTTTCTTCTAGCCTTCTGCCTGGGTCCCCAGCTGACTGCACTGCCTGTGCCAGACAGCAGCTCTTGTAGTTACTGATCTCTTTAAGGAAATACCAATAGGCAGAAAGGCTTTTTATCCTCAGTGTTGTTCAATCCCAGATCCCTTGTGTCCAGCACAAAATACCTTGCATTCCCTGTGAAGATTGGCTGGAGATAAGGCTTCAGTTACATCACTAGATGGAGCTCTCAACATAAGAAACACTTGACTTAGAAGAGCCAAATGCTGTTATTCACTAAACTGTCTGGTTTAGAAGGAGTTGGTGTGAGAGAGTGGCAAATTAATTGTCGGTTTGCCTTCTCCCGAGGTCTGGTCCTTGCTAGCTCTGGATCTTGGAGGTGCAAACAACATGAACAAAAGCAAAAGACGAAGGGCACTCTTCTCGTCTGGACGAGAGAAGTCCAGTAGCCTTTTAATAGAACCAACTCCGAGAGAAAAAGAGACCGGGGGATGCCTCACACCACAATTTGAACCCCGGGAACAGAAGGGGAGGGAGAGGGACCATAGCCAGTAGGATACAACTGATGTAGGGGTGTGAGGGGAGGGATATCAGGGACAAACCAGTACCACTTGGGTGCAGGGTCAAACAGAACATACCATCTTCAGTGCAAATAAACTTCACCTATATTAATATGTGCATAAACCAACCACATTAGTGCAACGCAACAATTAATGTGTGGGGAAAAGATGGAATGTGAATTGAATGGAGTGGAGCATGGAGGGTACTAAAGGATGGGGGAAGAGGAAGCACAAAGTTGAGAGCTGTTACTTTGGGGTTGCAATTCAGTGAGAACAACTGCTCTGAGGATATGCTGTATCCCATATTTCTGGACAGTTTGGGCACCTGTCCTAAGAGCATGTTGTGGGACTATTACTTGTAAGGACAACTGCTACAGGACAATGACATCCAGCGCAAGTGTATGTGAGCACATTGTCTCTTCAAGCACCTGCCTGTCACAGAATAAATAGACAAATAGTCATCTGTTTGCATCGGTTAATTTTGGCCTTTCTTACGCTTCAGGCAAGTTGTCTCACCGACGTCACTGGGAGGAACATACTTTCTTTATGAGGGAGATGTCCAGATTGATTCCTTTGTGTCCACTTTCTGTAACATTCATACTAGGCAGGAGGAAAAGAAGTGTTTCATTCCATTTCTGTCAATATTAACATCAGAATCAATGAGAGAACTCATCATTTGTCAAGACACGGAGCAAAAATAATTCCAAATGACAATTGTAACTAAGCAACCTAACATGACTAGTGAGCAGGAATGAAAATGAAATTAGTGAAACATTTTAGTAACTGATTTCAAGTAACAACTCTGTTAGATAAAAAAATATCCCTCTCTGCAGAGACATTTTGCAAAAGAAGGAAGAGAAACTTGCTGAAAGTTATTTGTTGTGATTTGGATGGCTAGTAAACACTCTGTGGCAGGGATCATCTGGGCCCTCATTTCCAGTGGTTGCATTGCATTGAGCACTTGGACTACCCTCTGCCATTGTGAGTATGCATAAAAATACATGAAATCAAATAAAAATGGACTACATCCAGATTAAGGTATTGTACAAATGTCTTAACATGTCTAGAGTCTCAGTATTACATGTTAGGGGTTGGTATAAGGCACTTGCATCATGATAAATGTTTAGCAAAATCTCCCACTCGCTGATTAATGGATAGATCTTTCATGCTTGGTAATCACATTGTTATTGCACTTTCAAACAAACAATGATGAAATGTCAATGTGAGAAGCACCAGGACAATCGTGCCAAAGCTCAGCATCCTGATGGACTCCGCACAAAACCTAGCCCATGCCTGGGGATATTGTGATGGAGTTGCCTTCACATTTGGATAATATTGTCTTTGCTAGGTATAAATCAAGATGGAAACTTCATGGACCAAAATCATTTTTGTCATGCTTGAAATGACTCAAGCAGAATCATACAAAGGATGAATTTGTTCTTTTCTGGTATCTCTCAGCATTCCAGGGGCTTTAAAGCCAGCATGGGAGAGATGGTATCTCTTGCTGCCCTCATATCTTTTTGAAGTTGGCATCTTTCTTAAACCTAGGGCATCAGCATCTTCCTCCACAGGCAGACAGTGACAGCAGCAGCATGTAGTGGCTGTAGTAGCATTCTTTAGTTTCTTCAGCAGAGTATAATGACTAGCTCTGTTACAATATCACTGACTAATTATGATGATCAATGGGTTTGATTTACTTAGAAAGAATAATGTGCAATAATTGTATTGTCAAAGCTGAAAATCTGGAATTCCAGCTTCAGATCCTGTCAGTACTGTTGTTACAAACCGTTTTGTGCTAGGCAAAAGTCATTCAGAGATGTTATTTCCCTTATGTTTTAGAATACAAGCTGCCTTGGGAATTTTCCTTTCCGCTAATAAGCTTGCTTTGCCATTAAAAAAGCTTTTAGGAAAAATCCTACCTTACTTTTCCTTTACTGTGCTTAAAATTTTCTGTAATGATGCTTTTATAAACAGTTAGAAATATTTATTATCTGTGGTGTGGAAGTAAAGGAGTCTGCTGGGTTTTTTTGTCGTGGTAGGTGAGAGACAGCTCTTGATAAAGAATATGAATGGTATCGGTTCATTTGAGGCTGGACAGGCCCTGCAGTGCTGTTTTCTGGCTCCCAGGCTACCTGGGACTGCCTATTATGCGTATTATGATTGTGAGGGTCTTCGGGGGTCTTCTCCAATGAAAGCTCAGGTCTTCTTCACATCTTGAACTTTTCAACTCTGTCTTCGGAGCAGGCGCAGTTATGGTATTCCTAGGTCTTTCTGGATCCAACTGGTTTAGATTCTTTACTCTGTGGCTAATTGGCTTCGCTTTTGCCAACTTCTCATTAGTACATCCTGCTGCTTCTCTTATCTAGCTATACTTGTCTATTTTTGAGATTATTCACCTGGTTAGTTTCCATTTATTTAAGCATTATGCGATTAGTTAAACATATACTAGCTATTACATTGTATAGAAAGTTATGATTTAGATTATATAGATATAGAAAGTTATGATTCAGGTTATATAGGTATCTTATAACTCAAGCTATATAAGCATCTCGTAACTTTGACCCCAGTTATAATGTTAACTAGTTAATATCTGCATAGCAAAGTTATTCTTAACATGTTTGCACATAATTTTTTCTAACATATTCTAATTCATAATATTTCTTACATTTTACTACTCACGAAAGCCAATGCTATAATAGCTGTTTATCACATCAGCACTGCGAAATCCTGCAGAAATCTTTGAACTGGTGGAATTTGTTGGCAATGGTACTTACAAGCAGCAATTTTTTTCATTCTATTTGGGGAAAGAGGAGGAAATGAGGACTTGTGGAGGAAACCAACATGGTGACACCAAGGTCAGAGAAATAAAGAGGGGGATGAGGTGTTCCAAATGTTGGAGTCGAGATTTCTCTGCAAGCTGTGGTGAGGACTATAATAAACAAACTGTCTCCCTGTAAATCATGAAGTCCGTGGGAGGATGCAGAGATCCACTCGCAGCCCATGAGAAAAGGTGCTCGCGCTGGAGCAGGTGGATACTAAACCTGTAATCCAGTGGGAGACCTGAACAGAGAGAGGACCTTTACTTCCAGAGATAGAAAAAGAGGGCCCTTGCTTCCAGACTAAAGCAGCTTAGCCTTAAAAGACTACACCTCATGGACTAAATGACCCACGCCATGCAGTTTTGGGAAGATTGTTTTGCCTGTGGGTGGGACTCATGTTACAGCAGGTCGGGCGGGACTGCTGCTTGTGAAATTAGAACCACTCTGGAGAAGCTGATGGAAAACTGTCTCCCATGGGAATCGCAGAAAAAAGAGACTCCTTTCCCTAAGCAAGTTGAAGAAAGATTTCAAGTGAAGAACTGACCAAAACCCTCACACCCTGTCTCCCTGTGCTGTCGGTGGGAAGGAGGGAGGGGCTGGGAAGGAAAAAGGTGTTTTAAAGGCTTATTTTATTCCTCATTATCCTCCTCTGACTCTGTTAATAATAAATTTGTTTTATGCCTTTAAGTTTGAGCCTGTTTTGCCCTTAGAGTGTTTTCTTGTGATCCTTATCTCAACTCATGAACCCTTCATTATGATTTTCGTGAGTACCTGATATTTTAACCAATATCAAACCACAACAACCTCATATCTCTCTAGGACAATCTAGATGCTTTTCCAGTTTCTTCCCACTACCTAGGTTTGGCTGGCTGTGATTTCCATGCACCAGTTAAGTTTCTTAGGTCAGCAAGATCAGTTCTTTGCTCAGTAAGCAAGGAAGAAGAGGTCAGATACAATGCAGCATTTTCTGTGAACCAGGAATCTTTATGTCTTTGCTGATTTAATTATGTCTTTTTATGAGCAAGAAACATTCACCAGAGGTAAAATAATAAAAAAAAATTTCCACATTTCCTTTCCCAGCTGTCATTCTGAGATCCAGGGACTCTGTGCTCACAGCAGCTATAAATAAGCTGTACTTAAACCCTAGTGACTATTGTGATCTAGTGAGTCACACAATCGACACAGCTTTAATCTGTGTATCTCTGCTTTTCCAGGACCTATGCTCATGTCAGTACTTTGCATCAAGGTCTGGCAAAGAAATAGCTCACATGTCCATAGCTCATGTTTGTTAAGCCTTAATGATGCTGATGCACTAATAAAATAATTGTTATCTGACTGAGGGGAAATTAAAGCAGGGAAATATTATCCAAGGCTTCCCAACTGATTGTTGACGTGAGTAGCAGCATGGTCCCCTTAGGCACTGAATGAAGCTTTCTAGCTTAAACCTTGTCTAATCTGTATTGTACATGACATAGATGTTTGACCTTTCTTCCAAAATCTCCTCATAAGCTGATGTCCAGAGCAGTTGCACTTTAATATTGATGCACATGAAGGTCACGGTTGCTTGATCATGATCCTTGATAGGAGTATGGTATTTTTCAGGTACACTTTAGGAAGGAAAACAAGAGTTATTTAAAATATTTAGCAAGGAGTTGTCAGAAATCTGATTTTTCCAGCCAAGCCCAAGTCTCACTGAAGCCTATACTTAGATTTTTCTGGCTTCAACAAGAGTTGTATGAAGCTGTAATGCTGCCAGCTGTGGTGTGGTGAGGTGCTTAACACATTTAAATAGGTTACATTTCTCCCCACTTCCTGCCCATCGATGGACCAGTACCAGAGACTTGTTGAAGCGAAGGCTGTGTATCAGGTGTCTGATGTCCTCTGGAAGGCACGTCCACTTTTTTTTCTCTCTTTTTAGGTAAAGTCTCTGAGGTTGATACAGAAGAAACACAGTGCAGTGGGGCCCTGGTTTAATATGAGATCATTAAGAGTGCTATAATATCCAAGGGGATATTTTGTGGCAGAAAAGAGGATGATCTTGAACTGTATGAGATTACCTACTGGCTCAGCTCTTTTTCAAGTATCCATTAAAACTGTCTCCCCTCAAATGAAGCAGAATTGTCACCATCCTTTCCCTCATACTCCACTGAAAGAGTTAACAGATAGTGCTCCTGTTTATAGCCCTTCCAGGATATTTTTAATTACCTGCATTGTTTTATTACATAATGGTGATATTTGCTCCATTAGGCTATTGGCATCTTTGCAGGAAACAAACAAACATACTGGCATCCATCAGGCTGAGTAATTACAGAGAGTTTGTTTATTTTTTACAGGTTTCCTGATCAATACTGGCACTAGCTCTGCAGACTGGGCTCCAAGCCTGCCTGCTCATGCAGCTGGCTTATCCTGCTGCCTTAGCAGTCAGCTATTTGGAAGATGATGAGAGTTTGATCATCCTGAAAAAACAGGAGTGGGAGCTAACTTGCTAAGGCAGTTTCCCAAAGAACAGCCTGGATTCACCTAGGTGATGAGGTGTGCTCAAAATCTGAAGCCCGTTGTGGGCACTGAGTGTTTGCATGTTCTGCAAAAATCATACTGCGCTTCCTGTTAGAAGCAGTAGAATGTTAGGGAAAACCTGACTCTCAGTTTGCCTCGATACTTCTTTTCCCAAATATTTAAGTAGGCACATTTTGATGGTACAGAGGTTTTTTGAAGTTATTTGAAGCTTCATGCACTCAGAGGAGTCAACATGTACAGCTACACACTTCTGTGCCCTTCATTTGAAACTTCTAAATGACTTACGTAGCCAACAGCAAAGGAATAACTGCTCAAGTCCAAGAATTTTTATCAGATTTTTACGTCCAGTACAGATAAACTCAGTAAACAGCTCTGAATAATGGCTCCACTTCCGGAAACTCTGTTTTCCATCATGGTAGGATCACAACTTATGTATATTTATCCTTATACAACTCTGTGAAATGTGACAGCACCAAGAAATTGCATCTGGTTTATGCAAAGGAGGCTAAAGAGGTGACTTGATCACAATCTGTAAGTACAACAAAAAGATTTCTGATAATAGAGAACTCAATAATCTAGCAGACAGTGGCGACAGTGAGATCAGTGCCTCGAAGTGTACACAATCTGACTCATGCTGGGAATAAAATGTAAACAAGGAGATAATTAGGCACTGGAGCAATATGCCTTGGATTGTGGTGGATTGTCTCTTATTAGGAGTCTTTGAATCAGGCTGGGGGTTCTTCCAAAAAGTGTATAATCTCTTAGGTGGCCTGGCTTGCTGAAGGAATGTGGTGGCCTTTCGGCTATAGGGGCTGGGAGCCTTGCTTTTGTTTCCACATCACCTCTACCTTCTTCTGGCATTATACAAGGTGTTATAGAGGGACTGTGGGTAACACCCCATAATGTCCTTAAAATCAGTGGTGGGTTGGTGCATCAGTGATCAGGATTTTACTCCTTGTTTTATTGGTGAATTTGATTCCTCCAGCCTTTCTCTACGGCATGATGGTCCTGACAGGAGAGCTGTGCCCTGCGTCCTTGTACTCTTCTACTGGCTGGGCAGGGACTGGTCTTCACCCATGTGAAAATCATTTCTAAGCTTACACCTAATGAGACTGTTTCCATGCAACTGCAGTGTGTCCCTAACTGGACTCTGGCTATCCATTAAAGTTCTGTTTCTCTATGGATATTTTTATTAGAAACAGCAGAGAAGCTTCAGGTCAAAATCCCAGGGCAAGAAGAGAATAGAACATCCAGAAGTGGTTCTTTGAAGTTTCCCTGAGCTCTGTATGCTTTCCTGACATTGGGAAGCTGAAGAAACTGTCTAGTCTAGGTTATTTCTATCTGTTTCATGTAAACTACTTTCCAGTTTTCTGAGCATTCTGTCTTGCTCCCTCAGGGCAACTCCTACATTTATTTTCATAGGAAATTTCCCTCTGAATCTTGTACCAGACCTGTATTCCTCGTATGATGAGAAATATAATATAGCCAGCCTAAAACTGCATATGCACATAAAATCATGAGGCTGTATGTTTGACGCCTTAGTTCCATCATCTCCTGTTGTCAGAAGCCTAATGAGCTGTGTTATTAAATGGCTCTACATTGTTACCTTGTGCTGATGATGAACATAGCCAGTGGGCAAAGAGGAGCTAAGCTTCCCAATGGTACTGATTTCTTCTGTGCTCATAAATCTGGATTGCATTGCTGACAGGGAGCTTGGTTTAGCACTTTAGTGACTGTCCAGAGCCTCATCCCACCCAGGGAGGGCAAATGTGACTACAAAAGTTGCTACTAATTAGGCAAAGGAAGGAGCTGAGCGCATCTACCTCAGAGATAATGTATCCTGTGTGTTTTGAATCCAGCCTAAGAATTCCCTAAGGTGGCAAATTTCTCTGGAGATACTCCCCTTGCTCAGGCCAGGTTCCTGCTCTGTTAGACATAGAGAGACTTGCTTCCCAGAGTGTGTGGTTCAGGTAGGGAAGATGGGCAGAGGTGGAGAAACAAAGCTATGCACTGATTTGTTTGTCCATTTTATCCCACCTTTGGTGGCCAGCGGGTGGTTATTGCAGCTCAGCTGTTGCACGTAATATTGTTAAGCTGTAGTTCATTACATGTGTGAATGCGAGGCAGTGACTGGGAACCTGAGGCTGATGAGGTGGTCATGGTAACACCCAAGCGTGTATCTGATGATTGTAGCCCTCCTGAGAAGAACTAGCCATGACAGGGACATGTCAGATCCTGCTCTGAGGGCAGAAGCTATGAGTCAGCACTTGGAAACAGAAAAACTAACAGAGTTGTCCTCATTACTAAGTAGCAATTTTAACTCCCATTCCTGCTGGCTCTGAGGGAAGGAGGCAGTGTCCAAGTATTTCCCTCTTCTATGGCCAGTTTTGATTTAGGAGGAAGGAGCAGGAAATAAAAATAGTATGAGAGACAGGTAGTGCCATTAGAATGATATAAAACTAACAGGCACATCATGAGTGACAGAATGAGGCTGAACTCTCTCTGGAGTCTCTGTCTCTGAACTTTCCATTTGCCTCCCTTGCCTCATAGTGGGATGTACTGTAGGGAGCTGGAGTACAGGAAGGGGGTGACAGGGCAGTGAAGGAAATAAATGTACCTGTACAGAGTGCTGCCCTCGGGAATGGCTGGCTATTAATAACAGTAATAACATATGCCAGGATGTGCAAGAAGCAACTTTTGTAAAGTGCTGATCACTGCCACTATCTGGGATAGAAACAAATTGAAAAAAACCCAGTTTAATTATTTTATAATGCACAGTAATGCCGCTTTTGTATTTTTCATTGTTTCCTTGTGTTTAAATTTTGTGTGTGGGAGAGCTGTTTGTTTTTAATAGGCCATGCTGCAGATTGGTAGGTAAATCAGGGTGCTGTGTGAGGGAGGGTGCTCAGCAGCCCCAGACAGCCATCAGTAGAGTTAGCCAGAACAGAAAGGTCCAAGAAACTTGCTGCTCTGGAATCTTATCCACTGAGACATGTCACAGTCAACTTGTCCTCCCTCTGCCCCAGTTACACTGCGAAAGGAACAATTTGGAATGCAGCCCAAATCCCACTGGAACAATTGCAATGCAGATGGCAAGGAAAGCTGAAGGTTATTTTGTACTCCCCTTCTGCCGTACTAAATAGAGATGGTGCAAAGAGAAGAACTTTCCCTATACATAGGAAGAAGGGGCAGGGGAAGGGAGATTCGCAGAATTCAGGCAGTTCTTGGACCAAAGTCTGTCCAAATTTTCTGTTGTTCTGCTGATAATGAACTGCTTGCAAGATCAAGGGATGTCTATCCATGGGATTTAAACACATGTGGACTCAATTAATTGCCTGATAATCCTAAGTATGTTGCAGTGCTCTGTGCTCTGTGCTCTGGCCCTGTCGCTCTGCCACGGGTGAAGGGTACTCTAACAGCATATTACAATTATGAGATGGCAAAGAAAATGCCGAGCAAGTTCTTAAGGTTTCAGGTCTCTGCTTGTCTCCCAGGCAGAAGCTGAAATGGCTCTGCTTTTTCCTACTGTGCTTCACCTACCAGAACTCAAAGGGTCCCCTTACCTGTGTTATCCATGCTATCATATGGAAGTAGCAGTAAGAGACAAACAAAAGGGAGTTTTTCCTTTTCCCTGGGACTGAGACACAAAGCTGTATGTGGGGTTTTTTAAATTCTTTTATTTTAAATATGGTGCACAATGAAAGGAAAAAATCAAATTTAACTATAAAGCCATGTCTTCCTCCCCTCTGTCTCTCTGGCCTGGGAAGTGCAATCACCCCTCCTTTGACACAAGAATTAATTCAGCAGCATACATTTTTAAATTATTATTTATTTAAGATTAAAGGAAATTACTTTCAGTTCAATGCCAATTTCTAGCTCAGTGATAACAGCAAGGGGAGGAAATAAAACAGCAGCACTTTCAGAGGCAACATACATACATGTATGTGTGTATATACATAGCTGGTAGAGGGGTTGGGGCCACTGCACTGAAGGATTACATGCATCCCCAGACATCTATTCCCCCTTGCTAGCACACAGCTGTTAAAAAAGCAGAGAATGGAGTGCCTTGTTCAACCCTCTAGAGCCTCTCTTACATGCTGAGTTGTACCACTCTGACATCTACACCCTTTAAAATAATCTACTTTATTGAATTGTAAGACTCCAGTTTGCAGACGTGGGAAGAGAAGCAAAGACAATTGAAGAAATATGCTCAAATATGAAATTAAGAAATAAGCTGTGGATCAGTGGAAGTGCCAGGAGCAGAATTCAATAGCCACAACTCACCTGCATATGCTTTGCATGTTTAGAACAGCTGAAAACATTGGGTATGTTCTCTGGGATAGGACAGTTGTCTTGGTGTATCTTTGCACCTTGTGTAGCCCAGAGGAGGCTTGGCTTGTTGGTTAATGCTGCTGCTGCTGCTCCTACAGTGTGAATAGCAGTATTTCACCAAGCCAGAACTATTCTTGTTTGTCAGAGCATCATATTTCAGAGCAAACTTGGGTCTGAGGGAAGGGTAAGTGTTAGTGCTTCACTTCTCTTGACTCATCACTTAATCTCTGGTTATGAGCCAGACATCCCCTTGTCCTTGCAGTGCACTGTTAAGAAGGAGAGCAAGGCCATCCAGCCTTCAGTGCCTCTGTCTCATTCTATTTCTCTAAGCTGTGAGCAGCATGGGACTTTGTGTAAGGGCTTAATGATGCCCAAGCAAAGGTTGACTTAAAAAATAAAAAATTCCCTTCTGATCCGTGCTGCAGATGGAGCAACAAATGGATAATAAAAGGGCTGGAGACTGAAGGTGAATCCTCCCCTTAGATTAAGGGAAATTAAATCCCTGGGGGATGTGTAATGTATGAGGCTTCATTATTTTTCTTGGGACAAGCAGCGTTATGATCCCTTGGTCAGAGAAATAAAAGGATCATAAACTCAAATGGTGGCACATAGTCTGTATGACTCAGATGGCACCAGAGAATGTGCTGGAGGTAACTAGATACAGCTCAGCCTGCCTTGTGCTGTGAAAACTGTTCCTGTGACACTGAAAATCTTATTGTCCTCATACTGTCCTGTGTTCTCAGGGCAGGTAGGTACACTCTGTCTGCATGAATGGTCTAGGTAGGGAGAGGGTCTTCTGGAGGCAAGTCAAGGGCCCCAGAAGAGCCACATATCAGAAATAAACCCGGGTCAGGAGGTCTGTGACCTCTTCTTCACAGTCTCAGGTACTCACTCTTCTCCTGTGCAGTCATTCCAGGTGTTCCAGCTCATACCCATCTCTGCTTTCTTCCCACAGAGGCCTGGACCCTCACCCCCATCTCTCTTGCACCTACTGAGTCTTATCCACATGGTGATATACAAATATGCTTGTCATCTCTACTTCCAGCTTCTGAATCCTTTTGTTCATGTGATTTTTTTTTTTTTTGCCAAATTTTCTGCTGTTCTGAGAGGTCCAAACACATCCTCCATCTTTCCTGAGCTTTTGGGAGCACATGCTTAACCTGTAATCAGCATGACTCAAAATGACAACGGTGCCTGTCCATGAAGCAAAATAAATAATGTGCTTTGTTCTGCTGCGCCGTATTCAAAGATAAATTACTTTTCTTTCCTCTAAGAGCAGAAGCTCACTTCTTTACCTCTCTCCCTGGTGCCTAACACAGATTTAGGACAAATCACATTCTCTGGTTTTTTTTACAGAGTTTGGGATGGAGAGAAGTTGTGTTACTGGGGAACCTGACATATCTCTCATCATTGAGATGTAGATCCAAGACAGATCCAAGACAGTGTATGCTCTTGTATTCATACTGGCACTGCACAGAGTGTGTGTCTGCATATTCTACATTTCTGCCATATCTGTAGATTCCAGACACACTTAATTTCTGTGTCTGCCCCTTCTCTTTGTGTATGCTAACCTGTTGCACATGTATTTTTCTGAACTTGGATGTTTGTATGGGCTTTGTGTAAGGTCTTGGGTGGTTTTGTGTTCTTGTTGGTCTAGGGTACTCGTATCTACGCGCCTGCATTTTTTGGAGGAACAGCTTGGCTCCTGCTGAGGTGTCAGCTTTAGGTCAGAGTACAAACTCTAGTGCCATATAGTGACATGCTGCAGGCTGTTTTATATTTCTTGAACTACAGGGCATCACCTTTCTCCTCTGTAGTGGAGCTAGGCTTGATTCCTTCTGCCAATGGCAGCTCCTGAACAGTAAAATGTTCTTGCCTTCGAAACCATGCAGTTGTCATTCCTGGAAGTGAGTAACACTTACCACAAAGCTAGCCAGTGGGAAAGCAATTCCTGAATACTACTCACACTGGAAAGCCCTGCTCAGCATTGTAATTTGTGGCTTTGAAGCAGGACTACCTCATTTACTAAAAACCCAAAAAATATGTCTTTCTCATCTTGCTTTACTTCCATGAAGTTCTTTGAAAGCTTTGAAGTTCTGAGAAATCCTGGGTGGATTGTCCACCCCCTGATCACTCTGTCTCCATGTTTTTCCTTTGTTTCTCCTTCTGCCTCTGCGCAGATGTCACCATGATAAAGCTCTTGATGGATTCCTGGGTGACTCTCAGCCGGTGCTGACGGATTGCTGCGCTCTTTGCTGCATGATCCAGTTTTCTCTGCAGTTCAGTCTGCTGGACTGACAGGGTCCACAAATCATTCTTGGAAGGAAAGGAAAGCTCTGAGAGCTCTGGCCCCATTTGGGATGTACTTATGGGACACAGCCTCATATATACCACTTGCACATAGAGAGTGGCAGATCTGTGTGGATGGGGATCTCAGATCTGGCTGCCAGGCTCCCATATGCCCCAGTTTGGGTTTGAGAAGGCTGGGTTAGAAGGTTTGGGAACTTGCTGTTTCTCCTGCTCTTTTCTTTCTGTGCATGGAATTGAAAAAGAAAGAGCTGTGATCTGAAGAAATTGTAGAAGAGAATTGGGCCAGTTGCTTATGCGTCATGCAGGCAGCTGTGGGACCTTTTCGCAGAAGATGTGGTTAGCAAGCAGAGAAAGGGAAGAGTTTGGATAGTCCTGCTACCTTTTGCTTAATCCTCTCTTTGCCCTTTTTTATTGTGTGGAATAGAAGGAGCTGAAAAGCATAGTGAAGAAAGAGCCCTAGGGGAAAGAACAAGGGAATCCTAGCAAGGCAAGCATGTGAAGCTGCACATTCGACTATCCCAGAATGCAAGAGATGCTCGATCATTACCTGTGTCAGGAGTTTGCCAAGGATGTCCTTGAAAGCCTCTGCAGCAGAGGTACTATGTCCTCCTGATACCATGGCACAGACACCATCAATTGTTCCTGTAAATCATCCAAACATTTTCCTTGCAAATCCTGAAGTTATTTAATAGAAATTCCCTGGTTTCGTTACCTCTGGATCTCATCAGAGTAATGCAGCCTCACATACCTCTTTAACCACCATACCAGTTGTGGTCTTGTGAACATCTGGAGTGGTCCCCAACAATTGGGGGCCACCATTTTCCACAGGGTGGCAGCAGCATGCTTTCAATTTCCATGCTGAGGGATCCCACTTGGGTGCTTCTCTGTCAAGGTTCTGGCTGGGATTAATCCTAAAAAAGAAATATCTCTAGAAGGGAGAGAAGGAATTTGCACATACTCCATGCAGGCAGCATATATCCCCAGATGAAGCATCCTGACAACGTTAAAAGACAGCAGGCAGAGCTACAATGAAGGATGTTTCCACTTCTTTCCAATGTAGCATGAACTTGCCTTCCATATTAACCCTACTGGATGATTCCACCCTGCACAGAAAGCCCTCAGGGCAGGAGAGATATTTAGTTTCTCAGGGCTTGAAACTGTGAAATGACAGCTGAAATTTTTATGTCTCGCTTTGAAATGATGGTGAAAATTCTCAACAAAAATACCTCATGAATATTCAATTACAGTGCCAGCAACACTTTGCAGTCATGGATTATTTATATATGAAATAACCAAAGCTTCATAAATAATAAAGTAGCAGCAATCTCCTCTGTGTTTTACATTCCCCATATCCAGAATGGGGGTGGGAAGGATGTGTCTTTGTAGCACATTTACATGCTGTCTCAGCGCCTTGCAGGCCAGGAGCAGTTGGGAGGACAGAGGAAGCAGAACAAAGTGTGCAGGTGAGGGCACTGGAGGTGTGGGTGTACACAAGGAAATGTTTCCTTTGCTCCAGTGCTTGTGGGTGCCCCTGGCTGCAGAGAATTCATGGTATAGTATGAAACATATCTGGTTTTGAAGGCTGAAGTAGGAGCATGTGCAGAGGGAGAAAATATGTTGCTTGTGGACATGCAGATCAAGCATTTAGCTGCCTTTGGCTTAGTAGCAGCTGTCTGTGTGGCCATAAATATATGGGATGTCTCCATAATGGACTGCTATCACTAGCAGCACATCAAGTGGTTTAAGGAAAGGAAGCCCTCATTTCTCAGATTTGGCCCTAATTGATCCATGCTCATTGGTTTCAAATCATCCCAAAAACTCCATCTTGGCAGAGCTAATGATCCCCTCTTGGGAAAGGCTCAGGTTGTCCTAAGTGGGTACAGGTAAAAGACAGGGCATCCCTCTAGCCAGAGCAGCACCCACTTGCACACTTCTCTCATTTAAGTAAAGCTGTGCTTTAATTCCCAGGACAAATCTCTCCCTCCCATTTCCCAGCTGAACAATAGGCATGTGCTACACAGCTTGTTATACCAGAAAGAAGCATGATTCTGGGTAATGTATAACGGAGCTCCTCTCCTCCAGCCCAACCCCACTGTTCAGTCAATAATACAGCAGAATAACACTGATTTCCTTATCAGCAGGCAGCAACATGAGCATCTGATCTTTGTAGACTCCACTGCTCTCAGGAGAAAGGTTCTTCGGTCGAGATGCCTTTGCTGGGTGCTCCCCAGTCATATGGGGATGAAGAGCCTCTGTTCCCCATGAACTTTTCTCCTTTCCTGAAGGTTTATGCTGAAGTCCTTTTCCCTATTTCTCCCGCTAGGAAGGACTAACTGCCAAATAACTGAGGGATGATTCATCACTCTGTTTTGGTAGCAGCATATTTATACCCCCACCAGCCCACCCAGCAAGAGAAAAGAGATAAATTGCTGTCATCTCTTTTTATGGGACATATAATCAGGTGGTAGCATGGAGCATTGCCTTGGCTCAAAGTCATTCAGCATGAATTATTCATTACCTTAAAATGTCTTAAAAAGAAAGGGAAACTGTCTCCCTGCCACAGTATCTCTTCCTGGCATTGCTTCAGGTAGGCTTTGGTTGAGGAGTCTGATGCTCAGCAAGGAGTATTGAGAGTTCCCCACCAGGTCTCAGGACCTTCTGCAGCTCTCCAATGGCTGACACAGCACTTCTGCACTGTTCCCAGGGATGAAGATGAATCCCCCTGCTCGAGGTTTGGGAAGAGGCCTAAATGTTTCTCAATATCCTCCTGAAGGCTTGACAAGGGGGCTTGGAGGGCACCTAGGCCTTTCTGGGCTGTATCTTTGCACATGGGAGAATTTTACCTCCTATTTAGGGTCCTC
Organism: Vireo altiloquus; assembly: GCA_013396875.1. Lineage (NCBI taxonomy): Eukaryota > Metazoa > Chordata > Aves > Passeriformes > Vireonidae > Vireo > Vireo altiloquus. The sequence goes on from VZRF01002568.1 coordinate 293,167, forward strand.
ATTGATTATCCCCATGGGGAGACCTATCCCATGAAGTCGTGCCCTCCACAAAGAAAACCTCCTACAGTAAGCTCAAGAAGGACATGGTTCTCTGAGAAAAAAGACTGGGGTGAGCTTTTCTGAGGGAGCCTGTTTAGTTTTGCATGGCCTGGTTTCTTTCTGGTAGTGGAGGAGCCACAGAAGTGGCTTCTGTGAGAAGCTGCTAGAAGCTTCCACCATATCTGACAGAGCCAATCTCTGATGGCTCTGAAGATGGACATGCTGCTGGCCAAAACTGGGCCAATTAGAGATGATGGTCATGCCTCTGTGATAGTATATTTAAGAAGAAATCAAAACAAAAGTAGTGGCACAGTTTTAATTCCACCTAGAGAAGAGGAGGAGGTGAGAACATGCCAGGGAAACAACATGGCAACACCAAGGTCAGTGAAGGTGCTCCAGGTGCTGGAGCTGAGATTCCTCTGCAGGCCATGGTGACAACCATGGTGAGGCAGCTGTGCCCCTGCAGCCCTTGGGGATCCACAGGGGGATGCAGAGATCCACCCACAGCCCTTGGGGATCCACAGGGGATGCAGAGATCCACCCACAGCCCCTGGGGATCCACAGGGGGATGCAGAGATCCACCTGCAGCCTGTGGGGATCCACAGGGGATGCAGAGATCCACCTGCAGCCCTTGGGGGAGGTGCTCATGCCAGAGCAGGTGGATCCCGGAGGGGCCTGTGATCCAGCAGGAGACCTGGTGGAGAGAGGGGGCCCTTGCTTCCAGGCTGGAGCAGCCTGGCCTTGGAGGACTGCACCCTGTGGAAGAGCGACCCACGCCATGGCAGTTCTGGGAGGACTGTCTGCCCATGGGAGGGACTCACGTTGCAGCAGGTGTGGTATGGCTGCTGCTCGTGAGAGTGTACGCACGCTGGAGAAGTTCACGGAGAACTGTCTCCCGTGGGTGAGGACCTCACAGTCTCACAGAGGAACAACTTCTCTCCCTGAGCCAAGCAGAAGAAAACCTCAGGTGACAAGCTGACCAAGATCCCTACCCCCTGTCTCCCTGTGCTGTCAGTGGAAAGGAGGGAAGGGCTGGGGGAAGTAAAGGTGTTTTTAAGGTATTTTACTTCTCATTATCCTCCTCTGATTTTGTTAGTAATAAACTCCCTTTATAGCTCTAAGTTGTGCCTGTTTTGCCCTTGTAGTGTTTTCTTGTGGTCCTTATCTTAACTCATGAACCCTTTGTTAAATTCTTCTCTCTTCTGCTCAGCTGTGGCAGGGGAGGCTTTTGTGGGTGCCTGGTGTTCGGCCAGTGTCAAACCATGAGAGAGCCTCACAAGCAGTTGTCTAACCATGACTGTGCCTCTGTCCTGCAGGAGCAGGGAATATGGCTTTTCAGGGATTGCCTTCTTGCTGCTTTCTCCTCTGTATTTGAGGACAAGTGATAGTTTCTGATACCTTAAATTCTAATGTCCTTGTTTTGAGTTCCTCAGTGGGAACTAACCAAAGCTTTGACTATATTTTTCCTAAACCATCTTGTAGCATTCAGACCCCAGGTTTGGGCCAGAGTGACAAAAGAGACTCCATTCTCAGAGTCATCAGAAGGCAAAGATCTTCTTTATTTCATGCAAAGCAAGCAAAGAAATCTCTAGAGAGAGATCCTTAGGTTCTGCTTCCTAGACGCGAATGCTTCTTCTTGCATTGCCAAAAGCAGTGTGAGAACATCTACTATTAGTCAGCTACAGAGTAACAAGTCAGGAATAACAAAGTGCCAAACACCAGCTGTGAGATATAGTTTACCAAAACATGAGATGGTTTACACAAACTTCTCCTGGCTCTCAGCTCCTCTCTTGAGAAAGTAACTTCTTCTCACAAACAGAGCTAAGAGAGATGGAAAATCTCTCTCTGACTACTTGTCAGTGTCCACACCATCTTATATAGTAAAAGGTTTCTTGAAGAATGAAAGGTTTCTATAATAGCCCTGGAAGAACAACTAGCAGCTTGGAAGCATGTCTGAGGCTGCTGAGTCACTGGAGAGGAATTATACATCTCTCATGGACTAGGTTTTCTACTGAGGTTTACTTGTCTTGCCAAAAATTTTACCCAAGACTCTTTCTCAGCATTTTTAGCATTTTGCTGAAAAGTATGGGGTTTTTTACCCAGTGGAAAATGGCTTTTAATTAAAAATTTCCTTTAAAATGTTAGTAATCAACAAATATGGACTTTTCATGATTCTCCATCTGGTTATTTGGAGTAATAATCGGCTTTTTATATTTACCAAACCAGAACTTTTCAGGGTAAAACATGATTTCATTTGTTTGTGTATTGAAAAATACTGTGATTCTCTGCAAAGTTTTGAAAGAACTGTAGATCAGCTTTTTAATTTTCCCTTCTCAGCTAGCAAGGAAGAAGAAAAATGCTCCTTATACAGAGAAAAATCCTCTGTATCCACTTTCTCCATGTAACCGATTTGATATACATCTTTTTCCAGAGGAATTACATTGGGAAGCAGAAGCTTCTGGAAAGGAGAAAGATTCTGTGTCATTATCACTTGGAACAGGAAGAGAAAAAGAATCTATGTATATTCCAGTGGCTTTCAGGTAGGAGATACAGCACACAGCACAGGTGTTTCTGGGATTGCATTGTGGTTTGGTTTGTGCTGTTCATTATTTTGAGGAGTGGCTATTTTTAATTTGCTTTCCACTCATTTATCCTCACTTTAAATCCAGTAATGGGGAAAAAAATTCTTTCTGCTCAGAGCAAGGCCACGTGTCTGAGTTCCACACAGGAGCCCACAAAACTAGGGCAGGTCCCCTTTGCCACACAGGTAATTCAATTTAAAATGAGTTTGTAAGGAAATGGTGAATGAAACATGAAAATGAAATTAGTTCTCAAAAAATCACTGTTGAAAGAAGTAGGGAAGGAAAAATGAGCAAAGCAAAGTGAGAAATGTTGTAAACACATTAAGCTGGGCTTCTCTTCTTCAGTGTTTGGAGCTCTCTCTGCTATAAATTGTATTGATCAAGAAACTTATTTGAGCTACCTGCTGCTATCAGTTACTTTTCACTTACTGCTTTCTTTACCTGCTGGGCAGTTGATGATCTGACAGAACTAAAACCCCAAGTCTTCTTAACGTAGAGCTCATGAGAGCTGGAAAACAGAAGTAATTTCCACTACTGCTTTTCCTACTGGAAAGACAAACAACCCACATGGTTCATATGGGTGGGCTCTTTCTAATGTCTGGAATTGAAATGGGAGAAGTCTGTAGCCTGCAATTCTCGACCCTTCCTTCAGGTACTCTGATGAGGAAATGACTGGCTGGTTTTGCTGATTTTTTATACAGATCTTTCTCTATATAAAAAGATAAAAAATAAAGCAAAGTCTAGCTTCTTTTTTCCAAACTCAGACCTCCAGTATCAGAGCCGCCCACAGGATTTTCTTGGGTACAATCCAGTAAAATGAAAATGAACATTCAAGTTGTTGAAAAGGCTTTGAAAACACTCAGTCTAAGTGTCTTTAAAAGTTCATTTATTTTCTCACTGCCCTGACTTCAGGTCAGCTTGGGCTCTTGACTTCATGAACTGCTTTAAAACTACCTTGGATTTCTCATCTTATATCCGATGAGAGTTTTCTTTCTTTTTCTTTTTTCTCTTCCTAAATCCTTTTCCCCCCCTTCTTACACAAAACCAGGTAGAGATGCAGAGCAGAGGCAAGGTGAGGGTATGCCTGGTTCAGAAATGTGGCCCTGGTGTGTCCTGCAGCCACATCACCTCAAGCTGTTGTCAGTTCTTGTGTACTAAGCAAAACCAGGCTGGATGGTTGACACTGAAAGAAATCTGATTTCACAGGAGACAGTATTGGGAACCTGTGATCTTTGTCTGCACAAGGCTCTTATGTGTGATACCAATTGGCTTGGTCTCAATGTTGCCATGTGGTATGAGGGATAAGTTGAGGAACCAGTGATTTTGCTCAAAGGTTGCCCATTTCTATAGTATTTACTGTAAGAGGAATGTCAGGATTTGTCTTTACAAACAGTGGGTCTGCCAGTAGACAAAATCAGCACTGAGAGATAAAAGAAACAATGGGAAGGATTCCACTGATTGATGAATGGTAAAAGATGTTTGCCTTTACAAACATACTGTAAGTCTGCTGATAAATGAAATTGGATACTGAAAGATGACAGAAACAATGGGGAAAAACCATGAATTCCATAAAGAATTAAGAATTAAAGGGGGGGATTATACATTAGAGGGGAATCTTAGATATTAAGCATTCTGGGAAGTCTGTACCTCTCAAGTACCTCAGCCAATGGGGAAAGAGAGAGGGAAAATGCGGCCAGGAAATTGGGATAAAAAGGAGGCAGCATCCTCCAAGAATTTGGGAGCCCCCAGGGGAATGCCCCATGGACTCTCCCTTTATTCAAATAAAGTAAATGGACTCCTCTGTCTCCTTTTTGGACATAAACCTCTGGTGTTTGTGGATTAATTTTCCTGACAACTGTGAACTTTGCATTATTTCATCTTCTGGACATCCTAGAGGAACAACATGCCACAAGCCGTTTTGTTGTGCTGAGAAGTCAATTCAAGTCTTTCACAGTTGCAGTGAAAAGCTTGAACATTTGGCCCAGGTGTGCTTATAAAAGTTTTCTAAGTTTTCTAGTTTTCTAAGCCAATCTCATGTGTTATAAAGTGTTTCACTTAGATTTGAATTGAAGAGACTTCAAGCAGTTCTATAAAAACCTGGCTGTCAGCAGCCCCTGTACCTGTATATATCCAGTGACCTTGATGCCCAGACACTGATACCACAAAGAGACAGGGAGAACTTTCTAGAAATGAATCCCTCAAAGGCATTTGTCAGTAGGATCCTGAACTGCTGGACATGTTTGAAAGATCAGGTGTTTACTGACTGTATGAATGCTACTGTCAATGGTATTTTGGAGGATGCTTCATGAGCTGGAAAATGTGGTATAATCCTTTGTGCCTGTCTGAAGCAGTGCCCTAGCAGGCTCCTGGAATATGCAGCTGGAGCACACTTAGCAGGGCTGTGCAACTTCATTCTTGACCTGGTAGGCTAGATATCTCAGGGCATTTTTACTTTAGAGCACTGTCGGTACTTTCTTGTGTTGTGACCATAGTTCAATATGGTGTGAAGGCACTAGCAGTCCTTCTGAAATCTTCTCCTTTTAGCTGAATATGTGTGTCTTTGCTTTTTTCTTGATCTTTTGTACAAAGGGCTTTTGTGTTATTTTCTACCAAAGAGACAGCTGCATTGTATTTACATGGACAAAAAGTCTTTTTAATGTAAAAAGCTTAACATTACTCTTTTTTGCAAAGAGATATTTGACATGCTAAAAAAAAAGGCAGTCTTATTCTGAGGTGACAGTAATTTATTTTCACTTGTTAAGAGTGCAATATAAACTTGTTAATTTGATAGTGTATATGAGTGCTATCTTTCTATTTTAAATTGCGACAAATTCACCTCCAGACATCTCACAGGTACTGCTCAACATTTTTGCATCTTGAAAAGTCATCGTGGCAAAGGAGATTTGACTCAGATCTGTCTGGTGCAAAATTAATCACTCCTCATACATGAGGCTAAAGGAATTTGCTGAGGTCCTTTATGAGCAAGACACAACTATGGACTGTGTCACTGATTAATATCTCTGAATCTGCCTGTCAGGGAGCAATGAAATTCTCGTGTGGAGCAATACACTGGCACATGCACAGGTCTTCTGCCAGTTCATTTGCCTGGGGTGTATATCTCTCAACTGCCACATTAAAATTGTAGTGCCTGTAACAAGTCCTGAAATTACAGCCATAAGCCATATTCCTTTGACCTTCTCTGTGTTCTGTTTGTATTAATTCGCTCTGCCAAAGTAGCCAGGCAGCCAGAATGTAAATAAATGCTCCCCACCTGGCAGGTGCAGAAAGGTTAGATTTGCATAAAGGGGCTGGTGTAAATTTCTGTTTGTTGTCACCTCTTCTCTCCAGCTGGGAATTTCAAGGCAGAGATAAATGTCAGCTGGAAATAGCACTTCAGTGTCAGCAGTTAATCTCTTCCTGCTATGTCCCTTTGTGCTGCTCTTTACCACACGAATCAGCCAATCTCCTCCTGTGTGAACCTCTTATTACTGACTCTTCTGTTGCTGCTTTGCTTACAGTCCTGACTTTCCTTTTATGTTTTCTGTTTGTGAATTAAACTCTTCTCATCTGGTAAGTCACTCTGCTGAAATGGCTGTGCTGGAGCAGCTTGCCACCGGTTTCATTCCCTGAATGGTTCAGTGTGTCTCTGCCCTCTGTTCCTGAGCCTACATGGGTGAAGAATCACAGAGGTTCTCTTTTATGTGGTTCATCATACAGCAATCTAGCTCAGGAACTGGTAGCTAATGAGGATGCTGCTGCTGAAAAGAAGGATGAGTGCCTCATGAGTGGATCCAGATTTTCAAATCTTTGATCTGGATGCTCACTCAAGGATCTGCTGCTGGTGCACTCTGTTACATATTAGGCTCTAATGGTGGAAAACACTTCAGTCAGTGAGAGCAGAGACTCCCCACTCCTGCTTCCTCACTTCCTCTGCTTTTAACTCCCCCTGGCTGTTAATGCCCTGTAGGAGGCAGAGGTCTCTTTAATGACTCTTTTCTCCATTACCATCTCCTTGATATTTTTTCAAGTTTCCCTTGCTTATTCTGACTCTCTTTGGTAATCTGCTCTAGCTCTATTTATTTTTTCTTCTTCATCTTCTTCTCCCGCTTTTTTCTTTCACAGACACACAGCCATTGGTCTACAGCAAAGCTGTGTCTTAGCTCAATTCAGATCAACCCTTTTCTTTGTATTTGAACAGCCTACATTGCTTTGTTTGTACCAAACAAAGACACGTTTAAGTGTTCCTTGATTTAGCCTGACTCAGAGACAGCTGCTCTTCTCACTGCTTCCAATGAGATTTAACCCAGCCCATAACAACGAGGCCCATATTGCCATCTCCTTTTTGCTTTGCCCATGTGCCACGGGGATCCTGTCTTCCAAGCAGCCACTGCCCCTGTTTTTTCCAGCTGCCTCCATCTGTTCTCAGTAGAGTCCCCAACTCCCTAAGAGTTGTTTCCTGGCTGGTCTAAACCAGACTCTTCTGTACCCTTGGAATAAATTTTACAATTGTTTCAGCACTTCTCCAAGAACAGTTTGGCCCCTTCATGTCGGCCTGTGGTGGGGGATGGCTTTCTGTTCTGTTTCCCCTTCTGTAATGTGTTAAAAATATGCTGTTTCAGGCAGTCTCTCCAGGGCTTCTATTGCTGGTGAGAGGAATGATGGATTTGTCTTTACAAACAAGCTGTGGGCCTGCTGTAGATGAGACTAAGAGATAAAAGAAACAATGGGAAGAATTCCACTAAACGATGAATTTATGAAAGAGATTTGTCTTTACTGTAAGTCTACTGATAAATGAAATTGCATATTGAGAGATGAAAGAAACAATGGGAAGGAAGAGCCATGAATTCCAAGAATTAGAAAAATTAAGGGGGGGGGTTATACATTAGAAGAGAGTCTTGGGTATTAGGCGTTCTGGGAAGTCTGTACCTCTCAAGTACCTCAGCCAATGGGGAAAGAGAGAGGGGAAATGCAGCCAGGAAATTGGGATAAAAAGGAGGCAGCATCCTCCAAAAATTTGAGAGACCCCAGGAGAAATGCCCCATGGCCACTTCCTTTATTCAAATAAAGTAAAGGGCCTCCTCTGTCTCCTTTTTGGACATAAACCTTTGGTGTTTGTGGATTAATTTTCCTGACACAGCTTTCAGTAAGAGGGATGAGATAAAAAATAGATCAGTAATTTGATTCTAAATCACTTCCCCAACAAAGCCCATGTTGAAGGTCACTTGTAATGAAGCTGTCATGTGGGTAACACCTCACAATCAGGCAGAGGAAAAGGAAAATGAAGCTGGAGATGAGTTCATGGCAATCTTGATTCAATTTCATTGAGGTGCAGGTGTTTGGATTGGAGTCCAGGATATTAACAGTAAGGTCAAGACAGAGAAACTGCTTGTGTGGAGTTTCTCTGCTGTGCTAGGAAAGACCTTTGGTGGTGTTCAGCCCTGACTGTATGGAAACCTGTAAGCAGGGTCACTCTTTGTGGAAAATTAATCCACAAACACCAGAGGTTTATGTCCAAAAAGGAGACAGAGGAGGCCCTTTACTTTATTCGAATAAAGGGAGAGACCATGGGGCATTCCCCTGGGGGCTCAAATTTTTGGAGGACACAGCCTCCTTTTTATCCCAATTTCCTGGCCACATTTTCCCTCTCTCTTTCCCCATTGGCTGAGGTACTTGAGAGGTACAGACTTCCCAGAACGCCTAATACCCAAGACTCTCTTCTAATGTATAACCCCCCCCCCCCTTAATTTTTTTAATTCTTGGAATTCATGGTTCTTCCTTCCCATTGTTTCTTTCATCTCTCAATATGCAATTTCATTTATCAGTAGACTTACAGTAAAGACAAATCTCTTTCATAAATTCTTCCCATTATTTCTTTTATCTCTTAGTCTTAGGTATCCTCAACAAACAGTAGGGTATCTTTTGGGTGCAGTGCCCTTTGGGGAGGGCTTGGGCCACTGATGATGAAAAGGCATCGGTCAGTCATCCTTTATAACATTGTTTGACAGTTGCTTAACTGTGGTGTGATAAACTGCATGAGGAACCAGGCATGTTGAACTAGACTTCTAAATATCTTTAAGAGCTTTTGGAAGGAAGCCTAAAAGAAAAAATTTGAGGGTGTTTTGTCATGGGCTTTTGTTGGGGGATGTTGTCGCATGTTTTGTGCTTTGGACATCACAAAGCCAGCATCCTTAGAGAGCTTATTATCACAACTCCTTGAAAAACTAGCCACTCCCAGAGGGCTGGATAATGTAATGAAGAACTGCTTGCTAGAGATTTTCTACTATACCCTATGATACTGTAGATACTCTACTAAGATACTATATGTCTCTTTGTACAGCTCTAGAAATGTGGCTGTTGTTTGGCTAATGAAGGTGTCTGGGACTTTAAAAAGCTCAGGAAGCTCATGGTGGTCATTACCAGGCTTCTACAGCAGCAGCCTCACTTAAATATCTGTTATTTCATAAGAGGCAAAAGGGTCAAAGCAATTGGGAAAGTGAGCTTGGACATGCAAAGTAATTTCATGGGGAAAACAGCACAGGTAATTAGACTTGACAAAACCTTTTGGTGAGTGACTACACTGTTATCTCCCTTCCCAAGCATTGTATCTATACCCTGGTGAGTATCCCATGTGCATCTATAGACCAGTGGCCCACATACATGCACATGTGTCTCATGGCGATGTACGGGGAGTATACACAGCTGATATGCAATATCATGCAAGAAATATTGTTCTTGGTCATAATACTACAAAACACTGTCCTCGCATGTAAGTGGTGATGAACACACATAACAGAGGTTAGGAAATCTTAAATAGTTAATAGCTCCTGTGCATTTTCTACTTGTACTTGTAACTGCATGTAGTTTCTACAGTTACAAAAGATGCTGGACTCAAAAGTGTTGGTTTGTTTGCTGGAATTTTCTATCAGCACTCCTCTGTCCTAATAGCTTTTTAAATTTTATTTATTTATTTGCATGTCACACCTGTGTATGACAATGCCTTTGTCAGCATCCCAAAAAAAGCCTTTTAATGTAGTGGACAAATAAATAAGCCTCTAACTTTGCATGTTCAGATAAGCAGATGTCCTCAAAGCCTACTTCTGTGTGGTGTTGCCTGGTGGTGTCCTGTGGCACAGCAATGAAAATGGATCTCTTCCATTTTTTTTTAATTTGAAATTTGCCTGCAGAGGTTTTGCAGTAGAAACTCATGTCCTTGGTTGCAGGCTCATCTGTTAGACAATACACCTTGACATCATCTATCCTCAGCCAAGCTGTGGTCCGGTCATCTCCTGCCAGAACACATAATTGAGTTGGGGAGAAAAGAGCAAATGTGGGATACAAAACCAGCTCTCCACAGGACTCTTTGCAAAGATTTTTCACACTAAAAGCAGGTTACGTTCCCCTTGAACTACACAGATGTTTTAAAAAGAGGCCTGAATTTCCATGGCAACAGGCTGCATTCTGCTGACTCTGGTAGTCTGTCACTCTCCAGATCTGTTTGTCACCCCTGGTGCTCTGAATTTCAAGGCCAACAAAGTGTGATGGACAGAGACTGTAGTGGAGTTGTGTTGGGGTCAGACATCCTGGTCAAGGGAATGTACTGCAAATGCCCTGCGGGAGAGGCATAGAGGAGTTCAGATGATACTGGTGAATACTTCAGCCTGGCTCATATATCAGTTACAACAGGATCTTCGTGGTTATGCCATCATCTGGTTACTAGAAATGTCAAAGGCATCATGTCACAGTGGGACTGTGACCTTGTCTAGCTCCTCTTATCTAGAAAGCTCAATTTTTTATGTACATCAGATTATTAAATCTCACAGAGTCTCTGTGAGGCAGAAAATTCTCTGTTCTCTGGGGGGAAACTGAGGCAGCCCTAGGCAGTAGCTACTTTTACAGAAAATGCCAGTGCCAGAGCTAGGAGCAGGATCTAGAAGTTCTTGTTTCCTTTATTTCCCTACCTCATCATGAGGAACTATCACCTCTCATGGAACTGGGAAAGTAGAGATAATTTCCTGAATCACTTCTTAGAAGAAAAAAAACTTTCACGTGCAAACATGCAAAAGAATAGGCAATAATATTATAGTGTGTAGTGATGCATTTTTCTTTAAATGGTTTGTTCTCTTCACCTCCAAATGTATGGTTCCTTCCTAAGTTGTTGTCCATCACCCCTTCCTTGATGCTGTATTGGTTTGTGTTACCTAATCCCTCCTGCCTCCCATTCCCGTTGGTCCCTGAGATGTGTTCTCTCCCTTTACTTCTCCCCTATCAGTATCCCATTGGCCCAAGCCTTGTATCCACCCCCATTCTGGAAAACTTCTCTTAAGCTCCTACACGAGGCTCTCTGTCTCTCTGCCTCGAGCTTTCTGCTTCGAGCTCTGCCTCCTCTTCTCTTCCCTTTGCAACCATGCCCAGCATGGGACCCCCAATAAAAGATCATCTGATTAAACACCCTCAGGAGCCGTGTATGTATTTTGCTGGACAGTAGATATGGACAAATCAGAGGGAAGGGAATTGTGTGTTCAGACATGAGGATAGGATGGGCTGAGGCATTTTGTATTTCTGGGTGATTAAAACAGTGGAGAAGGGCAAGTGCATCAACAGTGATGTGAGGCTGAGTGTAAAACCAGAGGGAAAGGAAAAGTTCTGCTGTGGAGTTTATCCTGAGTTCAGTGTAAGCTCAAAGGCTGCCATGAAGTTTGTTTCCCATGACCCATGTATTTCCCATGATCTGCAGGAAACCATGGGTAGCAGCCTGCAGGAGAGTACTGAAAGGGCTGTGCATAGCTGGACCCAGAACTGGGGGAGAGGGCAGAGCCCTTAAGAGGCTCCTGTGATGATCTTGGAGATCTTTGCGAAGCTGTGTGAAAATGTCTTCTTTGGACATGTATATGAGCAGCCTGTTTTTCTGTTGTCACAGAAGCCACTCCAGCACAAGCATTACATGTGGCAAGCTGGGCTGGGAGGAGGAGCTGAGGGAGAGCAATGGTGTGATGACTTATCGTGTGGGAACATACTGGTGTGGCTCTGCTGCAAAATGAAAGGTTGGCAGGCAGAGCATTAGCCTCAGCTAAGGGGAAAAAACTATCCTTGTCCCTCTCAGGGCACCACACATACTGTGAATAAGATATCCAGTGAAGATATCACTCCTGTGTGCAAATGGGAGAGGAGTGGGGTGGAGAGAGCTGCATACCCTTGGATAATTTGGTTATCCTTGGTGAACTGGCATGCAGGGAGGCTGAGCAGCTGGAGGCTGGCAGGCAGCATTTGCCTCTGCTGAGCAAATGTGTTTATCTCCAGAGCTCTCAGAGATGTTTATGGCTGAGGAAGGATGTAAATTTCACTGGATTCAAGTCCTTGGTGGATAATTTTTCCCTTTTTTTTCTGTCTCTTCTCCCCATGCCCTCCTGCCCTGAATATGAGACACTGTTTACAGGCTATAAATGGATGCAATGCTATGCTTAACGTGGACAGACACCTTACAATCAGTTGAGGCACAGAGAGGGAGGTGAGGCACTGGGTGAGAGGCAGTTTGCCAATTCCTGCTCCTTCCCACTGTCGTCAGTCTCTTAGTCTCCTATCACACTCATCTGTTGGAAGCTCATTTCTTCCACTTCTCCTTAAAATGACTTGTAGCCCATAAAGCCTGGAGCAGGGCAGCTGTGTGCTCAGAATCCTAAGATGCTGTTCCTAATGGGAGAGGGTGGCAGGATGCAGGGAGGGAGTCCATGCCACTCTAATTCCACATGACTCCAGTTTAGCTCTTGCAGCTTATGAGGCTATCAAAGCTCCCACTTAATTACAGCCCTAGCAATCAATCTTTCTTCCTGTTCATTATGCTTCCAGCCAGGGTTAGCAGTATTTTTATTCTTGAGGCCTCAGGAGAATTTCCAGCTCATAGGAAATCATAGCCAACCCACAGTAACTGGTATGGGTTGTGTCTGTAGGACTGCATTCCTGCCGCATGGCTGCAGGAAAAGTGTGGGGTAGTAAAGCTGGGATCATCTGGCCTTGCAAGGTTTTGTTTGGTTTTGCAGGATGAAGGTTCCTGGGCCCAGAAAGGCAGATAGGGACCATGCATAGGGACTGACCATGACTGGTGGAGTTGACAGAGCCTTCGGAGTGGCAGTTAGTTGTTCCAAGGCATTACAACAGGACTATGTTATGAGCATAACATAGCAAGTAATTATGGCATTATCTCTTCATTACCCACAAAGTGCTGTTGGAGCATGGGGAGGAGCATAGAGAGAAAGACATAGAGGAGGGAAATGGCTCGTTAACTGCCCAAAGGAATCAAGATGAACATCTCTTTTTTCTCAGAAGAGGTTCTGTCAGCACCCAAAAAGGACAAGTCTATTTAGGAATTAGGCTTGGCTCAGGGAACCTGTAACCTACATATACCCCTACACCTGCACCAACTAACACACATGCCATGCACATCTTGGATGCTCCCATAGTGCAAGAACAGTCATCTTTCCTTCCATCACTGTTAAATTTAGAAACATGCATCTGCAAACGTATTTGCTCTGTATCTGCAAACCGGTTTATCTGCTTTATAGGCACTGTTTGCAACCACATCCAACTCATTTACATCTAACAATCCCACCCTCCTACTAGAAAGAAGGCACAGCAATTGTACCAAGCTTGCTCCCTATGGACAGGGAGTTGCATCTTCCTTGTATGCATTCCTCTGTGCTCACACTGTGCATTCCAGTGCATTCTGTCTCCTCAGCTGTGAAATCTGCTTCTATGCACATACATTGAAAAGTATGTCTTGCCTTTCCCTTCCTTCCAATTACCCTTTTTCCTGGTTTTCATGAGTTCTGCTTGCACACACTGTGACTCCCGCAGGTTTGCCCCCATCATGTTTCCCAGTGAGAACCAGGCCCTTGCAGCAAACACAAGTACTGGCAGAGTGTGCTGGCACCAGGGCTAGGTGACATTCCTTGAATAAGACCCCTTTCTTGGGAACCAAGGAAGCTTTACATGTTATTCTGGATGAAATGTGGGAAACAAACTCCCAGTGGTCTCTCAGCTAACCCACCAGCTGCTGGACTCTGCCTGAAGTGAGTTTGCAGCACTCCTTATCCCTGCTGCACTTCCTTTTCGGATATGGATCAGGAAGCCATTAACTTGTTTACTCTATGCAGCCCTCAGCTTCACAGACATCTAGCTGGACAATATATCATCAAAAAACATTTGACAAGTTTTATGGGGCTGTTGCTGCCAACTGTGGACTGTAGAAAGTAAAAAATTTCCTTACTTAGGTAATAAAATATAAAATGGGACCCAATTTATCACCAGGGTAGGAATCATTATGTTTGACAATGCTGGTGCTATAGCATGGGTGTGAGAGCCAGAGTAAACGCTGCCTTGGGAAAACTCATTAATTGCAGAGTTGAGATGTGTGAGTCATTGCAAAATAAGACAGGAAGGGTCTTGGGTGGAGAGAGTCTCCCTTCAGCCTTTCTCTCCTCTGAAAGAACTGGAAATCCCTTTACGAGCTTTGCAAAGATTTTCTGAAACGGATTTTAAATTCATTCAACTAAACTGGAGCAAGTACTATGGGTATATACAGCAAGACTGGTCTGCTCCTTTATTAAATCAGTTTAGCCTAATTGGCTCACAAGATGTTTAACCTGATGAAGGACTTTTCACTAGTTCAATTGCTCCAATTAGAAATCAGGCCTGATAAACCTGAATCCTCTTTGTGCCAGAGACTCTGGGCTTTGTACAAAGACTGTCTAAAGGAGAAAATAGGTAACAGCTCTCAGATGATGATTTTCCCCTTAGGTGTCTGCCTGTTTATCCTTTGGTTTGCCTTTACCAATTATTTTGCTGGTCTGTGTACACTGCATCTCTGGCAATGTTACCATAGTGAGAGGCTTGCTACAAGATTTTGATTTCATATATACTGTGCTGAGGAAGACCTGTATTTCCAAAATCTATCTTAAGCAAGGGAAAGAGGAGGTGTTATGTTAGGCAGGAATAGAAGATGAAGGAGAGATGAGAGAGATGTAGCTGTAGGTCTCAGTCATTCCCCTGGGTGCTAAAGGTGGGGAAAAAGGTGTTCACACCAAAAACACAGTGCAAAGTGCAGTGTCTCCTCCCATGTGTGATGTGCTCACAGAGTATATGTGCTCAGCAAAGCTGTGTCACCTCACTGGGAGAAGCATCTTTTAACTTCATGTCAACATTTGCAATTCTTAATAAAATCAGATCTCCTTGGGACCGAAAACTCTTCATGCTCCGTGTTTCAGGAAATTCGGTGTAAGTGGAAAAGGCAGTGACATCACCTCAGGCCAAGACGGGGGGGCTTTTGGCTTACCTGGGCTTACCTTTTTATGAGCAGGAAAGAGAACATTCCAGTGAGTGGTTCCTTTGACTGTATTAGTGGATGCAGATGTTTACTTGATTTGGGGCACTGTAATCACTTGCTCCCAATAGCAAAGTAATGAAATTTTGCACAATTGCTATTCTGGGTTAATGGCTTTGGTTACCACCACTAGCTGGCCAAGATTCCTTTGCTCCTCAGTAGTGCACATTATTGTTAGCATTTTCTTTTTCCATTGGCTTCCTTCTTTGATGAGTAACTTATTTTAATGAAATACTCTTAGATTCTGCTTATCTGGTGTCAAATCTTTTGTATCCAACTAAGGTATAATTTATACCAGTACTGAACATACCATATAGCCTGTAGTACATGTCCCATTATGTCCTAATAAATCTCTAGAATATGGATGGACTATATGGACTTAATTTTCACACAGTCACAAGCTAGGAACAAACTATTTGAAAAAGATAAGCATTTCCTTGATACCTCAAATGCTGCTGTTTGGGAATTCTGATCCACGTGGTGATGAACTGCATCTCCCCACTACATTCTCCCCTTGCTTCTGCCCTGCTCCTTCCTCAACCTGTGCTTTACAGATCACAGACAATTTGGTACATGCAACAAGACCAGTCACCACTGGCTCTAAAACATTCTTAACATTTTTATACAGTAACTGCTGCAGAATAGGTAAGTGTATTACATAAGGCATTCACTGCCAGTCAAAGGTGGTGTGAGAAAGACAAAGCAAAGAACCCTTAAAAACAAAGGAAAAAGAGGTGAAAAGGCCACATTGAGGGCAGTAGTTTCTTATTTGGGCAAAAACTGGTTTTAGTGAAGACTCCTTCTTTTATTTCCCCTGGTTCTCCTTATCTCCCACGTGGTATCTCCTTCTCTGATAAGGAACCTGCTCTGGGGTTTATTCTTTACTATGCAAGCTTGTCATGTCTGTGTTTAATGAAGTTTAATTATCGTCTGAGATTCAATGAATAATTATAAATATCTTCAAGATGCAATCACAAGCACTTCGTGGTTCATTAACAGTGAAAAATCAATTGTAATTCACCTAATCCCTTTCTCCTGACCAGACATATGCTTGTCGCTCCTGTGCACCTTGTTGTTTCTCCCTCATTTCAACACCAGGGAATACAGTAATCTATTTTTCTATGAAACAAGGTATAGTTTAGGATAGGGGAAAGAATTGTGGAATGCAGGAAGTGGGAGCTTAGACAGCAATGGTAGATACGCCTACCAGTGATTTCTGTCTCATGCTGAGGGTGCTTTGGAGATGTCAAGAGCTCCAAGTGTCCTCAGTTTGGAGATGTTCACCTCTGAGAGTGTAGTGGCCCCCATTGGGAATTGCCTGACTGTATATATCTTGTTTTTCTCTCGATCTGGTCTTCAATTTGAACTCAAATTACAGTTTTCTCTGTTGAAAGACTCCTGAGATCTGTGAACATTTGCACTTTAGAAGAGTAAGGTCTGAAAGTTTATTTTTGTTGGGACTGAAAAAGCTGGAGATGTCAGCCCTGACACAGGAAGCTATTCAGTGCTATCTTTAACTTTCCAAACGGCAGGCAGCATGTGAATACAGCTGCACAATCATCCTGGAGTGACCTTCTAATTGAAACTTTAACCTTTCTGCACAGTTAGAGATACAAATTTTTACTGAATGCAGAAAATATGGTTGTTTTAAATTATTTTTATATAAAAGATTGAAAAATATAAGAGAAAGTGAGATAAAGACAGATGGAAATTAATGCAGTTGAGTTGCAGTTCCCAGCAGCCCTAGGAGAGCTCTGCAATGAAAATGACATTTCCATACAATTGATATTTCCCGGCTGGAGCAGTCCTCTGATTTGCAGCGGCTTGTGTGCAGAGACCATCATGAAGAGGATCATTTGTTTCTCATATTCATCAAATGGGATTTAATTTTTCCCCATCCCCACATATACTCCATCTCTTTCCCAGAACTGGCACAAGCTCTGAACTCTGCTTTTTCGTCATCTTTTGTAGGGGTGATCTTTGCTACACCTCCTGATTTTTCAGCTCTCTGTGGAGTTCAGTGGAAACAAGAACTTGCTTTTTACTGTATAGACGGATGGGAACAATGGCTCCTGTGATTCCAGCTTCCAGTTTTGGGAGTGAGGTTTTTTGTGGTTTTCTGTTTATTTGTATTTTTACTGTTTGTGTGTACAGCTCCTGGCAGAGCAAGGTTTTGTGGCTTTCAGGGTCTGCAGGCTCATGATCGGCTTCCAGCATCTTACACACAAGTCCTTCGTGGGTGGTACTTCCTCCTGGTCACAGGTTGCTGTGGAACAGAGCAGCTTGCTTTCCAGATTGTAGAAATTTTTCCAAAGTGCATGTACCAAACTGGAGATGAATGCTCCATGACACTTCATCGCTTTCAATCTGCTTGATTCAACTTAGATGAGTAGAATATGCATCCTCAGCTGCATATCCTCTTCAATAAAAATGTTGCTGCAGTAATCAATTGGCACATAATTAACAAAAAATAACGATCTTATTAAATCGAAATGAAAATTGAAAATCGAAATGAAATTGATTGCAAATGCAATCTGGATTTGTTTAGATCTGCAGTAATGAGTTTTTTGCTTCCCTTTCAGCCATTGCTCCTCTCAAGCAAGAGCTGCTGCCGTGGCTGTCACTGGGTATAATTATTGATAAGCTGCCCTCTAGGGCAGTGTTGAACTGATGTTTCATGAGTGCCTCAAGTCTGCACAGCAAGTCACCATGGGCAAAGATGGAGCAATGCAGGCAGCAGCCGGCAGCCACAAGGCACAAGCACTTTTATTAACCCTCTAATCCTGGAGCTTTCCTACAGGGCCACTTCAGAGAGCACAGAGATCAAGGCTAGCCCTTTCTATTCACTCCTTGCCACCAACACTGTGTCTTCTGTCTTTGCCCGAAGCCATGGCTATTCCCAGCTTTCTCCCAGTCTGTCTTTGTGCTGAGTTGGTGCAGCTGCATCACATCCCCGGACTGAAGGCACAGCTGCTGTGTGTGTGTAACTCTGTCCTGTCAGTGCACTGTCCTTCACTGCAGCTGTTCCTACCTGGCTAGGAGGATGGATGGATGGATGGATGGATGGATGGATGGATGGATGGATGGATGGATGGATGGATGGATGGATGGATGGATGGATGGATGGGAGTAAGCTAGAAATGCCAGCAACTGGCTTTGCCAGCAGTCAGATAATGTTATTGTCCTGTTCAGTTGTACTGCAGAACAGGATGTTGAATTAGATAACGCAGATTAGAGACAATATCTAAGTCATAGTTGTCCTGAATTGCCATGTAACATTGATATGCAGTTATTAGTTTCAGCTGAGAAATGGTTGTGTTCAGTGGTAAATGAGCTGATCTTTACCTGGTGTCACTGAGGGCATTGAAGCAACACTTGAGGCACTTGAATTTGTTTCTGACTTGGTCAGTAATCTTCTCCAACACCTTAAGCAAGCCATTTAATCTGTCTGTACTTTCATATTCCTGTCTGTAAATGCCTATAATGACACACACTTTCTGCTTAAAAAGCTTCAATATCCTTTACTGAAAAGAGCTGTGCAAGACTAGATGTTTTCTTTAATATAATATTGTTTGATGGCTTGCTTAAAAAAAAAAAAAAAGACACTACAGATGAGATGATTAGATACAAATTTGGTAAGTGTTGACATATTGTTATTAGCAAGAGAGCCACTGGAAAGCATTGCTTGCAGATTTTGACCATCAGGGGTAAATTCATTCCCATAAATGTACCATCCAAATCTTACTTGGGCATGGGTTACCTTCTGACCCTGCTAACACTGAGAGACTTGATGACTGACATAGAACTTAATCACTTAAGAGAGAAGCAGATAGGACTGGCATGCTGGTAGATAATTGTGCTTCAGTTATACAGAGTAACAGGAAGAATTTGATGAGTGGTCTTCCTGTTGTCTTAAATGTGTTTAGAAAAGAAGGCTACTCCTGTAAAACTAAACTGCCTCTGAATTTCCTTTAGAGCAGAGATAGACATTCATAGAATGACAGAAATACTTAAATATCCTTTAGAGAAGAAGTGCCAAGCAAAATGGAAACTTCTGCTTTAAATTTCCGGTCTAGGATCTCCAGACTATTAACACCATTTTAAATTAATGGATGGTTCAACTTCTGACCTCTTTCAGGTACAAGTTTAATCAAGAGAATATCTCAGGTATTTTGCTATTTCTGGCCATACCAGAAACGGGTATATTTTTCCATGTATGAGGGTAAAAAGAGAGACAGACAGATGACCTTCCTTCACCATAATTTGATGACGCTCTGGAATATATCCCACCAAGGAGAGCAGCCCCTGGACCCATTTCTTTATTGCTTTTTACCTGCTTTCACCATTTTTAGCAGGGTGAGGTAAGTGTAACACAGTCTCACTCCCAGTGGTGACAGTTCACACCTGCTTTGCACTGTTATAACCTGCAATGTAGGAACAAGGTTGTCTTGGGGTATGTTGTGGTTTGATGCTGGTTTGATGCCAAGCACACAAAATCCAATTATATGCATAAGGGGAACATGGATTTATTGAGGAAATTGGAAAGGAACTTCGGGGAAAAACAAGTCCACACTTAAAACAGTTACACTATAAAGAAAAGTTTATTACTAGCAGAATGAAAAGTGAGAACTGATAAGGAATCAAAGTAAACTTTTAAACACCTTTCTTTTGCAGTGCCTCCCTCTTTACCACAAACCTCTCACAAGCGAAAACAAAACAAAACATGGGATTTTGGTCAGAGTTGCATTTTTTAAAGTCTTTTCATGCTGAAGGAAAAGAGGTTCTTCTGCTGTGCCATAGAATTTTCACAAACCATCAGTCTGCCCAGAAAAACAATCTGCTGAAGTGAAAAAGGTACCTCTCCCATGAAACTTCACAGTTTTCCCACACTGCCAAGTCATGGGACACAGAACAAAAACCAAAAACCATGGGGTTTTAGTCTTTTAAGAATGAGTTATTTTCAGCCTGAAAACAAAGGTTTGTGGGAAAGATAAAGCCCTAAGTGCTAGGGCTTGTCCATAAAATGACTCTATCTTCATAGAATTTTTCAGAAGGATTATTTATTATCAAGAACAGAGAGCAAACTTTTTCCAGTTATGTTAGCTGGAGCAATCGTCTGTCTGACCATGTCTGTCTCTGCAGCACAGTCTCACAAATATGAAAACAAACAAAGACAAAGCTCTTTCATTGGTCAAGGAAAACACCTTAGCAAAACATCTTTCATTATTTACATTCTTGGTCCTGGGAACCTACAGAAGTTCCCTTTTAGAAATGGAGTAAGTGTTACAATTTGAGACAACTCAAAAGGAATCTGCCCTTCTCCAGCCTGTTGCTGTGATCTCTCCAAGATCCACTGAAGAGTCAACACTGCAAAGGTTCTCTGTTTCGAATCTCTAACAGCTTCCCACAGCTACTATATGGCCTGGCATAGGCCTCTCTCACAAAGGTGAAAAGCTTACAAGGGCAGTGCCTGGTAGAAATTTGCTGTACATCTGAAAGTTGCCTGTCCTGCAGGCTCCCATCCTGCTCTTCTGTGGGGAGTGGGGGCAAGGGATGGCTTGTGTTACAAGAAAGAGCTGCTGTTTGGGAATCATCTCTATTACAAAGCCATTGGAGAGATTTACCTGAAATAGCAGCAGATCAATTGATTCTTAAATAATTAATGTGTTCCCCTCCCCATGGGCAACTCACCATCTATAGCTCAGGAATTAGATAACACAACTCTGCTCTGTTCAGCTGAGAAAACAGATATTTTTGTTCCTCATGGTGCTGCACATACTATTGGGAGCATCACCTCTTCTACTGCAGAGACCTTCCTGTCTTGTATTGGAATCCCTGGCAATTAACTTCTGTGTGAAATGGAGCATTTCCTTCTGTAGTTGCTGGAGAATTCTGGTTTGAGCTGTTTAAATCATCAGCATGCCCCCTCAAATACTCCGGCTGGCTCACCTTTTCCCCTTTTGCCTGGTACTGTTCAGTGTGTTGCCTGTGCAGAGTGAGAGAACAAGAGATGCTTCAGATCACCACCAGTGCCGTTGATATCACAATCAGATCCTTTGCAGTGTTACAGCAAATGCTTTGCAGAACTTTAAAAAGTAACAAAGGCTGGTGTATCCCTCTTTGGAGACTGATGCACAGTATCAGAGGTAGGCTTGAGCTCTGTGTGGGTTTCTGTATCTTTCAGTGGAGCATCAGGACTCTCCAAATGTGCACCCAGGAACAACTTTTCCCAAGCTATAACACTTCTGATATCAGAGTAAGGAAAAATAAGGTTTTCTTTTAATTTCTGATCATAAACACTCACTCGTGGAAGTGGTCCTGTTATGAGAACAGATGAGCAGCATAAAACAGCAGCGCTGCAATGTGGCCCAGTGGGTGGTGTGGTTTCTGGGAATTCCAGTGGTGTTCTCTCTGCTGCAAGGGACTGTTAGATTAAAGGGAAACAAGGACATTCAAAAACTTAGTCTGAGTTACTACAGCTTTCTAGTCTTCTAATATCCTGAAATACTGTTTCAAACTATCCGGGCGTGCAGTGGGGATTGGGCCGTGAGCATGCACTGAACACAAAGGAACCAGATTCTTAAAATTTCTAAGGCTTAAAGGAATATTATTATTTTATTTATAATTAGCAGTCACTGCAAACACTTATTAGCGGCCTCCAAGGGCAATCTGCTAGCTGTGCATCCTGCTGGGCTTGATATCTACTGCATTCATTTTAAGCTGATGTTTTAATTATTTCCCCCTAATTATTTTTATTAGCTTTTAAGTAATGACTTTCCACTGAACCACTCAGATCAGCAGCTAATTGGCTCCCTTCTATTTACATAGGTCTGGCTGGCTCAGACAAATGTGCCAATGGAATGGCAGGTAGGTTTGGGAAGGGACTGCACTACCTTTCATAGCCTGTGCTTCTGCTGTTTGCCTTCAGGATAATGAGTGACATGAGAGGGTGAGATGGAGATGGTTATGCTGGCCAGTGCTTCACCATTTATTCATGTACTGTGCAGGATGAGGGTACTATATGCTCATGTTTCAATAAGTTACTCCATCTTCTGATCATATTCTGGCCCAATGGCAAACTATTCTGTTTCTGTGTTCATACAATTTGGACTACTTCACAGCATATAGTCAATGGAACTTGACCCTGGCTGGGAGCAGGGTCAGTCCTTGGCACAGACAGTGGCAATAATAATGTATGCAGTGGCTGCTGCAAACTGTACAGGTCATCATACAAGCTCAGTAGTTCAGGGCTTGCTGTGCCTTCTACTGAGTAGGACTGGAAGGAGAAGCAACATATCCAGAATTCCAGGCATCCCTCCTCATGCTGCTGTTCTGCCTCCCATGGGACAGTATTTCCTGTGCTGGGAGAAAGCTGGTGTTCCCTGCAACCCACAATAACCTTTTGAGAGATGCTCAGTGATCCCAGGCACACTCCTCCCCACCACTGCCTCATGCAGCTGGATTGGGAAGAGCCTGAAGTGTGGACATGACATCTGATGCAGTGGTACAACAAATGTGCCTTTGGTTGAAGGTGTATGCTGGGATTTGAGGCTGGCTGTGTGCTGTTGGATCACTGCCTGCAATATTAGGGGTGTGTGTGTGGCTTCACACTGAGTGTGTGCCTTGGGCTGCATATTTCTGCCAGCTGGTCATTCAGCCACACTGCTGAGCTCATGGGCATTAGATTCAGAGCTCTATAGTCATGCTGTATAAATGCTCTCTGCTGAACTGCATCCCCAACGTTCTGATTTATATATTTTATCTCATGCAATTTGTCAGCCTGCTCTTTCCTTCTTGTTTTCCTGTGTTTATTTAAAACCTCTACCACAAAACCAAAAAAACATGGTGAGAAGAAAAGTTTCTCAGAGGTAGCAGGTGAATGTGTATAATCCTTCATTACTTGTCACCAATGCAAAACCATCCTAGATGCCATCAGCTCCATTTGGAGATGTGTGCTAATTAGACTTCTATTACAATGTGTATTTGAAAACAATTAGAAGTACAGTGCCAGCATCTGGCTAATTCAACCTCTTGATGTTAATTTGCTTAAGTCAGCAACTGGTGACTGATTGCCAGACTCTGTGTGTATGTGTGTATGTGTGTAGCCTTTGATCAGGTGCCACTGCAACTACCTGCCATCAGAGAGGGACACATACTCTCCAGCACTCCTGGAGCACAACACATCTCTATTACCCTTCTTTTGAGTCAAAATTCTAGAAGTGTTTTAGAAGAGACAGCCCTGGAATTACTGCCATGCACTTGTTTCTGTGGTTTCCTGTAGCTGGAATGAGAATGAGACAGGACCAAGACCACCAATTTGTCTGTCCTCAGGCCATGAGCAAATCTGGGGACAGTGATCACTGCTGGCCAAGTAGAATTGCTACCTGAAAGAGAAAGGCTTTCCCTTCATTGCTATTCCCCTGATTCACCTGGCATTGCTTCAAAGATCTCTGTTGCCAGAGGATGAAGAGTGGAACATATTCCTGGAGATAAGTGATTCTTCCCCTTGAGAAATTTGCATTCAGCAATCCTCATCTACTCTTATTAATTTCCATGTCACGAGGCAAAATAAAGGCCTCATGTTCTACGTTTCCTAACAGCAGAGTTTTGCCTGCCTTATAGGAGGAGCCTTGTTTTGCCATAATCACCATCTGTTTTCAAATGAATCGTCTGGAACTCAGGCTTGGTTTTGGCTGAAAGAGAAGACTTGCTGTTTTCCTATAAATCCTTTTCTCTGTGTAAAGGTAGCACTGTTTCCATCATAATTGTGACAGGTTTAACTTCTGCACCTGTACTTTCATGTTTTACATCCTATATTTGTTTTTTCTAACCTATGGTTATTAAATCTGGATATCTGGAAATGGAGGACCAGGAAAACAAAGGCCTTGTGTAGCTAGTACTTAGGTGCATGGTGTCCCTGGCCTCCTTTTTTAGATGCATTGGCAGTGCCACCTTTGGCAGGTTCTTCCTGGCTTCCAGTCACAGTGTGGATTAATGCAGTGGTAACATGGGTTTTAAGCTCCTCGCATGCAAAAAAATGTAATTACATGACTGTAATTGTCAGTTAAAATTTGCTATTGGAATAGTATAAAGACCCTTGAAGGTATAAAAAAACTAAAGTTGGAGATAAGGGGCTGGTTTATATTGCCTTTTATTCCAATATAGGAAGAAAAACATAGTTTTTTGCCATTCGAGCAAAGTCTTTATGCACCAAAAAGGAGAAAAATGCAGTGATGGATGAACCAGAAGAGAGTGAGGACTATGCATAGAAGATAGAGCGGTGAAAGGGATGGTTTCAATTCTGTATTAACAGACATTAAGTTCCATCATCTAAGGGCACCTTCACAATTCCAGGGCAGTGCAGATGTGAGCACAATGGCCCTTCAGCATTTTGCTGGCACCTAAGGGGAGCTTGTGAGCCTTGTTTAACAACACACAGATGTCTGATAAGAGAGCTACCAATTTCTGCATACAGGCAAGAAAATGAATGGGATGAGCTCTGTTCCCCCTCTGTGTATCTTCAGCAGAGCAGAGTGAGACATCTTTTTCAATGAGGCCTTTTTGTCAAGGATATGAGGAAGCGTGAGGCTTTGATCTCCTTGGTTCCCACCGTGGTGAGCTGTCCCTACTGATCCCAGTGCACAGAATATAGCCCAGAGCTGGCAGTTGAGAGCTAGGCTACATTGTTTTACTTTGAGTAAAACAGGACTCAAGCATAAGTTTTCCACTGAAATTACTGAACATTTTGGCACCAGATTCAATAGCATGGGGGTTTCACCTTAGCAGTCTGTCTGAAAGGCACACTTTAAGCTAACCACAGGCTCTTGCACTCTGTGCAGCAATGTCTGGCTGAAAAGCTGCACACTGCCCTACCCACATTAGATTACTGCAGGATTTTAGATCTGATAGAATCTCAAAACAGCCCAGACCATACCTTCTTCCTTTTTATCAAAATGCCACCATATTATTCTCAAGTATCTGTGCCAGTCAATTAGAATTGTGAATTATATTGCAGCATCAGCTGTACCCCATGATTTCATTCCCTCTCTCACTGTCCCTGTCTGTTTTAACTCTTGCTGTGGCTGGAAGACAGAACATGCTGAGAGCCTTGGTTTTTTAAGACAAAACCCTCACATTTTCCCTCCTTTTCCAGGGAGGCCAACCGAACTGAATTATACTGTTCAACTTCCTTACCTTTATTTAAGACAAGCTGTGCTTATTTTCTCTGTTAATCAGTTTGAGCTACTAAGACCACAATATGGACTTTGGGACTTGGTGCCTGGACAGGAGTCGATTAATGAGTGCACTGGAGCTATATACAAATGAACTTTGCCATGAGCACAAACCTTCTGAGAGCTCATGTGATTGCCAGGTATTATCTAATGCTCTGCTATCCTAGAATGATGGATGTAGAGTAAGGCTCACTGGATTTTGCTGTAAGAGAGAAGTGGATCTTTGGGGATAGCTTGATTCCTTTACAGCTTTAATCTTAGCAGAACTTACTCATTTTGGCCTGTCTGTTACATTCCTTGTAAAACTCAGCTTCACTGTTAAAATGTTTTAACTGGGGAAGAAATGGAGAAAGGAAAAGATTGGATTTTCTTGGTTACATAATTTTCTCTTAAAACAACCAAACCATTTTCCAGCTGGAAGGAGTTGTGGGGCTACTTAATCTGGAGCCAATCTTAACCTCTAAAAATGCAGCTTCCTGGGAGCTGTCTTGCTGTCATACTGAAAGTTTATAGAATCAGTGCAGCCAGTCTGGGACCCTCAGAGAATCATATCACCCCAGTTCCTTTGTCTGAGAAAAGCAGCTTTTGTGACATTCTTCCACTCTTTCAGCTTTGCTTGATTACTGTTTTCTTTAAATGATCTCCTTAAAATTCTTACAGCCAATCTCCCAGACATCCCAGATGACACATCTATCTTATGCTGCTCTTCTCCTCCTTCATAAAAATTCACACAGAGCATGTGAAGTACTTCACACTCTGTTTGTTAATAAAGACCATGGAGGGATGTTAAATGAATAGAAACCACCTTACAAGAAGATGGGTTGAAAAAGATTATACAGTCATATCCTTTCTTTGATTCATAAGCTCAACTCCCAGTTTGGCAATGGTTTAAAGCTTGATGTTCCTAAGAAACACAGGAATTAGAGCTAGTATAGAAGGCCCTGTGGTTTCATGGTGAAGTGGGCACCAACACTGCCACCAGCTCAGCTTCAAACCATGCAGTATCTTTCTGTGGTTTTATTTTTCTCTGTGTTAAGAAACAATGTCATATTGTTTTTTACTTCCTTCTCTCATGTTAATCCCTTCTCTCAAGTATTTGTGGTATTTTATTCAGTGCACTTAGTAAAGCTGTAGCATGCAGACCTGTTTTAGAAGTTGAACTACAGTGTAGATGATTAGGTAATGTCTTGCTGGTTTTTTATCTTTTATTTAGGACTCCAGAGTGAAGCATCTGCTATTTCCTCTGCCATGCTCTTGTCTCTTCCTTCAGTTTATTCAGAAACTAAATATTTCTTTCTTTACCTTGCTATTCCAGATTTTTTTAGTTGTCTCTCACATATAGAGGAACCGAGAGAAATATTTAATTTATTGCCTCCTGCATGTGCTGTTTCTTGAGGAATTCCTTCTGAAAGTGCCAGGCTTCTTTGGTCCTTTGTTGAGTAGCCATTTCTGAAGAGTTTTATATTTATTCAATGAGCCAAAGACAATTATTTATTCAACTGGAAGAAAAAAAATAATAAGCAGCTGGGAAGCTTTATTTGTGCTTGGAGTTTTTGTCTCAAATCTGCAGTTGTTAAAACCTGCTGTATGAGTATTTAACAATCATTTTTTCCCTCGTGCATGCCTATTTATGAGAGGAAAAATAGACACTGATTGCACAGTGTAGCTGATTAGTTAAACAAATGCTCTGCAAACTTCAGCCACACCGAGCTTTCCATACTGACCCTGTATACTATTTCTCTGCATGTAACACATATCAGAGTGATCTATATTCTCAGTTGCCATAAATTGGCATAGCAAGTGCAGCTGATTTATGCCACCTAAACATGTATTTACCCCACAAATAACAACGGATCCTGTCAAAACTCCTGATGCTAGTAGCAGAGCAGATTGTAATGAGAGCAAGATGGGCTGGGATCAATAGCATTTTGATTCCCTTAGATCTACAGTCCTGTAGCAAGCACATTTTTTTCCATTATTATTCCTTCAGAACTGTGCCCAACAGCCAGAGTGGTTCCACGTGTTGCGCTGAGCTCTCTGAGGTATTAAGCTGTGTCTCCTGGTTACTGACAATGGCATATGAGTCTCTGATGGGGCTGTACAAATCACTACAGGCCTGAACAATGGAGAAAAGACTCCCTGAATACATTTTCCTAATTCAGAAATGCAGTAGAGTCAGAAGCAACAACAGAAAACAGATTCTGCCTAGTCAAAACAAAGTTTTGCCTTTCCTATATCCCTGGGGATGTAGTATTCTCATTATTCCCAAAGTGATGGTAGCAGGCACAGCATGACTGGGTGAGGAGTGTACTCGTGTGTTTTTACAGTGGAAACAAATATGGAGTGAGCAGGTGGGGGAGATGCAATACTGCCATCCTCAACTGCTGCAGCTAGTAGACACATCTTTAAAAGCTATTCCAAAGACACGATTAGGGATGTAATTAGATAATCCTGTCAAGAATATCCTGGTAGCCAAGTGTTTTCTATTCAAGAAGCTGAAGAAGTAATATGCTTCTATCCGTGGCAGGGGCTGGGCCTGAAAACCATCTGTTCTCCTTTCTGCTATTGAAACAATTTGTAAAGCTCAATTCCATAAAAATCCAAACAGAACTAAACTAAAGAGAATCATGTTGATGAAAGGGCTCTTCATACAAAGGACTTTGGGCAGGATAAAGGGCTTGTCAGACCTGAAGTCTTGGATTGCCGTTATATCACAGTGAACGTGGCACTTGCACCTTTCATTTAGTTTTCCTAGGTAACAACAGCACGTGGGAGGCAATGGGGGTGCAGCCACAGGAAAGTGCATGGATGGATGTAAGCCCAGGTAAGCTGTACACACCCGAGGACACCTGGGAAGTTCGTGCAGCCCAGACTGAAATTTGTGCTTCTGTTGTGACTCTGAGGTTGTTTGAAGCTGGCTGAGGTAGACTCTAGCTACAGGCAGAGTCTAGCTGCATGGGAGGTGAAGGTAACGAGATAAATCAGTTGCTAGTACTAACTTTTACAGGATAAGGGGATGTGGAATCCCACAATGATCACATCCAGTTGGAATAATGTCAAGGCATAGGCAGGACTACTTCAGTTTTCTGGATTGCATTTTTGTCAGGGGACCTGAACACTCTGAATTTGATGTAGTAACTCGACGATGTTAAATATCATTAATGACTGATGTAAGGGAGCTTGCAAATGACTGTGTAGTTATGCTGTGTTTGCAGCATAAATACCAATTAACATTGTAGCTGTAGCTGTTTGTACTTAGTAGATTCTATCAGGGGAGTCCCACAGAGTAGGAAGGAGTGTCAAATGATCTGAGACAGGAGAAAATGGTGAAAATATTAAACTGATAAGGAAAATCTTGGTCTTCTCTGCTAAAGCAATAGAGATGCTCAGGAGTCACAAGCAGAAACCTGAAAAGCAATATGTATGTGTCTATATATACATCCATCTGTCCCTACCAAATTAGGCAAGATTAAGAAATTACTGTGGCAATTTCTCAAGGAATTTTCCTTAAGCTTTAGCCACAGGTGCTGTATTTTTGGACTGAGAGGTTTGGGACTCTGGATTTCACTCAGTGATTTATATAGAAATTTCCTACAGAATGCAGCAAATACATTTATTTCAGCAGAAATCTGGAACGTTCTCCAGTGCAAAGATACATCTGGACTCTCTCCAGAGCCCCCAGTACAGTCCAGTGAGTCTGTCACAGTCACAAGCCACTGTGCTCTGGGAGCACCAAAATTATATACCAACTCATCGACTTTAGCAGAATTCTCTCTGTCTGATGTATTTGTCATCTACTGTATTTTTGTCATTCTCATGAAAAGAGAGAAAGAAGCCAGTTAGACAGAGCTGATTTTCACAAGGAAGCTTGGGAAGAAGAGTTTGTATTTTACTGCAGACAGAAATTGCTGATGCTGTTTCTTTTCCCTTCCCTTGGCTATAAATGAGACCTGGAGAGAGGGACAGAGAGAACAAAGGATTGCTAAAATTGTACTGATCTTTGTTCAATAAGCCTATTTCTAATTAGGAACTACAGCAGCAGCAGGTGCATGGTGGATGTGCTGCTGGAGGGTTCTCTTCTTAATAGTGAGAAATGGCATTTTAATAATATTTGCATCAGCATGAATGTGAAGTAATCGCAGTGAAATTGTGGTGTTTATCCTGGATTTGTACTAGTATCAAAGAAAGCAAAATCTGTCTGATTTATGTCAAGAACCTTCTTTACTGTAATGACTGAAACAGCCCTATATTGCTGCTTCCCTTTCTTCAGACTTAAAGATGCTCATCTTTTCTTTAGAACAAGGTTTGGGGATTTCATTTCTTGGCCCAATGGTAAAAACTCTCTCCTTCCCATTAAAGATGATGTCCACTTTCCTGATTGGAATTCTTGATTTTATGTTCAGTCTTAGCATATGTAGGAGCAACTCCACCACAAGTGCTGGAGGCAACATCTTTTATACCTGGCCTCATATCCCTATTTTCTGGGGGAGTCAGTAGTATTTAGGTACTTGTATTTGAAAGAAAGAAGTTGTAAAATGGATAAACAAGTAGAAGTGTGGAGAGAGGGTTGGAAGTTGTGTGTAAGAAGCAGAAAGAAGGAGAGAGAAGAATTGCAGTGGAAAATTGAAGTGGCGGGATGGGGCATTAGGTGATGCAGGTGGGCATTCCTTCCAAATCACATCAGAAAAGGCCCTGTCCCAGAACTCCCACCTCAGGGACTGTTGCATTAAAAATATGTCTGGCTAATAATTCTCAAGTGGATACTGTCAGCAAAAGGCATATTGTGGGATAAAGTCAAAAGACCTAGTGTCTTGGAGTGACTTTATGATGTATCCCCATATCGCCTGCTCTATGCCCAGAAAATGAATCTTATGCCTTTCTGTGCCTTTAAACTGAGCCTGAGAGGGGAGAGAAGGAAAAAAAAACAGCCAGAGGAACTTTTTTCAAAACAGTTCTGTGTTTCAAGGTCACTATTCCTCTCTATTGTTCTTCTGCTGTGGGGTATGATAGGTGCTGCAGCAGAGAGGGGAGGAAGCACCTTCCTTCCTTTTGCAGCGAGCTCTTGGCTCTGTTTTCTCCGGAAAGGAGAGAGACTGAGTTTTCCTGGGACTTTGGTTTCTTCTTCTTCTGTTCTGGAATTGTTCAGAACACCAGAACATCAAAACCTCACTGGAAGACCTTCCACCAACCTGCAGGGGGGTCCCCCACACTGACCCAGCTCCAGGGAGGAGAGAGACCACACCCAGAAGGACTTTAAACTCTTCCAGGTTTTTCTCCACAGCAAGAGGTTTTATTATTTAGCATTATTATTCTTTTCTTGTGCGGTTTTTTTTTCCCTCTTCACTTTCCTCCGAGGAAATATTTCTTTTCCCGAACCTGGTGGGGGAGGGGTAACTACAACCTGCTTTCTATCAGGGGATATTCTCCATTGAATTCGTCTCAAACCAGGACACCTAGATTGATGGATGTGAATATCAAATGCATATAAGAGATGGAAAAATGCTTTAAATTGTGGGACTAGAACATGAGCATGGGAGAGCAGTACAAGAGAGCAGCACAGGAAGCACTCAGTGCTCTCTCAGCATGTCAGTCCCACATGACAGTTGTCAAGGCAGGTGACAGGCTGATAGATTGTTACCTGCTCTGACACACAAATGAGCTCTGCTTATCATATGTGATTTTGTTTTAATGATGTGCTGCTCTTTTCCTGTTTTCCAGAATCAGAGAGCTGGTCTAGATTCTGATCTCTGTTAGATGCTGTTAGTGGTTTCCACTGAAATCGAAACGCCTCTTGCATCTCAAGAGAACCATAATTTGGTGCTAACTCCACTGGTCTCGCTGCAGCCGCTCCTCTCTGACTGGAGTTGGAAGGATTCTGTAGGCACAAATGCATGCAAGACCAGGGAATGCTTACAGAACCTGTGGTTGGCACTTGTGGCCTTAAGTTAATGTAACATAGCAGTTTGGAGAATCCATTAATTTTTCTTCTCTCCTTTGTTCTTTCTCATTTGTGGAGTTGAGGAGAGGTTTAACTGCAATGCTGACCACTAATCCAGAATACATTATCTATACCTCTGCTTTGTTAAACCATTCAGTTTTAAGGATTAAAAAAATCTCCCTGCCAAAAGATGCCTGTTAACTCAGCGTGTCAGTCAACAGGCAAGAGCAAAGAGCCTTGGGGCTGTCTCTGTCATTGCCAGACAGGCCAGGCAGTGAGACACCTTCTGTCCCCCGCAATTTCTGGAGCATATCATAGGGACATCAGTGTCACAGTGATCTTGTGTCTTTTTCCCTGCCAGAGAAATTACAGCAAGGGAGGGCCTGGTGATGGTTTAATTCTGTCCCAGTTAGGAAGGGAGTGGAACCACACTCCATTCTTGTTTCATTATTTTAAGTTTGCTCAGCTCATTGTTCTAGTATGTTTTTTTGTGTGTGTGAATTTAGCCCTCTAGAAGTATCAGCAAATATTTCAGCACACTTGCAGAGTCGATTCACAATGAATAGCACCTTATCTAGGTCTTGGCTCTGGCCTGGAAAGATGTTCTGTAGCAGGAAGGATTTAAGGTTTATACCTAGCCCATTCCCTATTTAGCAAGCATCTCCAGCTGTGATTCCATAAGCATTGTAAAAGATCAGTACACTCCTGGTTCTTCTGGCAGGACAAATTTGATTTTTCCTCTCTGTTACAGATGGCTGCATTTCAGTTGGATTAGCCCATGCCTGGAGCTCAGACTTTAAGCTAGTTTACACTTATATGGCAGCTTACACACTGCCCAGGGGAGAACAAGCAATACTTGATCCAGCATAAAGTCAGAGCAGGGCAGATAGATAGTGTACACATTCCTTGGGATATTTTGTCCAGGACTGTTGTCCCAGCTGGGATAATACAGAATTTGAACAGAAGGGACATTGTGGAAGATACCTCAAAAGGGAGAAGGAGACTGCTAAGTTGAAAAAAGGCAGAAAGAACTAGAGACAAAAAAGTAAGTGGGACCTAATCCTGTACTTTATTGAGTTCTCTTTAAGAAGCAATGACTGCCCCGAGTAACAGCAGTATTTATATCATGTTTTATTATTTTCACTCCACAGCTACAGACAGAATTAGGATGGAGGCCGGAAATGCTCAGTACCATGCTGGACCTGACCATTGGTATAAGGGCAAGCTCAAGGTCTGTGAAGTGTCAGGGTCTGCAGACAGGCAGGAAATCTACTCTACCATTTATCAGTCCTGTTCCATGACCTCTTACCAAACATCAGCTAAATCCCTTCCTATCTCCAAAGAGCAGAAAGTCATTTTACAGAAGTGGAAACAGAGACAGGGAGAGAGGAAAGGTCTGTGTTCCAAATGAGGCTATCCGTTTTGGATTACTGTGTTTTCTCCTAAAACATGCACCAGATTTCTGTGAGATCCTGAATGTTGCCAGAAGAAAGCCAGAAATGCAACCCAGGAGACCAGATTGCCTGAACAGGGGTGCAGTGTCCTACCCCAAAGCAGCTGAAGGTATGATCCCTCTGTTGAAGGCAGAGAGCGATCTGCAGCTGGAGTGCCTGCTGAAATAGTTCATGGAAGAAAATATTCACCTAATCTTCAGTTATTTAGAACCTGAGTTAATTTTGCAGTTCCTCTGGAAGGTTTTTGGTCATTAGGGCACTGGCAATGAGTCTTTTCCAGCAAAGTAGCTATTGATCAGTCTCTGAAGGCTGATGTCACTGGGAGGTTGGAGATAGCTGTGTCTCAGGGCCTGAGCAAGGCAGAATTTAGCCATGCTCTTAAACTTTTCTTTCTCTCCTCTCCCTTGTCTCAGAGAGATGATAAAAATGAAGACATATAAACTCAAAAAGAAAGAATAACGGCTTCATCCTGCTGAGGGACTATATTTAGAGATTTTGGCTAGTTTTCATGCTAAGTGCTGCTGACTTGAGGAAATTCTTTTGATCATCTAAGCGTTGGCCAGAGTAAATTGTGAAATCCCTTTGGATTCTTTGGGATTTACAACAGATGCTGAATGAAAGATTTATCTGTAGCCCACAGGCCTCCGTGGCAATTTAAAGCTCTGCTCTCCCCAGAGGTAAAGGGCAGCATCAGAGGAATCATCTTTAATCTGTCATCTATTGTGCAGAGGTCTGAGAAGGTGTAGGGATCACCTGATCCTACCCAGGGCACAAGGATAATTTCTAATGAAAGGAGGTCTTGAACAAGGGAAAGCATTCCTTTGGGAGAGAAGGTCTTCCCTAGAGGTATAAGAAAAAGGAATTAAGTCTAGGCAACACTTTGTGGCTCCACTGCAGTGCAGCCTTTCCCTTTCAAGTGCCAGTGTGCCCAGAATCCTTCTCTCCCATTCCAAACCTAATAGGCATTTGCCACCACCCTGCTTTCTTGCTCTTGCTATCCCTGTACTTTGTAACACTATACTTCTACAAGCTCAAATCTGCCAGATGTTGAATGTTCCCTGAGAATTCCAGCAGTGTACAAGATTTCACACAGGGAACCCAGGTGTAATAAGTGAACTAACAGTTACGTGCTTCCTCACTCATTCCCAGAGGGATCTTGGGAACCCAGCAGGATCCTTGCTCAGCTTCCAGGGAATAAGCAAACAGGCTACAAGGAGAAAAGGACAGTGGCATTCAATTTGATGAGGCTTTTTCCCCTGGGACGCAGCCGTAGCTTGCATTGCAGTGGTGAAGTAGACATGCAACATCCCTGACCTCCCCTGAAATGAGCTATTAGAGTGTTGCTGCTGTTGAGGCTTCTGCTGGTGAGGAAGGTGGGAGCTCTGTGTGAAGCTGTGTCTCCAGCAGTGGGAAGCCACCACACACTGGGATTGCAGGAAGAATACCCACCAAGTGTGTCTCCTTCTAATCTTTGCTGGTTGAGAAATTGTTCCGGCTCTAAAAGCTTCCAACTGGTACAGCTCATTCTTCCTGCTTAGCTCAGTGTGTTTTCAAACACAAGCCTGAAACTTAGCAGATGGTAATTATACTTTGACATTAATATTTAAACCACAAACACAGTTAGCACACTAATACCATCCCCAAGGGCTACTGCTCATTTAAGTTTCATCCTTATGAGACTTAATTATTGTCAGGGATGAATCCTAAAAGGCAAGAAATATTACAGCTCAAAGACTAAACATTCCCTTGATTATTAGAGCTACTGGATTTGGGCACAGAGTATGCAAAGGGCCTTGGCTATGATGGTAACACTAATACTGCTACTAAAATCCACTGAGTTTTTAAAACCTAATTTTAAATAGCTACTGAGATTTATTTACAATTACAATTATACAGACATTTCAGCATTCAGTTAGTTTAGCCAAAGAAAAGCTTTGCCAAACTGAGCTGTCATTGTCTGTTGTACAGATGGACACATAGCAATGTTTTGAGGGCCTGACCCAAGGCAGCATCAGGGCTTCTTAGTCTGAGCTGATGGAAGTAGCACGTGTCTGATGCTTCAGACCTGTTGCTTAACTATTCTTCAGGCTATTTCTCCAAACTTACCTCTTTATAGACCTTTTATAAGAAAGAATCCTGGGATCACACATTTTCAAATCAATTTGTGCAGGTGCAGTGAAACTCCCAGGATATGAAGAGCTAGCCAGGCATTTCGGTGTTTGGTGATGATGAAGATGAACAAGAAATCCTGACTGTTGGTCAAGAAAGTCTTTTGACATTCTCTGACTTTCAGGGCACAACTTGGTTGAGTTCATATATCCCCTGTGATAACTCTGGCAACAGCAGCCCGGCTCCTTCGGAACAGTTGGCATCCACTGCTGGGTGGTATTTGCCAGGGATTCCTGTCAATGTAGGGACACACAAAGAATTCTTCCTCCCTGCTCCAGCTCACTGGAGATGAAGACCAAAATCAGAACCAAATCAGGTGCAGATTAGAGACTGCAATAAAGAGGCTGTTCTGCTGCAGTAAAGGAGTCACTGTGGTTAGACTGGTTCATTGTGGTTAGACTGGTTCATGGCAGGAGTGTATCAGGATCAGGCCATATGTACAGAGGTGATTCTCCTTCAGTTCTCCTCCAGCTGCACTTTGCTGGGGATCTCTCCATTTTTGTTTTGAGTGGAAACAGATAAATAGCTAGAATCACCAATTCCACCTGGCTTAACAACAGCTGTTGCAAAATGGCTTTCTTCCAGTCTTCTGAAACTAAATAATGGAGTTAAAAAGGTCTAATGAGAACTGAAGCCAGGTTTAAATTTGCCACCTTCTCTTTGGAATGGGACCTTGGACATTGCACTGGACCCAAGCTTACTCCAAAATTTTAAAAATCTTTTCAAGCCTCTGGCTCAGCCTGGGGTGAATTTCAAATCTGATGCTCTAAGTATGTGAGCTCCTATTTTAAGATGTCATTATTGACATTTTGCATTGTTCAGGTAAAAATCATAATCAGAAAGGTGAATTCTTGTCCTAGGTTACAATGTAAGATGCAACCGAAAGTATGTATTCTATTATCATCTTCACCAGCTGTTAAAACAGGTGGGTCAGTGCTCATTATCTGCTACCATGACTCATCCCTGATAACTCTCTCCGGGGGCAATCTCTGTTTAATGGGCCGTCAAGGACCCACCTCATGACTCACAAAATTACATCATCCCATTGTGAGATGCTCTGCCCAGGGGGATATAATCTGGGGTTTGGAACACCACAATCAGCCCTTACCTACTGGATTACCAGAGGACAAGAGCTATATAACCACCGTTGGACTTTCTGAGGCACACCAGACCTTTCTACAGGATCACTGCTTCCACAGAACCACTTCAAAGAGGACTGCAGCCACCACTTAACCACCCTAACCAACAAGGTGTCAGATTGTATCCTGACTCTCTCAGGTTAAGCCAGTATTTCTGTATTAATTTCTTTGTTATATACATAGATATATACTTGTAAAGAGCTGTTATTCCTATTTCTCATACAATTGCCTGAAAGCCCCTTAATTTCAAAATTATAATAATTTGGAGGGAAGGAGGTTACATTTTCTATTCCAAGGGAGGCTCCTGCCTTCCTTAGCAAACACCTGTCTTTCAAACCAAGACAATTCTGTTTTTCCTTCTGCCCCTTTCCCCCTTTTCCTCAGTTGCTGTGCTGTGCTTGCTACTTAGTAATGATGTCATATGTGGTAGGAAACCCAGACCTCATGGAAGGAAAGAAATTTTTTGACATGCATCATTAGATGAATTACTAGTTTCTTTAATGTCTCAGAGCCTTTAACAAAGGGTGGTGCAGAATCTATTCCTTATGTCCAAGGAAAGGCAGGTCTGTTGCCATCCGCTTCCTCAGCCTAAAACTAATGAGTGCATTAATTTCAGAGGGAGATTTATAAACTTTCACTGCCCAAGGATGCTATGCTTGATGTTTAAAGAGTAGCCTCCAGAGATTGCTTTAGCCAACTGCATTCCATTAGAATGTTCCCATTATTCACAAAAAGGTGTGTGGTTTTTCCAGGGGTGATGGCTGTGGTATAGTAAATTAAATCCATCGTTTACTATTGCTCAGGAAGCAGGGCTGGTAAGCTCATTCTGACCACTCTTGCAGATGATTTAAAAAATAAATACAGGCGCAGTGGATGTGAAGTCTGTGTTGCCCTGCACAAACATGATGTGTGTAGGATGCTGGAGCGCCAATGGCTATTTGCATATTGATGTAAATGATAGCCCAGGGAGGGTATAAAAGACACAAGTGAGTTTCAGAAGCAGGACCAGAGGTCAAAGGTCCTCCATACTGCCACTGCACTGCATTGATTTCACCATACTCTTCTAGTCAAATAAGATTTGTCCTCCATTTGTCTAACTGCTCTCTACTTAATATGCAAGTGCAGTGTTTTAAATGAGAAACCTTGTGGAAAGAGGCACTGATGTTCAGTCTGTATTTATACTCACAGGAAAGCAGACTGTGGACTCAGATACATGCGGACAGAGTCACTGAGGGCCCCACAGAGGCTGACACCAAGAGCTTGAATGATTGGTGTGTTTACCCCATAAATTCATGGTTTAAATGCAGATTCATACAGGGGTGACTCTGTTACTTTGACTTTATCCCATGTAGTCTGGCTGGTGGAGAGGTGAGGTGCACACTGCTGTGTCTGTGTTGGATGCCCAACTGGCTTTGCCTCGTGTCTCAGTTGAATACTGACCTGAACCATTTTGTGTATATTTTTTTCTCATTTTAAAACACCAAGCCTCACAATTTTCTAAGTAGATCTTTGGGGCTGTAGCCATGTGACTCCCATTAAAGACAATAGCATTCACATACTACATTCTTATGTGCACATCTGTCCTGAAGCATCCTGAGATAACAGCTATCAGGAACCATTCTGGTTTTTGGCTGTTGCTAATCAGGGAAGAGTGGGAGTTTTCATGTTGGGTTGTCTGGTGAAATGTTATGTTGTGTGAAGTTGTTGAGCACCTGCTTCTTCACACAGGGAGAAAGTTGAAACTGCTCCCTGGTGCCCTATCAATGCTGCCAAAAAGATAAGGAAGGAGTTGGGGTCAGATGGGTAATCGCTAAAATGAGAAATATGCTAAGTGCTCATGCTATTAGCAGAGGAGCTTTATGCACAGTGAGTGGAGGGAAATTAAAAAGTGAGAGAAAGTGAGGTTCTGCTGTTGCTGGAGATGGTGTGGTCCCAGAGGGTGTGATACCAAGCACTAATGCAAAGAACCGCAAAGCAGAGGCAAGTTGCTCGCACAGTCTTTATTATCTGTAATACACAACTTTCTGGTATGGTCTACTGGCTCATTATTTACTAACCAACTGTGTGTCAACAGATGTCTGAGTAGCATTTTGGTAATATTTGGGATGGTTCTGACCCAATGGTGGCTGGTGCAGGAGTCTCAACAATAACATAGCCTATAAAAATGAAAATTATATAGAATGGTTTTAAAGCTTGGTTTCTAAGAGACATGGCACTCTTCTGAGGGGCAGAGGTTAGTTTTTTCCCCTCAGATGAGGGTGCTTAGTGCTTTGAAAAAAATATTGAGCATTTCCCAAGACTCACTTCTGTATGTGGGTGAGAGGTGCCCTGGGAATACTGATGATCAGACCAGTGCAACAAAGGGCCCAGTTCTGTCATAGCACCTGACTCTATTTGAGCAGTTAGATTTGTTGTGACATAAAATCCTATTGATGATTCTGAAAGACACATGTCAGGAGGTA
Organism: Vireo altiloquus; assembly: GCA_013396875.1. Lineage (NCBI taxonomy): Eukaryota > Metazoa > Chordata > Aves > Passeriformes > Vireonidae > Vireo > Vireo altiloquus. The sequence continues at coordinate 331,555 of VZRF01002568.1, forward strand.
ATAAAGAATAAAACTGGAAGAGCATTCATCTGCAATTACCTTAGATGCTTTTAGTAATGAAAGAATGAATTTTGCATGGAAGTGAAGCTACACAGAGGTTAATTTGGCATACAGCTATATATTTTTGTCAGTTCTCTGTATATTTTTCCTTTCAAAGTCTAGTTTTCTGCTAACTATTTGCAAAGAGAGATTGACCATGACACAGAATAAGCATGGTAGCTTTATGAGTAGCCTGTCATGGCCTGTTTATCCTTTCATTTCAAAAGCATACCAGATAGATCTATCTCATTCTCCTTCTGTCATTTCCTCCTTTTCTTGATTTTTTCCTCTCTTCTCGAATATCGTAATAGCAAAACTGAATGGGAGCTGAGATCTTCTTGGCAAAATTGTAGCCAGGAGTAAGCTTTCTGTGCAAAGACTTGAAAAAGAAAACCTCAGAGGGAAGGAAACAGGGAGTTAAGATGGAAGTGCTGATATGACCTTAACTTGAGTGTCATCCACAGCAATGCTTTAATTTATTCAATCAATTTCAGGGCCTTTAGGCTGGGAAAGGATAACTCTGGGATATTAAATCTGTCCCTTTCTCTAATCTGTCACTGGTGTGTCAGAATACATTGATTCTTCTAGTCCTGCTTTTATTAACGGTCTCCTCAACGTGGCCTCTCAATCTATCACACACTAACCTGAAATTGCTTGCTGAGTGCAAGACCCCTGGAAAACCTCTGGATTCTCTGCTGACCCTGAATTTTATCACTGTCAGTGAAGATGTAATGACCTGCTATTACTGCTATGTCATTCATCCCTCACATACCTGGGGAGTGCCATGGAAGACTAGACTGGAATCCTATTTTGTCTTCTGCCCTCTCACAGCCTATGTGCCTCACAAAAGATGTACCACACCTGTGTTGGGAATCCTGTGGCATGGTAAAGGGTGGCCTGAGGGATCCAGATCCTCCCAGATCCCTGCTGATGGTTGGTTTAACTGCACTTGCAGTTCCTGCAGATGGCATTTCCATTTCCAGCTTGAAGCTGCATTGGGCCCTGGGGCAACCTCTGTCAGGGAGGTGGTTGCCCAGGGCAGAAGGAGGTTTCATAATTGCTCACTGTGCAAATTGCTTGGAGCTGAAGGGCTGGCATTTCCCAGTTGGACTGAAATGTCAAAGCGCCTAAAAGCTGGTCTGACTGTCTCTAAACTAACTCTGGGCTTAAAAATATTATAAAAAGGGCTAAACTCATCCCTCCTATAGTATGGATTAAATTCCTTTTTAAAGGCTATGGCTACTTGTAAGCATCCTATGGATCCAATTCTATTAGTGGTTGATATCACTAATTTTGTGTCTACCTTGGTGGCCAAAGCTGGCACACATGTATGGCTCTGCACAGCTTTTCCTCAGTGATTACTGACCCTCAATAGCACAGTGAAGATATGATATGAAGATATGAACATTAAAGCTGGAAGCACGATTTTGATCACCTGCTCTGGCCTTCTGCCTTACCCAAGCTCAAGACTCTAAGCCAGGCTGCCTGTCTCGTCAGTTTGGACCGACTTATTAATTTTGGTTTTAGGAACTGTCAGAGCTGGAAAATCTGTGTCTTTTGTACTAGTTGAAATGAGTCTGATTAATCAGAGAAATAAATTGCCTAGGAGCTCAGCAGAGTGTGGGAGTTCCATGTACTGCACACCCCTAGTCACAGCATGAGTGAGAGGCTGAGAAAATCCTGCCTAAACCCATTGCCACAATCCTTCATCTGGCCCTCATACCCCTGCAAGATTTGGAAGGAGGTTGTTTAAGGTTCCCATCATTGCCTTCCCAGCTGCAGCATCCAAATCCACTTGCAGCTTTGAAAATGTCAGCCTTTTGACTATAGCCTGATTATGTTATCCACAGTCCCAGAGCGCTTTGGAGATTTTCCCAGTATTTTAACCACTGCAAAACTGGGCACTGGCAGGGTGTGGCTTTGAAAACCAATTAATTTTTACTGTTACTGAGAAGCCTCTGCTGTAAAAAGAGGTACCTTTCCCCTCTGTAGTCTGAGTAATCAAGACACTTCTCTTTCTTGATTTATTTGCCCATAAAATTCCAGGTGGTTTTGGCACTGTTTCTTTCCCTTGTAGCATGAGCAAATATTGAGCAGCAAATCCTCACCTTAATTTCATTAATTATCTGCTAGAGCTGGAAGCCTCTGAAATAATGTCTGATTTTAATAGAGATCTCAAAAGCAAAATAAGCTCCTAGTCCCTCCACTCCTTTCAAAGCTCTTTTTCTCCTTTTTCTTTGCATCTGGTTTTAATTCACCTTCCAAAGGCTTTCAGGCTTCTTTGTTCTCATCTGAGATGGAGAAGAATAGGTAATTGTGTTTCATTACCATGTGCAATACATTTTCAGTAAGTTTCTCATTCCCACAAATAAACAATGAAATAAAGTCTCTAATTCATCCAAGTGATTTTTCTTTTTAGTGCCTGCATGCATCGTTACTCACTGTGTCTCTCAGGTTTGAAAGGAAGAAACCATCTTGCTGTCCTGTAGATATCCCAGCAGGAATAATACAGAGTGAGAAAAGTCTTCTAAAATGATCCTATTCAGGATGAAGACTTCCATTAGCTGAAGTTCTGGCCAGGGACCCTACAGCAGCTGAGAAATCAAGATTTCTTCTTTCTCTACTGCCTGGAAGCTGAATCTCACTTTGATAATCTGGGTTAGCCCTGATGTTTTCTGCTACCTCTTACTTCCCTCCTGCTGCTGCAGCAGCACAGGGGCTGAGAAGAAATTGTCAAAATAAAAAAGGGTCCCAATTGTTTAATTAAAAATTAAATATTCATGGCCTGGAGGATGGTGCTGAGTGTCCAGATCTCCTCTAGCTTACTGACAGAAACACCCACATACCCAACTAATAGGCACAGAGGTGAACTGGAATTCCTGCTACTTTATTCCCTAGGCTAAGGAACAGTGCTCTGCATTTACAGGCATCTTTTGGGTAGATATAGGAGGCCGTTCAAGGCGCTGCCAGGTTTCCAGATATGGAATTTGGTGGCTATCATAGCAAATCAATCTCTTGCACATAAAATAGCACTATGAACAGGGAACACATTTCTCATCTAGTCACTCGTTCTTCTGTGACAAGCCAGTTGATTAGAAGTTCCACAAAAATTAAATACATCTTGCAGAGTATAGATTGATGTGCTCTTTTATAGGGAAGAGCAGAGTGTGGACTGTGTGCAGGTGTAAAGGGCTGACAGCTGCCATCAAATGCTTTCCCAAATCCTATTAAAAGAAGAGTTTACAGGGAAGGCTCTGTGAGAAGAGGGATGAGGGAACCAGAGAAAGGGAGGAAAGTAGGTTTCATTGAGAAAATTTTCTTATTATCACTCCTCAGAGCAGCGTGTGATGTATATGAAGATGTCATAGATTGGTGTGTTAGTGAATTTTAAGTGGGAAGAACTGGTTTTGTAGGAAATATTTTAGGACAAGATTTCAGTCACTGTGAACGTGGAGAGCACAACCATTTGCAGAGCACTTGTAACCAGATATGCACTTGTAACTTAAATATGCAGAGGAAGGAAGGTTGGTCAGGACGGTAATCCCAGAACTGGAAGAACTCAATTTAACATGCCATGGAAAAACCACTTAGAAGACCCACNCTTCATTCCCGAATATACTTGTTGGCTTGACTTTTTTTTTCAATTACCACACATTTTAAAGGGGGTATTAGCATGATAAAAACAGAGCAAGGAGCGGACACCTTTCCTGATAACCTTTATTAAAAATCAGCTTGGGAGGGGGCCCACGGGGTTATGCCTTCTGCCGCTGCTCCCTAGGTCCGGTAGAGAGAAGGAGGTTTCGTTGAAGGTTTGTCGATTTACAACAGAGCTGCCACTTCCCACCTTGGGAGAGTCCAAGGAATGCTTCACTCTGCTGGCTCGACGCCTAGGGTCTCACCTTGGTTAAGTTCCCGCAGTGATGGTGACGGCTTTGAAAACCGGCAGACCAAGTTAGGAGGTAGCTTGTTGACTTGTTGTTGACCTAGGGGTGTTACTCTTATTTCTTAATTGTTCGTTAGCTCGTTGTTTTGGGGTATTCTTCTCTCTGGCCGGCGCAGGTTCTTCTGATCTGCATATGAGTGCGCTTTCGGGCGCTTCCTTCTTCCGAGTCGCACATGCCGTTCCAGGGAGCAGCTGCCGTTTTAGGGTACAGCAGAGGCTATCCTTGACCAGGAAAAAAGTACAAGGGAGCACTCGATAGGGATAACGAGGGGCTTAACAAGGACAGCGAGGCAAATTGAGAAACAGTGCAGTAGATCACGAGGGCAATGGGGTAAACAACAAGACAAGGGATTAACTAGAGTAACAGGGTTAAACAGTAAACAACAGGGCACTTAACGGGTCCAACAGGGTAACTTGGCAAGGATAGGACATCGGGGTTTTTAGGATTTTATTTATAACAAGCAGAGAGCCTTTGGAGACTAAATATATCAGGTGTCCACCAAGTCCACAAACATCCTGACTGGAAGGGCTGACAGCACTGTGTGCACAAATAGGTGGTAGGTAGTGTTAACTAGATGTGTAGATAAATAGAGACAAGTAGCCAAGCAAACAAATCACTCTGTGCTGCCTGGTTTGCTTCTATAGCTTATCTGAGATTCATTGTGGCAGGTAATTTTTTGATTTCTTCTCTATTTGGGAAATGAGCCTGTGGTTTGGGACCAAGACATCATCACACTGACATTTAAAGGCGGCAGTGAAACAGGGTATTTGCCTGTTTGTGCTTGGTTGGAAATTCCTTCCAAACTTGGGGACTCTTCTCTAATTAAAAGGAGAATTGCAGCAATTGTTGCAATCAACTAATAGCAGCATAGATTTCTGAAGAAGTTCATTGCAGAGGGGAGCTGCACACCTCAGGTAGAGAAATAAGGGCTAACATTTTTTTATAGGCCCCAAATTGAATTCCTAGTTAGGTCATCTCTGTGTCTCCTAATCATGTGTGACATTAAACACTTATTCAATGAAACTCTATTCTTTGCACTAATTATTAAGCATGAAAAATTGATACTGAGCGAAGCCATTGAGCCAAGACGATTAAATAACTATCAGGGAGGAGAGATTATTAAAATAAAAATAAGTTTGCTTGAGCCAGATGGAGTTCCGAGGACACACTGAGACAATATAACACATAAAATTGTCCTCTGGCTTGTGTGACAGCTCTAACTGTGCTGTTAGAAAGCCATCAATGAGCTGGAGTGAGGTGTTGCGAGAATGAGGACACAATGTAGGGGGAAATTGAGGGTGTTTTAGACACAATGTAGGTAAATGGTGAATATAAAAGGTAGCAAAGCATGGCTGGGAGTCTTGGGATACCTCTGTGATCCTTGGTGACTGAGATCAAAGAAAATGCCGTATTTTTGCAGGACCCCCAGGCAGATGTTATGCGACCTGCCCCTGCCCAGTGGGACAGGCTTGTCCCCACAGGGAATTTCTAGCGAAAGAACGTGTGCAGCCCACCTCGCAAATTGAGAAGAAAATGCTTTGTGTTCATGCTGGAAAAAAACCCTAAATTAATCTCCTTTCCCTTCTCCTCCTCCTTTTCTCTCCTCTTAGATTTCCTTCTTTCCCTTCAATTTCTTTATCTCATTCTTGTTCTATATGCTCTGTCTTTCACCTTCTTCATTACTAACCTGATCCTGAGAGGTCCCGTTTGGAACCAGGAGTTCTTGGAGCCAACACCTCTGTATCCTTACTTTTTCCACTATACTTCATGGAACCTGTACTTTGTGCTCTCTGTCCTGTGATGCAGCTAACAGCATTGTTACAGAAGGAAATGCCATCCCATAACAGGTTGGGTGGTATATGAGATCCAATTATCCAAACAGAATATAATGTAATTTCACCCATGGGCAATGCTAAAATGAACAAATTTCCTCTGAGTGTGATGTATGAGACTGCTTCTGCTATCTCTGTTTGCCGAGCATCTTGCTTCATTCCCAGCTTCCCAGCAAATCACTAAAGCTCAGAAGACACTGGAGCACAGCACGTTTCACAGCTGAGGAACCAAGATAAACCAGAGACACAGAGGTTTGTTGTTTAAACCCCAGAGCAAACAGAGGCAAATTAATGCGTCTATCTATAGCCCTCTCTTTCATTCTTCTGTTTGTCTTTTCCTTTCTTGTTTTCTCTTCTCTTTTCCTTTGTTCTCTTCCTTCTTTGTTTCTTATTACAATGAACATGATTCATGGCACAATGGCATTCAGCCTTTGGAGCTTTGCTTTACATCAGGGGAATGGTTAAGGGCAAGAGAGGCCAGTTCAGGGGACTTAGCAACTTGTGTTTGACCTGTTTTTCCCAGGGATGAGGTGCTGGTCAGGAAGGAGAACAAAGCTGTGCCAAGATGGGTTAGTTAAATCCCAAAGGGAAAGGCCAGAAAAGGTGCTGGGCTTTTTCCAATCTTACATCTCACAAGTTATTAGTATATTATTAACTTAATAACCACCCTCCAGTGAGGAAATCTGTAGCATTCCTGACTGGCTTTGCTTTGGAGCAAATGTTCAAAGGTATGGAGGCATCTATAGAAAGAGAAACACATCCAGCAAGAAGTTCAAAGCACCCAAGCAGTTTGGGTGTTTGACTGTGAATAGGAATTGTCGCTGAGCTCTTTGGATGCTTTTGGGGTCTTCCTTGCCTGAGTATCTGCATCATTAGGTGTCAACAGCCCCCATTAACTCTGGCATGTATTTTAGTTCTGGCAGGTGAATGCAGGAGCCTGTTGTGCTGCCTGAGTACTAGTACCACGTATCTGCCTGCGTTGAGCACCACGTTACTGGTCCTGAGTTAGAAACACAGAATGTACGTTCCCTCAGGCAGCTTTGGTAAACAGAGTAACAGAGACATGGATATTATTAACATGGTACCCTGCACACTTAAAACTTCCCTCTTAGCAGAGAATGGTCCAGATGTGATCAGCAGATCATGCTATCATTAATGAATCGCATGTGTGAGAAAAGGAGGAAAGGAGAGAGGAGTTGGTGTGAAGGAACATGTTGGATGTTTGGCTGATCCCTGGCCCACCCTTCCCCACTTCCCCCAGACAGCTGGGTGCTTGCCAAGGACTTCTGTGGGATTCCCCAGACCAAAACTGGGTCAAGCTCTGACACACCACATTATAAAATGCTTTTTTTTCAGAATGGAATTAATGGACTAAAGTTCCTTGTAGTTTTTTTGATGCCTTGTGCTCAAGGATAAGCTTTTAGGTCTTTTTGAGCTGAAGGTGGCATCATGCATGTCACTACCAAGGTAGAACCTCTCCGATCCAAGCAGAGGAGTTGGTTTAAATGTGCACTAGGGTATCTGAGGTGAGCTGTGGGAATACCAGGATGTAACATGGTGATGATTTGTCTAGCCCAGGATGGTGCCACTAGAAGAGGACAATGATATGTACTTCAGTGGGAAACATAAACTGTGTACACTACACAGTATTCATCATATGAAGGCACGGAAGTGGAATGCTGAGGATTTTTTGCAGGACACTCTCAGTGTGAAATTGCTTTGATTAGTGTTGTGTCTCCTCTCAGGCATTCCCTAGACTGACATTGTCTCTCTGCATTCCACTAACTGGCTGATAAAGAGGTGCATACATCTCTGCCCTGCAACAGCTTATTGGTAGGGTTATTTAATTTTGAAGGTTTGGAAGGGGGTAAGAATCTTCTCTTTGCAACACTGGTGAGAGATTTAAGAAAGGTTGTGAAGGAGTGAAAGGAGTACCCAGCACTACCCTGCACAGGCAGGAAACATGAAAGGAAAAGTTGTGTTAACACTTCTGGGCTAGACTGTGATGAGCCTTTAATTGTAGGATCACACACAACTTCCTGCATCATGGAATACAACAAACAGCATGTCTTCAAACTCCAGCTGTATTCTCCTAAGTCGCTGCCTTCATGTTTATTTAAAAGAGCTGACTGTGAAGCTTGTTTAAAAGTACATCCAATGGAAAATAACAGCAAATGGTGCTGAAAGCAATTGTGCAGATCCCAAAGGTCTAAATTTAAGGGAAATACCTTTCCTATGGGAACAGCATGGAGAGGATTCAGGAGAGCCAGGTCTTTCACCCCTTTTGATGTTTCCCTTCTCCTCTCCTCCTCTGCCTTTCTCCTTGCTGTTTAAGGTAAACATCAGCCAGTTGCTGGAGGCATCCTTGGCCCTCTGAAGTGGTGATGCCTATTTGATCTGCCATTTGAAAGTGCATTGTAGTGGTTTGGTGTCTTTCCTGCTTCCTTGCTGTGTCTTTGTGAGGGGCATGATTTGAGACGAATTAGTCCTTAGCTCTCAGACCTCACAAAGGCACATCAGCACGTGGTAGAATCTATTTGCTGAAGTGTTGGAGTACCTTTTTCAACAGGACGGGGGAGCAGGCAGACGTTCCATGAGCTTTTTATTATTTCATTCAGGCATCAGCCTCATGTACGCAAGAGATGGTGCATGGCTCACGCCTGCTGATGACCCGAGATTTCTTAGTTACAGAACATTCTTAAAAGTTTTTCAGCCAATAGCTTGCTTCTAAAGTTTACAGACAAGTGTTCTAACCAGTCACTAAAAAGCACACATATACCTGTTACAGACAATACTCGCTTGTATGTCTTGTAATAATGCACAATATTCCATTATTAAGCTTAAAACTTCAAAGTTTTTTGAGCTTAAAATCTTTGCTAAGCACATTTTCTGCAGCTCTAAGACTTCTCTGAGCCAAACCTAGAAACACTAACCCTTGTTCTAATGTCCCTGCAGTCTAGATTACTGTATTATTGTATCTTCTTCTACATTCTGATTTTTGCAGTTGCAGCTGAACCTAAAATCCTTGCTTTATTTCTGAAACCTGCTTTTCTCACTCAAACTAAAAGCCTTCTCACCTTTTGCATTTTCCACACTGAAGCCTTTATGAACTGGGAACACATTGCTCTTTCATTTTATTGTACAAATAATTAAAATTACTTAGCCAAAATCCCTGGCTACTTTGGCAGCCAGTATAGAAGAGGTAGAGGGACTGAGACCTCTTGCCTATGGATGCTTCCAGCCTTTCATCTGTATCCTGTAGGCTCCAATCCTTTCTAGTCCAATCCCTCTAATCCTTTCCTGTGTTTCAGAACTGTGTCTCTTCCAGAGATCAGCTGAAAAGAGGAGTGACATATAGGCTTGGGAGAGGCAAGATGGATGACAGATTGTGCATATGAATGCAGTAGGTCCTTTAATGATTCTTCCAGCTTTGTGGTCTGATACATGGTGCATGCCCGTGTGAAAAATGAGGTTCACTCTTGGTAAAATTTTAAAGGGTTTAATAAGGGGTTTAATAAAAGGGACAATAGGAGACAGAAATAAAGCAAAGAGTTAATAGGGCCTGGTGCTTGGCACGATGCCAGAGGCACACCTTAGCTAACAAACTTCTTCTGTTAAATGCCCGAGTCTCATACATATTCATAGATTTCTATGCATCATTCAAATATTCCTTTTTTGGTATCTCTTGGGTTTCAAGTCCCCCTATCCGGTTATCCTGCGTTCCACTTCTGATCGATCCATTCTTCATTCCAGGGTCTGAGGCCTGTTGTTGTTATCTTCAACCAGATAGTCCAGGAATTTGGGGAATTTCCTTGCTCATCTTTGCTATCTTTAGTTAACTACATAAAGAAACATTCTACATATGATATAATCCTAAGAAATCACACTACTTTTTAAAACTAACTATTTCCATACCACTTCATTTTCTTACATTACACACATGACATTCATTTTAATATTTGCGAAAAGCCAGCAATACAATATGCATTTATAACACCCTGGTCTGGGGGACATGTTAGACCCTTCTCTTTGTGGTTCTGGATCACCCCAACTGCTCTGCACAACAGAGAAGCTCACACACAGAGCTCAGTGCACTCTCTTGAGCTCTGGAGGGCCTTGGCACCTTTAAGGCCAGCAGACTTCAACAATGAAGGTAGCACCATCTCAGTAAAGTGATTCTGCATATTGCAAGGTTGAATTCCATTTATGTCCATAAAGATCAAAATCTTTGAGATAGCTTCTTTATTCACATCTATGGGATTTCAACTAGCAGCATAATTCCCTCACACATATTCCATTGCTGCGTTGGGTGTTAATTTCCCTGCCTTTAATGTATGTGCACATTAAGATTGAGTTACAGTTGCTGTGGGAACTATAACTTTGAGTTTTATGATTCAAAATGAAAAAAAGAGTGTATTTATATACTTTATTTTGCTTATGAATCAACATGGTAATATTGATGTAATGGGAGAAGAAAGAGAAACTTCTAAACAGGAAGCATAACATCAAATACTGATCTTTTATTTTCCCTTCTGTAATGTTCCTCTAACAGGCAAAGTCCCAACTATAAAGAAAAAAAAATATAAACTATGGAGCAAAAGGGAAAAAAGAAAGCAACAGATAACTGAGATGTTAAATGAAGTTGTTCAGAGAGAAAATGTTTGCACTTACCAGACAGAGGTCACCACATGCCAGGAACCTTAGTGTAAAACCAGGCAATAACTTGAGATACTGAGATTAGCAAATCCAGGACTAAGAGTGGGCAATTCCAGTCATGCTGCTGCTTTTCACAGGAGTTGCGGTGATGTAGAGAAACAAAACAGACACTGAAAAGCACATAGGGGAGACTTAAAATCTGTTTATGTTGTCTCTTCCACTGCCCTGGGAGATCTCACAGTTTGTGAATTTAAAGCAGAAAGGTTTGTTCCTCACAGACTCAGGAGAACTGGAAAATATTTGTGGGAGGCTCAAGTAGAAGACTGCATTGCAGTCTCTTTTTCAGTGTCTCAAAATGAGGAATCTGCTTTTGGTCTCTTACTGGTATTAAGTCAGAGGGAACCTTCTTCAGGTTAATGGTGTTAGTTGGAAGAAATCTGGAGTAATGGGGGAGAACCAGGCTATGTAGTGCACTACACAGGGGAACACTTCCCAGCAGTGGCCAGTACTACTTCCTAGTCACGAGTTAATATGATGTAGGATCTAAAGTACAATCTGTGTTTACCCAGTACCTTTCTAGCATGGCTACTTCTGATGAAGCCACAAAGTTATTTCTTTTCAATTTATCTCTAATTTAAAAAAATACAAACCTTTTCCTTCTCACAGCCTAGGGCCACTCTTCACTGGTCACACTGCCTACTGTGATTTAATTTGTTATCGATTTTTACTGAGGTGGTGTCCATAACAGAAGTGGAGCAACCCAAATCACTAATGAAAATTGTGACCAGCCTCTTATCAGCCTGCAAAGATGATGATGATTAAAAATGACTGGATAGGCAAAATCAATTAGGCCCCTTCGCAAAGTTGTTTGGATGTACAAAAAGCAAAGATTAGCAATATTAAAATCAGATTCTTTAAAAAGCTTTAGCTGGTCTCCCGTGTGACAGAAATAGCTTTGTTTCCTAAACACAGAGCAGGGATTTATTTCCTCAGCAGTGATGGCTGAGGAGGAGCCATTCTAGTGTGTCAGATAAATAAGGTGAGTTTCTAACATTATTTTGCATTCCAAAGTTCACAAAAGTCTTAATGGCCTTCAGGACAATAAATCTAGAGAGCGGGTTACGGATTTAACATTTTAGATCCTGGATGGCTGCTGTGGGAGAAGGATTAACTCTTGTGCATCAGTGGATTCCTGAGAGATGCTTGTCCCTGCTTGACTTGGAGCCTGCTGTGCTGAAGACACTCAGAACACTGTGTGGAGCTCCCTGCAGCTCTGTGCACTCATCCCAGAACCAGCTCCAGCTCCTGTTGGGGACGAGCATGGTTTCAAGGATGTATTCACAGGGCTGCTATTTTCCTAGGAGCATAGCACATGGATATTGGTAGATGTAACCTCAGAGAAACCTTAGGAAGCACTGAACAATCACCGCACACATGGGCATTAAGTGACATACCTGGTGCAGCCCAGTGTCTTTACCGTCAAGGTCCTCAGTGGGGATAAATTGGTCTAAGTCTATCAGATTCACTGGCACCACAGCGACCACACTGATCTGCACCACAAGACCTGGTCTTAGATGTAGTTGGAGGGATTGCAGACCATGAGAAATATCTCTCATTCAGCTCATCTGGATGATGGTGTCTGTTAACAGAGCAAGTCGCTGCAGGGGAAGAAGTCCAGCAAGATCTCTGCATCTTCTAAGGCATGAGTGAGTTTTGGGAAGGCCTTTTCTGTTCTTCCCTGCCACATGTGCTAGTTCTGCATTTCCATTGCACCATTAAGTACACTGCAAATATTTGATTTCAGGGAAACGTGAAAAGAAAGGAAACTACTCCTCCCTGTCTCAGGGTGGGCTGGATGTGCATCAGAGTAAAGGAGATGGGCAGAGAGCTGGGGAACCAGCGTTTATGGCTTGTGGATGAAATGCCATGAATATGTACGAGACTGTAATTGGCTCCCACAGTGTAACCAAGGTGCCAGAAGGCCCAAGTGTCCTGGCTAATTGTTGTAGACAATTAATAAATCAGATTCTACTAATCCCATATCGAGCTGTGCAGCTCATTACAGGACCAGTGAGTGAGATTGTCTGAAAAAGCTGCTTGGAGATTGGAGGATCCAGGCTTAGGGGGACAGAAGGTCACAATTGGGCTGGCACTATTGTTGGCTCAAATGGCAGCAAAATCACAGTCACAGCAGGAGACAGTGACTGTCAACCTTTGGCTGAGATCTGGAGTCACATGAGGAAGGGCTCTCACCCAGTTGCTTCTCCCTGGAAACAGGAGCTGGGTAATGAGTCTGTGGGTTTAGTAAAGCCTAACAAACTACATCTTTGTCCTGTGACCCAGCTTACATATAGACTTTTCTTTGTGGTAACATGAATCCTATAAATCAAAACCATAATTTGTCCCATTGTGTCCCACCCACAGAGATATCCTGCAAACTGGATGACTAGTGGTGGTGGGATGTGACTTCCTGAAGCCCACTTGAGGTTTTCATGATAACCTGCCAGTAACCACAAGTCTCCTTGAGAGGAAACACTAGTAATTTTAAGGAGGGGATGTGGCAGCTGCCCAGTTTGCTCTGTGTTGCAGGGTCTTGAATAAATACAGACAGAGTTTGTGGGAGCACTTGTACTGCCATCAGCCATGCTCTGCATGCTGTCGGAATGCTGGCATCTGTCTCCAGCCAGATTATTTTATAAGTATTCTGAGAAGTGATGGACCCTGGCTTTCAGAGCCTAATAAAGGTAACTTTTGTTGGGTTTAATGCACTTGTCACAGCAGCATCCATCAGAAGCGAACAGCACCTGAGAGAGTACAGCTCCCTGGTACATGAGCACCCAAAAATGGATGGTGCTCCGAGCTGAGATTTTGAAGACAGCATGGATCACATTACATCTAGAAGCAACTGATTTTTTTATGGAGTTCCAACAAGCTCTTCCATTAGCTACCTCCCCCTTCCTCTACCATTCAGGTACTTGGGCTTGCAGGGTTTGTAACTGCATAACTTCAGGGACTTCCAGTTTTCTATTCCTATTTTAACTTTCTCCTTTTTCTTTCTATTAATACTTTTCCTGGAGTTTAACACTAAATGTAAGAAAGTTCCTTCTCTGCAACTTTTCTATCCATGTTGCAGAAGTTTTGCAGCAGAGATAATAGGTACCAGTCCTATGCTGTAGAACTGGTTTTCTAAAACTTCCGTTGTACTGTTTTTTATTCCCTCACCTGTTTCCTTCACACGTTTTTTCTTTTGAGTATTCTCCTTCCTATACCCACATATTTCTCTGCTTTTTCACTTTCCTTCCTATTCTTTTGGACAGCCTGATCATGGCAGAAGAGGTTCTACAATACCACAGTCCTGTCTCTGGTTGCAAGGGGTTCAGTGTCCCAGAGAGTGATGCCTGGGCTTGGATTACAAGGGGGATCCTGGAAGGGATCTTGGATGCCCTATTTTGAGTCAGGGTCATGTGAGCTATGTTGGAGTCTTACAGACATCCAAATAATGGCAATTCTAAAATATAACTGCAGGGAAAAATAGGAAATAATTAAAAATGGATGAATGTAGCAGACTGCTGATGGGCACTGGTGGAACTTTAATCTCAGGGCCTTATTAAACACATCCGTGCCACCCACCAGCTCTGGCCATTCTCACTGCTTTGCCATCTGTTGCAGGATAGCTGGATGAACAAAATTTCCATAATTTGCACAATGTCCTCATACAAAGCACAGTAGGAAGTCTGCTGGTAGTTTCTCATCTTATGGCTCTGAGGAGACAAAGCTGGACTTTCACTATAGAAAAGGGGCCAGACCACTTCCCATTAAACTCTTTTTCTTTGGAGTTTCAGAAGAAGTTTTCCAGAATTTTGTGAAACAGTCCTCATTTTTTCCCAGGGACAATGAATTTCCAAAACATCCCATGGACTGCAACTTCAGCAAAACAATTCTCTGCCAGCACCTGAGGCAGTCAGGGAAACAAAATAAAGAAGTGAAACCTAAGCCACACACACTGCTTGAACTTAATGCAAATAAATCACAGAAGTATTAAGTTCAGCTCTAAATCTCTCTCTCCATCTTCCTGTCTTTCAGACTGTTTCTTGCCTAAGAATATTTTATCAATCTGCCAGTCTGACTTTATGTACTGTTTAGCTTTTTCCTGGCTGTGTATTGTCTTATACTTCTCACTTTACCTTTATACTAATAACATTGTGTTGGTAAATAGGGGCACACCACCAAAAGCTACTGCAAAAGGTATTTCTCCAGGCCCATCTCTCAGGGGACACTTTTCTCCATCTTGAGGCACCAGGGGCTCTTTTACAGATATGTTTTTAATTCTCAGTTACAGCCTGCACTGGTCTCCGCTTCCACACTGGAGGCAGCACAGCTGGGACTGTCTGCACACTGCCTGCAGTGGCTGCAGTCTACAGCCTTCCACACAAACATAAACCCACTGACTGTGGCATGAAGGGCTCTGGTGAAGTAGTGGAGCCACAAAAGGAAGAGCTGCCCTGACAGAGCATGAAGCCACTGGCTTTGTCAAAATGCAACCACATCTCCTGCCTGCCTGGGCTGCTCAGACACATGTGACTCCTCTTCTTGCTCCCTCAGAGAGAACCACACCAGTTGTTGGCTTCCTCACCCACAGGTAGATCAGCCTTTCTCCCACATCAGCAGTTCAGGCAGGTTGAGGTTCAGATGAAAAAGCCTGCACAAAGCAAAATACAAAGCCTGAGACTAGATGGAGGGTTTCAATTGCGCTCCGTTTGCTCAGGGTTTGAAAACAACACAAGCTTTTATTCTGTTTCGTTGTCTAAGGCAGAATGCTTGTTTCAGCTCAGTGGAAGGACCTGGACATTAAAGGAATATTTAGCTGCTTAGCTTCCCAATAGCTGTTTGGAGATAACTCTGGATGTGGGGGGACAAAAGACTAATTTGCCAAGCAGGTACTATATAGAACTCTCTGCCACCGGGTGTTTGAATAGACAGGTAATGGGTCATATGCTCCATTGCTAGGAACTGGCCAACACTTCTGAGGTCAAAATGGAACAGGATTGATTTATAACAGCTACAAATTTTGTTCATAATTTCCCCCCACAGTTAATTTTTTTTTTTCCACAGGGATAATATCAACAGGAAAAATATCTGATATAAATGTGTGGAATTTGAAAGACATCGTCTCTTGCATTAATCATTAGGCTATAATGTGCCTTGCTTTTGCTACAGGCACACTGGAACTTATCCCACGAATTTTTCAGGCGATCTACACTAGTGGAGGAAGGTTTGATCTTGAGGAATCCTTTTGCTTGCGAGCACTTTCTGGCTTAGAACTTTCCTAGTAATTTTTTGTTTTATAGAAATTTTTTTGCTTTTTGGTAATTTTCTGACTTTGAATCACTTCTGCAAGCTCTCCTGGTTCTGCAATTGTTGAATGTTGGAGTCAGGAAAAGCTTGGGAACTTTTCCTGCTCCTCTGGGTGTTTGCTTTACCCTCAGAGCTCCACAAAAAAGTCTTGGCCTGCGAACCAAGCTTGTGGGAGCATTTGCCCACACTTCTGGATGAGCTGAGAACACCAAGGAAATGAAGAGATGGTTGTTTCGTGTACCACAGAATGTGTAGTTGTAGGTTTTAGGTTTTGCTCTATATGTTATATGGAGCCAACATGGAGATTTTAGGGTGTTGGCTGCTTCTTCTTCATCTTCTTCTCTCTTCTCCTTCTCTTCCTTTTTCCCTCTGACATGAGTTCCTGTGACTTGTTAATTGGTAGATAGAATTTAGTGTAGAGGACACATATCAATAAGGTTGATATTCACTGGTTTTGGGAACAAAATAAGATATGTATAGTTTTCTAACTGGTTGATAATAGATAGAAAAGCTACCTGCTTTGGGTAGCCATTGCCATTCTGCCCTCGTGTTCCTGGAGGTCACAGCACAGTCTGTGCCTCTGAAACTCTGATAAGAACCAGAAATAAACAAGCTTTGAAACAGCAGAAAGAAGCCTCATCTCATCTTTTCAGGACATGGGACACTGAAACAAGGAACACAGCTGGGCCAGATGTCAGGGGAAGAACACCTCCCCCCTGGCATTGAAGAGATTGGTAACATTTCCAAAGTGGTAGTGGCTATGCACTCATCATTCAGTGTGTGGATAGGTTAGTTTGAGTTCCTGCCCCTCCTCCTTTTTTTCCTTATTCTTGTTCTGTTCTTCCTTCCTGGAGTAGGCATTTCTCCCACCTGATTTTCAGAAGCACTTCTTTTACTGCTGCTACCAATATGCGAAGTCTTCTGATTGTCCCCAGTGCATATCTGGCGGAGAAGGAGTCAAAAATGATGCTTTGCTTAAGTACATTTTAATTGCTTCAAAAATAAATATCTGAAACTTTAAATATTTCAGCTTAAACCAATATATTTTTGTTCCAGTCACTGCTTCTTAAAAATTTGTGTTTCCAGTGAAGAGCTGAAATGTTCTGCTGGTAAAGTAAAGCATTTTTTGAGAAGTTTTTATGTAAACAAGAATATTTACATATCTGGAAATAAATGACCAAGTTTTAAAAGGCTTGAGCACTCACAAATTATGTTACATGTATTGGGAGCTTCAGATTTGATGCTTAGAGGTTTAAATATTGATTTGAAAACCTATCTTTTGACTTCTGGATTTGAAGTTTTTGGGTTTTTATTATTGGAATGCCCTGACTTTTCCTCAGTGTGAGTGCTTCAAGATGTGTTTGCCTTTTGGGATCTTGTATTCATCAGAGAAATAATTTCTGAAATGCATTAGAAGACTCTGAGTGATCTGTATCTGTGACACACAGCAGCTGAGGGGACCTGAAACTTCTGCTGCTTGAAGGTTAGGCAGCTGCTGGGGCATTTCTGCTCATAGAAATGCAGTCAAAGAGCTCAGTTAACAGCTTTCACTCCAGGGTGTTGGTGGGGAGCTCAGGGGACTGATAATGGAATATGGCTCTCTTTGCCTCTGCTTTATCAGTATTTGCTCTGGTGAGCAATAAGTGAAGGCAAGTGCCAGCTGACTGTGATTTTTGGCCTTCTTAATGTGACCTTGTGGTGTGAACTTAGTTAGGCTGCCAGATTCAGCAGCCTTCCTTCAGTGCAATGCTTTGGGGCAAGTGTGGCTGGATGTGGTACGAGGAGGGATGTGCAGGTTGTGGGTGGCAGAGTACAGCTTTGAAGGGTCAAGTTTAGAAATCACCAGTTAACCCTTCCGAGCTCACTAACACTGTGGGCTGAGTGTGGGGAAGGCAGATAAGAAGAGGCAACAGTGAACAAATAATTGGCACCTCAAATGCCTCCCACCACCTGGCTGTACAGAAGGCAGGACAAGGCTAGAGGAAAGCCAAGGTGAAGATAACCAGAGTGACTTATTCAAGGTCCAAGAGTGGATCCTGGAGGTCCAGGAATGGAGGAACAGAGGTGGCCACCAGACTGCGATGTGCCTCAGACTGTCCCCCCTCTATAGATTGTCATTATTTATGTTTATACCATTAATAATTTGAAGGAAATCTATCTATATCAAACTTCACTTATTAGGTCTCTATCCTGGGTTGAAGTATATTCTAATACCATCTTCATGAGCTGTTGAAACCAGGTGGGGCAGTGTTCCTTGCCTCCTCCCTCTGGACTGTCTTCTGTTAATGGGCCCATCAATGCCTCGCCCCATGGCTCACAGATAACTCACTCCTGGACTATCTCCTGTTAATGGCCCATCAATGCCTTGCCCCATGACTCACCATCCCACTGTGAGATGCTCTGACCAGAGGGAGGAACCAAGCATTCCATCCTGGATATAAGCTGAGATTCTGGACACCACAGGAGCCCTTACCCACTGGACTCCCAGAGGACATGAGCTACTATGGACCTTCAGATGAAGACTAGACCCTTTTTTCTACAGGATCACCGCTTCAACAGTGGACCCATTCGTCTGGACTGCTACCACCACAGGGTGTCAGGTTGTATTCTGACTCTGTCAGTGTTCTTTGTACTACTGCATTTATTATTTTTTTTTGTCTTATTTTTCCTATTAATTTCTAATTCTGACTTGTGATCTCCCACTGGTTTGATTTCGAACTAGTACAGTTTGAAATGTTCAACTCTACTATGATCTGTCTGGTAAAGTCTGTTTAGAGACAGCTCTGTAACTGGAGGGCAGGGAAAGTGGAATTAGGTGCTCTACAGGTGGACGTGAATGAGAAAAGTTGAATGATTGATTGCAGAGAGGTTTCTACAGACGCTGGGGCTCCAGGAGGGAGCTCTGTAGAAAGACACAAGGGAGACACGAGGCCAAAGATAAACTATGAAATAGGGACAGGAAAAAGAGTAGGAAAGGTTGAGCAGTATCTGCCACAGGAAGACCATTAAGAACAGGGCAACACTACCCCAGTTCATTGAGCCCTGCAGAAAAACAGCTGCTATATTAGTTCCGCTGCCTTCTATCTCAGAGTGGCCTGTAGTGGATAACCTCATGACCTCATCTCTCTCCCTTCCTCTATGTCCTCGGATGAGCACACTGCCGCAGAGGAAGGGATGTCTTTTTCAAGGTCACACAATCAGTCAGTGGCAGAGCTAGCTGGGGACAAGCCTCAGGGCTTCCCAAGTCCCTGGCCTGCATCCACTGTGCATTCACTGGCATAGAGGCAGCTCTGCAAATCTCACATTCATTACAATACAGTAAAGCTTTGCTGCACGGGTCTGGTTTTTTGGGTTTTTTTACAATGTCTCTCAGAAACCCAAGACTGATTTGCATTTTAAAACCACCAGTTACAGCTCAGGAAAATACTCCTAGCTCTAGGAGCTCAGGAGTAAAGATTGTCTCCCAGTTTTTCTCTCCCAGTTTTCTTGCCTGAAATGTAATTTTGTCCAAATAGCACCATACTTATTGCTAATGTTTGTGTCGTGAATATTCATTACATGCTGAGGCTTCAAGGCTCCAGTGGGAAGGTGAGCACAGGAGGCACTGCAGTCCTGATACTCCTACACTCCATAGACACAGGGTAGAGACATCAGGGTGAGAAGGCTTGTTTGGCTAGGGTGTGAGCTGTGGGATACTAATGCAGTCTGGAAACCTTTAGGGAATGCAGTGCACTGAAGGCCTTTTCAACAAATAACTTCCATAAAACCATTACCTTCACTTAATTGCAAGGAAAAAGCCTCACATGCAACAGGGGTTTAGGACACACTCTGTCTCTCTTTACATCTGTTTCTTTCTCTCTGGCAATCTGCAGAAAGACCTCTCTTTCCCAGCAAGCTTCAGGACTGGGGATACTCTTCCTGCCCTCAAAACTGTAGTGTTTTTCCTGTCAGCAGTGGTGATTTAGGTTTCCACACGTGAATTTATGCAAAAGAGCCATGCTCTCATGTGTGCCTGAGCAGGGGTAGCTCCCTGCAGCTGCTTGCAGGGCTGGGACGTGCTTCCCTTCTCCTGTGTGGCTGGAGGCTCCCAAGCTCACTGCTGTTCAGATGGTGCCATCTGGCTCTCATGAAATATATGAGAAATGTTATCCAATAAAAGAGGGGGCTGGCTGGCTGTGTGCCTTCACCTCTGCTCTTTGGGGAAACTATTGTTTCTGTATCTGGGAAATGTTTACCAGAGTCTTTGAGTACTAGTGTTGCCTGACTAAGAAATAATAGGTTGGCAATTAGAATTCAGGCCTGAATCAGTGGTAACTACCATTTTGCTTGGTCAGGTCAGGGCTGTGATTTATAAAAATATACAACACATAGATTGTAATGCGGCTTTTATGGACAGATAGGAAATGTCCCTTTCCTTGATGTTCTGTCAAGCAGGATGTTTGGGTGAGGAAAGATGAGAAGAAAAGGTTTCAGTTCTATGAAAGGAAGGCATAGGGAAAAAAAAAGCTGAGGGAAGTTTCTAAAAAGAGTGTTTTTCCCCACTCTCCATTCTTTTAATCTGAAAATATGCTTTATCTGCAGCTCAGCATCCTTCAGGGATTGCCTCCAGGAGCTGAGAGGGGTGTTGGATGCACTGGCAGATTCTCCTGGGATACTTTGCTGGCAGCTGATGAAAAAGAGTCTCTCTGGCTTAGGGGCCATCGCCCTTTCTTGTTGGCTTTCTCCCTTACTTTCTCTTCACTTTGTTCAGCTTACCGGTGTGTTCAGTCTTCTTTTGAGCCCCTTTTCCATGTATCCAGAGTCCCACATTCATGTCACTCTGTCGTGGTTTGACACTGGTCAAATGCCAGGCACCCACAAAAGCCAATCACTCAACCTCCCCTGCCACAGCTGAGCAGAGGAGAGAAGAATTTAACAAAGGGTTCATGAGTTAAGGACCACAAGAAAACACTACAAGGGCAAAACAGGCACAACTTAGAGCTATAAAGGGAGTTTATTACTAACAAAATCAGAGGAGGATAATGAGAAGTAAAATAAGCCCTTAAAAACACCTTTACTTCCCCCAGCCCTTCCCTCCTTTCCACTGACATCACAGGGAGACAGGGGGTAGGGATCTTGGTCAGCTTGTCACCTGAGGTTTTCTTCTGCTTGGCTCAGGGAGAGAAGTTGTTCCTCTGTGAGACTGTGAGGTCCTCACCCACAGGAGACTCACAGGAGTTCTCCTTGAACTTCTCCAGCGTGGGTACACTCTCACGAGCAGCAGCCATACCGCACCTGCTGCAACGTGAGTCCCTCCCATGGGCAGACAGTCCTCCCAGAACTGCCATGGCGTGGGTCGCTCTTCCACAGGGTGCAGTCCTCCAAGGCCAGGCTGCTCCAGCCGGGAAGCAAGGGCCCCCTCTCTCCACCAGGTCTCCTGCTGGATCACAGGCTCCTCCAGACATCCACCTGCTCTGGCATGAGCACCTCCCCCAAGGGCTGCAGGTGGATCTCTGCATCCCCCTGTGGATCCCCAAGGGCTGTGGGTGGATCTCTGCATCCCCCTGTGGATCCCCATGGGCTGCAGGGGCACAGCTGCCTCACCATGGTTGTCACCATGGCCTGCAGAGGAATCTCAGCTCCAGCACCTGGAGCACCTCCACTCCCTCCTTCTTCACTGACCTTGGTGTTGCCATGTTGTTTCCCTGACATGTTCTCACCTCCTCCTCTTCTCTAGGTGGAATTAAAACTGTGCCACTACTTTTGTTTTGATTTCTTCTTAAATATGTTACCACCATGAGGCATGATCATCATCTCTAATTGGCCCAGTTTTGGCCAGCAGCATGTCCATCTTCAGAGCCATCAGAGATTGGCTCTGCTGGACATGGTGGAAGCTTCTAGCAGCTTCTCACAAAAGCAACCTGTGAGAGCAACCGTTTCCAAAAACCAGGCCGTGCAAAACCAATACACACCTTTAAATCCAGGTGCTTCTAACTCCAAGCACACAGACATCTACATGTACACAAGCCCTGATAGCCCTGTGTATACTCCAGGGCTGTGCTGACAGACTTTGCACGCACCCATCTGTGCACACTCATAGGAGACATTTCTCCATCCCAAGCCTGGCTCCCAAGCCAGCCATTGTGTTTGATGGAAGCTCAGTGCTCAGCGGTTGCCCAGCCCTCTCTGCTCTTTGTCTGACACAAACACAGACACAAACACATTGACTCCTACAAACTTGAAAGCCTTTCGGGCAATCAAGCAGTAAAAGACCTTGTGGAAGCTGAAAGTCCCCCAGATAAAATTTATAAGGCCTAAGAGAGCCTGCCTGGAATTATTTAATGCTTTAGTAACGAGCACCTGGACAGGAAAGATTGCTTAGATAGTTTTATTCTGCATAGATGAGCAGTCAGAATTTCAGAGAAGGGCCATAAATATAAGCAAGTAGAATGGCTGATGGTGCCTGATCTTGGAAGGCAGTTGTGCTGAGGCTGTGAGAACGTAAATAAAGGGGAAGGTGTTTTCCTTCTGTTTCCCAATTCCAAATGGCATCATTTAGCCAGGAATGGCTTTAGGGACAGTAGCAATCCCTTTCCTGCCTGCCTGTGACTGTGCCTCTGTGGACAAGTGTTTGTGGATTTGCAGTTGCTACCCAACAGTGCAATACAGTGGTGTCATGCATGTGTTATACCTGTGTGGCTGAGGACAGCAGTGTGCAGTGCCTCAACCCCTGTGCTGTTTGCCTGGGCATGTGTGCCATTAATAGGAGCCACAGATAATGCTAATTCTTAGTAGATGCATTTGCATTGTTAGTGGATTCTGCAATAAGGCACTGACACCTTTGTGTACAGTTATGTGCAAGTAATGCAGGTACAGTTGGATACAGTTTGTATTTATGTGTTGCTCAGACAGACAGTTTCAACTTGTGTCTGAAAAAAACATAGTCAGTATTGTTGATCTAAACTAGTAATGAACTATGTCTTCATTTGGCAGCACGCATCATATTTGATTGAACACTTCGGAGGCCTGAGGGAGAAAAGTGATAGCAGTTAGAAGCTGATGCTCTATGAACAGAGGGACATGGAAGGAAATGTTAAACCAGGTATGAAGATTTCTCGTGGACACTATCCTGGCCCTCTCATCCCCAAATATTTGAAATGTTCTATTTCTTTCCAATGCAGAATGAAAAGAGACTGAAATCATAGAAGTGACTATAGTGCAGGATTGTCAGCCCCTCAGTCAGCCCTTTCCATCCAGGTGAGTATTCCTTTACGGGGCTTTTTGAGTGCTGTGCAGACCCCTGTGTGTTCATGTAGTGATACTTAATGTTGAATGTGGCAGTTGGAGTGTCTCTGTATTGACAGAGAAAGGGATATTCTTCATGTACCTATTGTAGGTGCTAGCACAGCAAGAGAAAATTCTAGTTCAGCTAAGGGCTAGTGTAGCTCTGTGGTGTGCATGTGAAGGAAGGTGTTGTGGTTTTACGCTCTTGGAAAACTATGTACAAGTTTTAAAAGCTGAAACTGTCAAGTTGATTTGTGCAGAGAGGAGATGGGAATGGTTGGTCTTTGTGCAGGTGTGCCAGCAGTGGCTGGCAGAAACTCTGTGGCTGTTTGCTCCTGTGTGCATCACACGACCTGGGGTGCTTGTGCCCAGAGGCAAGTGGGGCCAGCTTACAGAGTGTGTGTCTGCACCTGGAACGCTGTCAGAATCATAAACACTTCTGAGGAGAGTCGTGTTACTGTCTGAGTGCTCAGATGCAGCGCTGGCTGGTAACTTGCAGTCTGATGGGTTCTGCTGCGTGATTGAGCGCCGTCCCTCACATCAGTGTGGGCTGCGCTTGCAACACCAGCAAAGTTAGGAAAAGCAATTTTCCCCTTTATTGTACACTTGCAGATTTCAACAAAATTGCTAACCCCACACCGTCACTTTCTCTGCAGATGCCTGCATCACTGACAGAAGTGTACAAAGCTGGTGGAATGCATTTTTACTTCAGAAGCCTCATTAAATTTGCATTCCTTGGAGCCCCACAAGGAAGATGATGATTTGGCTTTGTCTGCTTCATTTCCTTTCACTTTGGATGATGCATCAGAAAGAGCTTTTGACATAGCCTGCTTGGAGACAGACTCAGGTGATGGGCCTGTTTTATTGTGCTGCTTTCTATTTCTTATTGACTTGACAAATCTATCTGAATATAGGTATTTTTTCTAAGCACCATCAACACTCAAATAAGTGAGAATATAGGGCGAAACATACTTAGGCTACATTACCTCTGTAATGTAGCCTGATTAAAAGCCTGATTAGTTGTTCAGCAATTTATTAACATAATTCTGCTCTTGCAGGAGTCCACATTACAGTAACAGGTCACTCCAGTAAAACAGGGCAAGGATGGGAGGACTATTGTTCTCTATCTCTCTGCCTCCAAAGCCAGAAGAGCACAAAATAAATAAATGCAAGACCACTATATCCAGCACAGTAATTAGAGACCGTACCTCAACACTAAGCAAAGCCCCTGTACTCAAGGATGTCTTTGTCATGGATGGTACTCCATCTCCGAAAGCCAAGGCGAGGGCAAGGCAAGCTAGATGATCAGCTGTGCAGAATGCCTTGCTTCATGAGAGGCAAGCATGAATGTGTAAGATTTTCTCTACCACCCTAATTAATAAGTCTAGCTGCCTCCCATTTAATGACTCCTGCTTAATTCAGGGATTGTGCCGCATACTTCTGCCACTTAATGCACGTCTCCTGTATAGAGCATTTATTTAGCAGTGAGGGTACCAGCGAGTACTCATGGTGAGTCCTTCCCAGAGCCCTGGTTCTAACACAGGCTGGACCTAGAGCACCGGCCAGCTGCCGCAAAAGTTTCTGGTAGTTTCTGTCCCAAGAGGTGCCAGGTCCTGGGGTGGTGGCCGTGCCCACCCGACAGAGCCGGATTCCAATCCCCAGTCCGCAATCTGTCACACGAGGCATTCCCATCCCTCTCCAAACGGCAGCCTGTAAACCAAGGGCTCCCTCCGCGGGAGGGCAGGGCAGTCCCGGATAGTCCCGCATCCCGGAGGGTCTACGGGCAACCGCAGCTCCTCCCTTCGGCGGCCGCTCCGTTAGCTGCCCTCTCCGCTGAGGAGCTGCGCGGAGCGGGCTGTCAGCGAGGGCCGTTCCCGGCGGTACCGGACGCTGTGGTGGAGCTGCCTTCCCACCGGGGCCAGCGGGGCGGGAAGCTGTGCAGGGGCACGGTTTATATACGCGGTTACAGCGCTGCCGTAGCGCCTCCCGCAGCCCGGAGGGGCGGCTGCAGCCCCGGAGCTCCGCACCGCATCACTCCGCTCCGCGGCACCGCGGCGGGCGCTGGCGGCCGTCCGCCCGCCCGCCCGCCCTTCCGCCCACGGCGCTCGGCGGAACGGCATCAAAAGGCGGCGGTGGGGCCGGGTCAGGGCTGCGGGACAGGCACCGCTGCGTATACCGGTACCGGGGGAGCCGGCGCTGCAACATATACCGGTACCGGGGCAGCCGGCGCTGCCAGGCATCGCTGCGAGCCCAAGGCTGCTGCCGCTCCTCGGGGCGGAGGTGAGTGATGCTCTCCGCGGCTTCGGGTTTCTGCGGGGGCTTGGGAGTCTGTGAGCACAGACTGTCGTGCCATCTCCGCCGCCAGCCCTCAGGGCTCGGCTCTGCCCGCAAGGGTGGCCCGGGGAGTCAGTCGGGCTCTCGGGTCCCTCAGTGCTTAGGAACAACACCGCATGCAATCGCGCTTTTTTCCCTTCCTCTTTTTTTTTTTTTTTTTTTTAAGCCCTCCGCTCTCCCCCTCCCCCCTTTCTTTTTTCCCTCCCTGGGAATCCAACAGCTAAATCCCTTAGTTGTGTGTTTAGCCAACTCTCCCTGGAAGATCTGGATAGTTCATGAATATGCACAGGGAGAGCGTTTCCCGGGAGGCTGCCTCTATAATGAGCTGATTGAGCTGTGCCTGCAGCAGGGCTGATCTCCTGGGGGAAAAGTTGGGAGCCAGAACTGAACAGCTTTGTGTCCCCGGCTTCACAGAGGCTTGGCAGGCTTCCCTGAGGAGGAGCAGAGTCAGTGGGGTATCCACCGTACTTAATGGTGTTCGCAGGTTCGGCCAGGCAGGATCCTCATCTGCTGTGTGTCCAAAAAATACAAAGAGCATCATGTACCTAGTACACGTAAGGTAACCTTCCTGTTTTATGCCAGCTTGTGCAGAAATGTATTTTTCCCGTCTGAAAACACTGCAGTACTTAATAAGGACATTTCATTGCTTAGCAACAGTCCCAACTCAGCTTGGTCCTAGGCTCTTGCCATTCGTGTGGTCTCCAAAGATGTGGCAGAAAAACAGCCGCTGTCCTGGAGAAAAGGACTTCTTCTGTTTTTGCCTTGGTGATGTGATGATCAAGCCAAAAGAGTGAGGCTGGTTGCTACTGCCCAAGTATTTAAGAGCACTTGAGAGACTGGGAGCTGAGTGTAACTGGAAAACTCCGGGCCAGACAGAGTAAGCTGGAAGTGGCCAGTCCCTCAGGCACGTGTGGGACCTCGTAGGTGCCTTGCTGCTGCATCCTGTCTTGCTTGCACCTTTGTTTTCTGCACAGGCATAGCAGCATACTGGTTAACAATCTTCACTAATGCAATTATTAAAATAGTATTTTAACAGCTGTGCAGAGTCTGCTGGGGTTTAATGTAATACACAAAGAAATAAGTTCCTTTAAAACAAGGCTGATGCATGCCCTTGTCTCCTGTGGCAAGAGAGACTCAAGTTAAGTGGGGCGAAGACTTGTGCTTTGGAAGAGAAGTACCTTCACAATTCAAATGACAGAATAAACACGCAAACTTTTTGCTCACAAAGCCACATCCTGATACACATAAAATCTGCTACCCTAGAAACTCAGGCTTTAAAAAAAAATTTCGCCATGAAAATTTGTGTAAGCTTTTGAAACTAGCTGTCTGTTCTCCTCAGAACAACTTTACTTGGCGACAATATTTTTCCCTCTTTCTCACCAATAACCTTGTGAAGTGTTGATAAAGATATGATCCACGACATCAGCTTCCTTTAATTGCTCTTTTAGACTGTGTATCTAGATGGAAACCTAGCAACACAACAACTGTATTGAAGGAAGATGCCTCAATAGCTACACTTGTTTTATCACCCTGGATGCATCTTCAAAGGTTAGACTCATCAAGCTAGTCTCTTAACCCCTTGGAGCCTTATAGCTTGATTCCCTAAGCCTGGAATAAAACAGAACTGAGCTAGTGAAAAAGACAACAAAGATGGAATGGAAATGCTTAATATGATAAAAAATCCATTCTTCCTTTCCTCCTGCTGCTCCTGTGAATACCTGCAGTACTCCCTTGGGGAAGATAGTCCTCTACAGAGAGGGAATGCTTGTCTAATAGGAAAATTATTCAAGGGGAAACTACCCATCAGCATTTGTGTCCATTTCACCTAGAGGCACAAGGGGAAAGCTAAGGGATCAATGGCCCAGAGCAGTGTGTAACAATGTAATGTGTGAGAACCGGACTGGCATTTGGGAAGAAGCATCAGCATCATCCAATCTCCAATTGCTCGCAGTGGTGATGACTGTCATTCCATTTCTGCAATGTACAGGGCAAATTCATCCTCAGGGGTAGGAAAAAACCCCAAACCACAACCCCAAACACAAGCTCAAGTCACTGATACTCTATCCAGATTTCCCTCACGGGCTATACTGTAGTGTTTTTAGCTATATTGACAAACGTCCTTATTGTGCATAGTCTCCTTACCATAGAATAGGGCACTTACAGGGAGTCAAGGTGACAATGTAATTTGGGGGCACATAAATGAAGGATTTCACCCTGGTGAAATTGCCGTTAGTTTTCAGATGTTTGGGGAAAATGTGTTTGCTAGGTGCTAAAAATTCTCTCAATACCTAGTGTGTCCTTGGCTGTGCCTCCCAAGATCTTGTACTTTTTCAGCATTAATGAATTAAACATCGCAAATGCCTTTGTCAGACCAACAGAAGAAGCAGTTAAGTTACAGGAGAACTCTGACCCCTTCTGTATCTGTCATTTCTGAACTGCAAATGCAGTGTTATTATCAAGCTGTATTTTGCAGCAGTTTATGGGGTGGCTGTGATGTGTGTGTAATCAAATCACATGAGAGTGATAGGATGGGTGCATTTCAGTTTGGTACAGGGAGAGCGTATGCACACAGTGTTGAACATTTTGCATCCAAAAAAGCCACAGCACATCTGAAATCCTCTTGTGATGGCAGTGCTCCGAGATAAGTGCTGCTTATACAAAGACTTTCCTGTTGGTTATGAGTACGTAATAAGTAAGCTTGAGTGCAACTGGAGCGGGATAGAAGTTCATACCCTGGTGCATATGGAAAATCTGAATAAACTGTGATTTTTATTTCTTAAGTTTGATTGGGTCCTTCTGTGAGTCCCAAGGTCTCTGGGTGATGCTGCTCTGGTCTCCATGCATGCCAACATGCAGTAAATCCTGGCAAGACTCTCTTCAGCACAAAGTATTTAGCATACAATTGGTTTAATCCTCTAATCTTATCAAGCACTGACATAAATGAGAACTGAACAGATTAGTTCATTCTAAAAAATCAAATCCTGTTATTGTGTAGTGCAAATCCCAATGCAGTGCATAAGATTTCTCCTTTTACTTACTTGATTGGCTTATTTTTTTAATCTATTGTTTGTTTAGAGGTATCAGACTATATAGATTTGGGCTTAGTGGTGAAGGGTACAGGTAATCGGCTCTCCTGTGATGCGAGTTTATCTGCAGTTTGAACAGCTGGAGGGGGTTTCAGGATCAGAGCAAGTAGTGTGGCCTGAGGGCCTGGTTACTCGGAGCTGTGAGCTTGGCAGAGGAAGGAGTTTCTGCTAAGTGCGAGTGCTCCTTACCTTCTTGGTGACAGCAGTCCTGTGCACTTTTTATTGCTTTTGTGCCAGTCAAGAGGAGCAGATGTCCTTTGCCTTCTTCCTTTCCACACACCTCGCCGTTTCTCTCTCTAGAGAGATAAGCAGTCCTCACAAGGTGTGTGTGAAACTGTCTGACAATGTGTGGCCAGGGACCCCAAATGTGTTTTCAGACCTTGTGATGAGGTTGAGCAATGAAATATTAGTTTCTAGAACTCCCTTAATCTCCCCCCTGTGATACTGCAGAACATGCTATCTCTTTAAATTAGTGATTTCACACAGATTTACCTGAGTTCATTCATCTTGTTGTAGCTTTACCAGGGTGAATTTTCTCTCAGATCTGTCCTTACCGATGCCTTTGCTAAGGGATTGGATCTGCCTCCTCTTCTCTTTCAGAGCAGCACCTCATTTCGTGAATAGCTGCTGCATTCAATGACACTGTTAAAGAGGAAGATGCTGTGATGCCTGTGACTCAGACTAATGCAAGTCAATTTAAAGGACAGATTAAGTGCAGTGTGAGTATGGATTGCAGTATCTGGCCCTTAATGAGTAATTCAGGAGTATGGAGGAGACAGGGTAAGAGTTAAGTGCTTAATCCAGTTCTAGGTGAAGTCAGCAAAAGACTTTCCATTGACCCCGTCCAGGATATGTTTCAGCAAAGCTTAACTATGTGTGAGTTTGTAAATTGTCCCATTCATGGCAGTGTGCTTCAGGCATGAGCTACAACAACAGTATGTATTAGCACCCAGCTGAATGTTATTTATGACTCTCTTGCCTGTTACACTGTCATTAACCGTCCTCTGCAGCACCTAAGGGAAGATTTCTGAGGTCTCGGCACGACTGTTGAGTCACACTTTTATAGTATTGAAAACCAGAAAATATTAATAACTGGAGTGCCACACCACTAACAGAAGAAAATACAGACAAAAAAAGGTTGGCAAAACAAGCTTCGAAGGTTTAATTTTGGTTGCTTAGGCCAGGGATGGTGCCCTCCTTCTGCAAGAACAAGGCCTGTCACAGGAATCCCACCAGAACTGGACGCTCAGCCTTTTGCAGGTCAGGAGTCCACTTGTGCCTGCTCTGCCAGTGGCTGAGTGTAATCCACCTTCCTGGGGTGAATTGAACTCCCAGGGACTGCAACTGCTCCTGGAAGACCTGATGGGGGAATGGCAGAGCAGGTCTGCTGGTGGGATGCTCTGCAGCTGCAGCTCTTGTTTTCAGCTATGGGTCTGTAGCACCTGGCAATCCTGTCCTTCCAGCTGCTCCAGAGGGATTTACTTTCCCATAAAGGTTCAGTTGAGCACAGCCACTAGCAGTACTGATTTTTTTCATGATGGCAGCAGCATCGTCGACATGGAGGGGCAGGGCATCTCCTCCTTCTGGCTGTAACACAACATATAAAATTTCCAGTGTAATCTATGCCTTTGTTCTG
Source organism: Vireo altiloquus (assembly GCA_013396875.1). Taxonomy (NCBI): domain Eukaryota; kingdom Metazoa; phylum Chordata; class Aves; order Passeriformes; family Vireonidae; genus Vireo; species Vireo altiloquus. The sequence continues at coordinate 361,700 of VZRF01002568.1, forward strand.
AGCTTCCAGATTCTGGCAGTGCCACAGGCTTTGCTCTCCCATGGGGAGACAAGCATACCCACGGCAGAGCAGGGCACCCCAGAGACAGGCTGTCTCCTGCACTGAACTTAGGGCTTCACAAATACCTCACCCTTTTTTCCTGTTTTTGAATTCTCTCTGCTTGCTGGGAGAAGTGGTTTGGGGGACAAGGCTGGGATACTTTCCCTGCCATCTGCCTTAAGGCAGCGGGCTTGAAAGTTGGCAGAGTTGCTTCCCGATCTTAGCCAAGCTCTGTTAATTCAGAACAGCTCTTCCTGAATAAAAGGCAGTTCATGTTACATAAATAGTGGAGAAGGGGGAGAGGCCAGTGTGTTTAAAGAGGTTGAGAGACACACTGGCAGTCATCTGATTCTTGAACTACTGCTGGCCTTGACTCTCTTCTGCTTTATGGGGGGAGGGTCAGGGGTGAGCATCATTTTTCTGCCTGGACTTGAAGGTGTGGATGTTGTTGCTTCTGGGGCCTGGTTCTGCAGCTGCATCTCGCTTGCAGTCATGTCAGTGAAGTCACTTTGGATTTGTTACTGGAAATGTTACCTGGGATCTACCTGCTAAGCTAACTACATGGATGAGCTTATTTGGGCTTCAGGGCATCCTGTTTCTTGCTGCCACAGGCTTTCTTCCCATCTTACTTTTTGCATAACAGAAATCTCTTCGACTTGAACAAAGAGGAGGTATCCTGGAGATCTCTAGTTCTACTCTGAGCTCACTTGGCTGATGTTGGGCTATCAAGTCACAGGGTCTCTGTGTCACCATTAAATGGAGTTGTAGGTATCACTGCTGCTCCTCAGATGGCAACTAAAGCTGAATGATGTTAGCTGTAACTTGCTTGGTCTGTATTTAGCTTCTCTGAAAGTCAGCAGAAGTAATAGCTGGAATCTATCAGAGCTGAAGCTTGACCATGGAACCTCTTAATTAATTTGTGAACTTGCATATAACCCTATCTATTTCCCAAGAGGAATAAGGAATTGGATCTGATAGGTGTTTGCAAAGGGTTTGTGCAGTCTCTGATATATGATGCACAAAGTACTCTTTGCTCCTAGGGGGGATGTTGACTAATTTCTTGGCTCTGTGTTACACCTAGGAGCTGAGAATGAAATGCTTTTGAGCTGTGTTAAAGTATTTGGAGGCAATTTGGAAAAAAAACCCCAACACCTAACCCTTCTACTGCTTGGGGTACTTCTGCACTTGCAGCACACTTGATTCCTTGAATCCAACAAGTCCTCTCTTTGTTCCTCCTTTTAACAAGGGAAACGAATTACTGAAGAAAATGGGACTGCAGACTCCGATTTGAACTATAGCCCAACGGGGCATTTTAAATATGTTTGAGAAATACCCAAAGCTACCCTGACTCCTGCTTATTAATCAAACTTGGCAAAATCCTCTGTCTTCATATTTCCACTGCCACTTCTTTCCCTCCACCTCTCCCCTTGCACACCCTTCCACTTATTCTCCAGCTAAAACTCAGGTATCAGGTTTAATTTCCAAGCCAATTTTAATAGCTGAGTTGAAATGGGAAGGTGGATAGGCCCACAAGAGCATGGAAGTGACTCAGTAACACAATGGGCTCCAGTTAAACTGAGAGTCTAGACAATGTAGACATCAGCTTGGTTTGAAAGCTAAATTTATTTTGCCTGAAAGCTCAGGCCAGTTCTTGGACCATGCTGAAAGATGCTCCTTCCGGTGCTTCCTGCTAACAGTTGCCATTTCCAGCCTCTGGGCATTGCAGGCTGGGCTTCTTCAGGATCCACAGAGTGAGCACCTGTCAGTGTGTCCAGTCTCTGGATGTGCTTCTTAGTGGAGTGTCTCACAATCTGATGTATACACTGCAAACCCTTTCTTTCCACATCCAAACTTAAATTTTACATCCAAGGCCATCCCTTCTCTTTCTCCCCATCCTAGCTCTTGCATCTTGGCTCTGTCCCTTCACACAGGGCTCAGAGATGGGCAGCAAGTGGGCAGCTGAGCTGTGGTCCGTGCTTGTCTTGGGTCCATTTCATGCTTGTCTCTGGTGTCAATGTACTTGTGCACAGAGCATGGCAGAAAAGCTGCAGCATCGTAGGGAGCTATAAAACACCAGCCTGTAGCAACTGGAAACAAGATATATCAGCAAGTAAATGTTTCATCCCCTGTGGCACTGCTTAAGCCAAAGAAGCAAAGCTTCATTCCTGTAAATCTGCTGTCTGGAGCCAATTCCTTGGTGCAAGTTTCCTCACAGTAACTGCAGAGTTCATAGCATGAGTTTTTGTGTAAGTGGCACAGGAAAGCATCTGGCCTTGTTTAGATTCCAATAACAGAGAAGTACTGTAAGGAGCAGACAAAATAAGATTTTGATGACATTTCCTTTACAGACCTCTTGCAGTGCCTTGTATTTCTGATATGTTGTGGAGGAGATAATTCCTTCTGACTCCAAATCTTGGCTTACATGCGGTTAGATTCATTCCTGCAAGTACACCACCTGCCTAAATGCTCATTCATTTGGTTACATTGCAGAGCTTGGTACTGTTAACATTTGCATTTCTCTGGCTGATTTGGGAAGTGCCTACAGTGACTTTCCTCTTGTACTCAGCCAACAGCCTGATTTCCAGAAGGCCAGATACAGTTCCACATAGGGCAGTGGAGTGAATCCCTTTAAAAATCAATTTACAAATGTCTTTGCAAAAATAGCCTGTGTTTGCTTGTGAAGGGGAATCCCAGGAGTCTTTTGAACAAGGCATGTTGTGAAAGGATGGAAGTCTCAAACTCCAAAATATGAGAGCAACTCAGAGCAGATGATGTGCTTTGCCCCAGGAAAGCTGGAAAAACTAACAGTAGAGCCACAAATATCACCTTCATTTTTATGTTTTAACTGCAGGACTGTCGTAAGAAATAGCACAAGTAGCATCTTAGCCTGTGAACATGTCTGAAAGTGTAGGATATAGTTAGGAACTGGGAACAATTGCCTGAAATGCTTTGATCCTTTGCCAGGTGGCAGTTCTTGTCCCTTTGGGTTGGCTGATTGCCACTCACAAGCAGTTCCAGTGTAGCTCCTGTGGCTGTGAATCTCTGTCTTTGGTGGTAGAAGGGGAATAAGGACAAGGGTGCTGTTTGCCTCTTTCTAAACTGCTTCAGATTATAGACCTCCAGGTCTGTGCTGGGAGGGAGGAGAAGAGAGTAGAGAGGAGGGACATTCCTACTGTCTCAACTCAATCCTGGTGGCCTAAATCTGTATCCTAGAGACATGGCTTCACTGGCAGCTTCTGGGAGCTGTTGCAAGCAACATTTCCCTCCCTTGCACAGTGACTAATAGGAACCAGCTCATGGTGTCTCGTTTGTATTAGGATGCATCCTGGACTTTCCGAGATGAATATGTCATTAAAGCCTGTTTGCTTATTCTGAAACCCTGCCTTCTCCTCTGCTAATGGTCCACAGAACTGTGCTCATTGAGCTGTAGTAATATTTAATGGGAGTTTCTGCATGGCTGGTGCAGCTGGCAGTAAGCTTTAAGTCGTTGTACTGGCAGGGGATCTGCTGACCTGCTGCTCAGGCACTGAGGCAGCTTGTCTTGTCTCCACATCTTCCCCTCGAGAAGTTTTCCTTCTGTTCTGAAAAACCTTGTGCTTGCCCAGGTCCTGCTCCAGAGCAGTGAGCTGTGTGCTACTAGAGGCTCTTCAGCCTCTGGATATTGCACATCTGCTTCCAGATTTCTCACTGATTCTCAGAAGATGAAATATCAGTGCTAATTAATCTAATTCCACAAGCACTGGGTTTTCATAGGAGGAGAGCAGGTAGCTGCATCTGTTTGAGAGAGAGAGAAGTGTGGGAGGTAAGAAAGACATACTGCTCAGATCCCACTTTTCAGGCTGCTGAAAGCCAGCCAGCTACAAGCTACTTTGTGAGTCCTTCCTGATCCAGTAGTAAGTTTTCCATGGGTCATTATAAAGCATGGTTTATTGCAGTTATTCTCGCTCAGTTGTAGTGTCAGGATGAATTCCCCCTAAAGTTGACCCTCATATTCTCAGAAATAGGAAGCTGTGTCTGTGCCACAGGTAAGCTCAGCTCAGTGCATGGAGCTGGATGGTGCACGAGTATTTCAGTATTCCTGCTGCTGCCTCATTTGGGAGAGGGCTACAGATCACCCACTTCTCTCTCATGCCGGTGTGTGGAAAGCCCTGCTGAAAAAGTCAGTGTTACTGAAATACCGTGGGAGCCATGTCCTCACCACAGATTGCAGCCTTACAGCCTTTCTGTTCCAAATCTGGTATTTTCTGATGTCAGTAAATTGTAGCAGTGAAAAATAAGACCTTTAGATCCATTAGATCTAAATGGGTAGCACCTGAAGTGAGACACTGTGACCTGCATGATGCTACTCGTGCAGATGGGACTTTGTGCCCGTTCCTCCCCTTTCTGGAAGGCCAGAGCACAATGAGCAGAGCTGGCTAAGTACACTCTTCAAGTGGAGCACTTGTAACATTTTCATGTAACCTTATTGTACTTTTCACGTTGGAGTGGCAAGAAGTGGAGCTGAAACAGCTGCCTGTACTGTGGTTGGCAAGAAGGCCTGGCAGCACAGGTTGGAATTCCTGCCTTACCTCTCATGTTGCTGCCCACAGAACCACAACCAGCAAAGCCTCCTCTGCACAAACTGCTGAAACAGCTCAGATGGAGGTTGAGGAAGAAGTTGTCCTCTTCCTTCTCAGCGATGAACTAGCAGCTTATGTGAATACTGTGGAGAGGAGCCTTTAGGGGAGAGGGTGTTTTGATCAGTCCCAGAAGCAGTTTGCACAGCCAGCCCTTTTCTGTGTCCTTCTTCCCACTGCAAGGGGTGGGTGTGGGGAGAGGGGTCAGAGTCTGCATGGGAATCCTACAGCTGAGCACGGAGTGGTATCAGTCCCAGTGGTTAACATAAAGTGGGGAGGCTGAGCACTGGGTAGAATAATAAATTACTGGTAGGCACTGCCAGCGGGATCTGGCTTTCCTTTCCAGGGTGACAGTGATGTGTAAAGCTGTAGTGTATCTGTGAAAGAGTAGCACACAAGCTTTGAGGATGGCAGTTTATTCCATTGGCTTGGGAACTGATGATTCCCCTCCTGGTCTGACATTGCTTAATGGAGTGATACTTCTTGGGATAGTAATGCAAGTCCCTGGTATGGCAGCCATCTATATTTAATAATCTGTAAAGGCTTTGCTCTGAGCATAGGTGCTTAGGGATAAGTGCTGGAGCATGGGAATCCACATATTTTTGACAAGCTTGTTTCTTGGGGCACCTGGCAGGTGGGACCCAGGGTGCTTTTGAAATCTGTCAAGGCACCCAAAAGCACCCAACTGAGCCAGAAGCGATCTATTTACTTGGCAACAGCAACTGGCTGGGGCTCAGACAAAATCTAAGTAATTCTTGTAGTGGTTAAATAAGTAATGTCTGAAGCATATCAGAGCCTCAGCTTGCTTGGTGCCTGTGTGCAGAAACCTGGAAGTGCCACATTCCTGAATGACAGCAGAGCTTACTACCAGCACATGCAAGTAACTTGAGTAGTAAACATGGCACAGGGCTGTGAGGCATGTTTCTTGAGATTATAACCAAGAAAGTTGCTCCTGACACCTACAATCATTAGTTACAATAACCAGGAGCAAATTATTTTATCAGGAAATTAATTTTCTTTGGCAGTGACATGCATGTTGGTAAAGTGCTCATGCAGGTGAACCTCTGCAGCAATCCTGGGATGTCAGGGCACTGAACGTGCATGGTTTGATGTCAGCAAATCCTTGTGACCCTTACCTTTGAAAAGTGCCAGTTTCAGTACTTTAAAGCATGTATTTTGGGGCAATTTATTGGGTTCTTTTTGGTAGTGTAGATGGTGTGAATATGGCTCTCATTGTGGAGGTTGGATATCCCTAACCAGCATAAAGGTTATGTTGCACAGTGATGGTTATGTTTGATGATACAGCTCAAATTATACTTGCAGAACACAGCAGTTTGTGGTTTGTTGTACACAGCCCCCATCTTTGCCCTCAAAAAGATTTGGTACCTTGTGTGTCAAACTAGGCACCTGAAATGTCTATTTCTTCCTTTATCTCCTGAGCTCCAGCATCTGTCAGATGCAGACTACACTACCCCCTCCTTCTCTGAGATGCTGGGAGAAGATTTAGTTCAGTCCTGTTTGTTCAGCCCTCAGACTGTCATGACAGGCAGTGTTGAAAAGCACATAAGGAAATTAATAATTCTGCCTGTGAGCCAGGCATGAGCAGTGTACAGGAAATGAGGCATGAGACCACACACTGAATGATGAGGAGAGAACAGAGTAGTGAGTAACTGCTGGGTTTGGGAAGCATCATCCATCCATCCAGCACTGGTGGAAGCCAGAGTCCTTGCCTCAGACACTGGGCTTGAAAGCAAAACTACACTGCAGAGCATTTACAAAAGAGGGACAAATTAAGGATGCCATGCTGGCCCTGAATTTGGCATTTCCCGACTGGTGAGTGGTTGACTTTGCAGCTAATCTTTCCACACTGTTTTTGGCATGCAATTATGAGTAGATCTAATCAGTGTTTGTCAGAGCCTGGAATAGCAGGTGTATGCATGCAGAAGATCCTTGATGTCTAGGCTGAGAGTGCTCCAAGCAGCCTTTGTCCAGTCTGAAAGCTGGTCAAGAGATAGTAGAATCATTTAGGTGGGAAAAGCTCATTGAACCTAATCACTTAAGATCATTGATCCTTCTGTTTTCAGCTGCTCTTATCTTATCCAGGGTGTAAATGTTCCTGTGAGGCCGAAGAGGGGTGGAAGAGTCAGCAGTGGAACACCTCAGTAAGAGATGAGGGTGCATGTGCCTATGCTTGATTTCATAAAGCTTGAGATCAGATAATCCTCTTTCCTATATACAGCCCTGTCTGTTGTCTTCCTTTTTGTGGGCAAGTGGAATTATAAACTGTAGAGCTTTAATATATATATAAAAAATAATTTTATATTATTATCCCAGCAAATACATATTTATATCATTACACTGTAATTCCAAGAGCTGTGTGCTGCTGGAGCATTCTGATGTCATTCTGATCTGCAAAGTGCCTATGGTCTGGCAGTGTTTTTGTGCATCTTACCAAAGGATTTAAGGCAGGTGGAAAGGGAAATGCAACACAGACAGAAAGAAAATAGGTTAAAGCCTTGTTGCTGTGTTGTGCTTGCAACTGGAAAAGTAAACCTGCTTAACTAATAATGGTGAAGCCAGCTCAGCCAGCAGATCAAACCAGTGCTTTTGAGCAGTGTGTGCATATCTGGGCTCATATCCCACTGAAACAGCTTCTGTCAGAGTTGTATTCTCAGGTGCAGGTTCTGGTCCGTGGCTGAAGTCAGTATTTTGAGAGGTATGTCTTGGTTTGAAAGGTTTTTTTAACAATTCATGAACGGTAGTCTACACTGGGAAAGGGACTCCACGCACTTGGTGGCAGCTGTGTTGATAAGGGAGAATGGGGACCTTAGAAAGCCCTTCTTGGTTGTGCTTGTTATGAATGGATTTTTTGTTGGCTTTCACCATGTGTTGTATTAGTTGTAAATCATGTTGTAGGTTAAGTTATGAGTTACAACGTTATGTGAGATTGTATGTTACGATATTGTCTTCGGGGAAAAATCAAGGGGATAATGTATATTGGAAGGTTTTGCTGGGGTAGTTTGATTGTTCAAGTTTGGCTTTCTGGGGGTTGGGCTATGTGTGTGATGAGGGCAGTTCTGTGGGGTTTTGTAGCGGGGAGTGAGCTGTTGCCAGCCAGAATTCAGAGCCACCACCATAAAAGGGATAAGGGACCAGACCAATGATAATCCTGATTGCCTCAGAGACAAAAAGTGCAGGAACCCCAGAAGATTGACACGGGAGCGTGGCGATGTAAAATGATCAATTAATGTGCATAAGTCTGAAGGTATAAAAGGCAGAACTGCCATTTTGCAGTCTGGCACCCAGCTAAGCTCCCAGTGCTCCCCCATTTTGCTTTATGTAATTTTTTGCGTTCTTGCCAAAAACCAGGCTGCTGGAATTGGCTTTTGCACCTGATGATTAATTGATAAGAAGTGTCATGGGTAATGTGTAGTGTTGATGATTATTGTTTACTAGAATAATGAACTGTTGAGAGGAATTAGAGTTTGGGACAGTTGTGATTTGGTTTGGTTAATCCCTTAGTTTTGTTTATCAGTAAAGTTGATAACAGTTATGGTTTGGGTTAATAAAGTATGCTAGTGATGGGGAGGGTTGGGTAGACAGCCAAATTAAGTCTCCAATTGTTGTGTTTGCTTTGTTTAATAAATTTCTAAAAATTTCAAGCCATGAGAGGACCTTTCTCACAGTTCTCAATAAATTTGAATAACTCATATCCATCGTGGATCTGAGCCATTTATAACAGTTTTAAAATTAGACTTCTGGATTAGTCTCAGTGATTCAAGTATGGAGCAAGAGTGTGGTGCTGTGTCCTGGTGTTCCTGTGGAGCTCTGCTTTAGCGTGGTACATTAATGATGCCCTCCAGTTGTTCTACATGGCCAGAGCTGTGTGCAGCTCTGTGTGTCACAGAGACATGGCTTTCAGCAGGACCTGAATGCTCTTAGGATGATTTGGAAGCACAAAAGCTATTTCTTTCCCTCTTACAGGAACTTCATGTAGCTAACAAAGGGGTCTAAAGCTGCCTTTGGTAGAAACTCCAGGAGATTTCAGGAATACAAATTGGAACATAAAACTGCTAGCTTTGCTCTGAAAGCTCTGCCCATGGGAGAAACCAGTGTGAAGTTTAATTATTTTGTCAATGAGAATCTCCTATATTACAGAAATTGTCTTCTCCCTCCCTTCTAGTCTTGTGCTTTCTTTCCTTTTTTCTTTCTAGCTTGCTTTGCACAAGGCTCTCTTTTCCCTGTAGGAAGGAACAACTGGGTAATTGAAATGGAACACTAGTGAGGATTTTTTAATCTGAAAGTCAGCATTAATTAGTCAGGTCGGTTGTAATTAGCTCCCTCATATGTCACTGCTTCTCTCTAATTTGCCAATGACTTTCTTCTATTGTAAATGTCACTGAAAAAGAACTGTCTTGTGGGAGCTGCATGGGTGTTTTTCCTGGTTGAGGTGCAAGTGAGCGACAATCTCTGTGGGGCTGTTCAGGCTTGAGCTGGATCTCACCTGGAGGAAGCCTGTTTACTTTGGAAATAACAGAGGGAAGCCCAATAAATCTAAATGCCTACCCAAACCAGCTGAATCAGTGCCTTTTCTCTAAAGAAACAGACCCAGGGCTCCAAGGAATGTTCTTATCCTCTGCTTCTTTCAACCTGGCACAGGTTAGGTTTGCACAGAAGTGAGGCAGAGCTTTAATGAAGGCTGCAGGATTAAGTTCTCTGTGTATATCCTGTAGTTGAAAAAGTAATTGGGCCATGATACAATTACTTTGTATCATGACTGGGAGTCTCTGGATAGGATGAGAAGTGATGGAGGGAAAACAGGCCAGCCCCCAAGTAGAATTCAAGCAGAAAAAAAGCATTTCAATTGCCTTCTGGCTAATTTGAGGGTTTATCTCCCCTGCCAATTCCGTTTGCCATGTTTTGCGTTGGATAAGCTTTCATCCTGACCCAGGCAGGATCTGCGGAAGGCAGCAAAGCCAGATGAGTCCCAAGGGCAATGCTAAGTGTGCCATGTCTGGCTTTGGAGCTGAATCATGTGGGGAACTCTCTCCTGAAGGGGGTTCAGAGCTGTGGATGCAGGCGTATGCTTACCCTGTGTGCAGAGGGAGGTTGGCACTGCTGGGGACAGCCCAGGTGCCACCCACGCTGCCCTTGCCTCTGTCCCAGACCAAGTCTTGATCCTTCCCTGACTCAGTTCTCATATGAGTGCATCTAGGGGCTTTTCCAGAAATTTCTGTGCTGGAGTTCACACCAGTGCCAGAATTGGTGCCAGTCTGCAGCTAGAGTGTAACATGTTGATCACCAGACATGTAGGTGCCCATGTGTTACAAATTGGGGTTTGCAGTCACCATGATAGTTGATGGAAAAGCCAGAGGGAGATGCCTGAGATCTGATCCTGATGCCTTGAGGGACTGCCTAAAGACAGAGGCTAGACAAAATTAAGAGAATAAGAAGCAGCTATATTTATTGAAGGGCCTTCAGGTACATTAGGGCAGTCAAAGCCCCCAGGGGCTACATCCAAAATGGACAACGGGTCACAGGGTTTTCATCCTTGTATATGTTTGCATATCGGGGGTTAATCCTCCAATTACAGCTTCAGGTAATGAAGTAATTTAACCCAAGTGAGCTCCCTCCAACTCACTTCTGTTTACGTTTCTCAGGGCCTGAGACAGTAAGGTGTCCTTGAGTTTCAGGCCTAGAGAGGAATTGTTTTGTCTGACCAAAATGGGAGAACAGTAGCTAACAGTCTATATGGAGTTTAGAGTTACACACCAAAGAATTACAGGATATGAAAAATACAAAAGCTAGAATCCTAAGGCATCAATCCCATCCTTGAGCTGAGGATTTAGCTCTTGGTTAAGAAAGAAGATGGTGTAATCCCTTTTCTACTGCCTTACTATTATGTCGCTCACTCTCATTTCCCTTTCTTGTCACGTGCTGGCGTTCTGTCTCAGGATTAGAATTTTTTCCCTCTTTCTCCTCAGTAACTCAATAAAATGGAAAATTATTATGGTTCTTTACCTCTTTTTCTAAAGAGAGAATAAATATACTTGTTCAGATCTCACAGTAACTCCTTGATGTTGAAGGAGAGCCCAGGCCAGTGGGAGAAGAATTGGGGTGGAGGGGAGGTAACTTCAGGTACACACCAACCTGCCCGAGTGGGATGAGTAAGGTTTGCACCTGAGTTCCTGCAGCACCAACCTATGTGAATGTGAACTGGAGTTGTAGCTTGCCTGTCCCTTAGAGGGTGTCCCTGTAGCATGCCGGTGTAGGTGCTAACATGAGTCAATTTCAAAGAGGCAGGAACAGTCTTTGTTTTAGTCCTCAGAGATGTTTGTTCCAGCCACACTCATGGAGGGTTCAGTGACAAAGACTCACGGGAAGGTCCAGGGTTAAGTATGGGGTGGTAAGGATGGAGAGAGCACCAGGGGCCAACCATCAGGGGTTATAGGGGCAGTACAAAGGTGGGGCCAGGGTATGGGAACCACTGGGGAAATAGATGGGGGTGGGTGAGGAACAGAGGTCTATAGGGGGTACCAGCAGGGCTGACTGAGGGAGCAGAGCAGGGCTACACAGCATAACAGAACACAGTATCCTTGAGAGAAGCCTCTTGTGTCTCTTTAACCTGGGGAATGCCTCTCAGGGTCCTTCCCTCTCAGGGGGTTCTAGGGACCCTTGTGTGGCAGGCTCATTGGCCTCCACAAGTCCCTGTCAGCTGAGTGATGGATAGGGGTCACACACCAGCCAAGGGTGTGCTGGGGATGCCTGGCAAAGGTGAGCAGTGTGGGGTGACCTGTGAGCTGGGGCCAACAAGGTGCTGTGTTTGGGGGACTGGTATGCCAGCAGGCTTTGGGCATGTATCTTGTCAGCCTCGATGGGATTATGGCTGAGTTTGGGAGTGTAGAGTGTGAGAGAGGAGGCAGAACTGTGGTAAGAATCGTCCAGGAGAGGATTAATTTGCAGATTCAGAGACTTGGGAAAGCCTCCTCTCTGTCATGATGCAAATAAGGCTCTGCAAGCAATAACACAAGAGCACGTTCGTCTGTGTGAAGCTCAGCTCACAAAGCTGAGCAGTGCCTGCAGTCGAGTGTCTGTCCTGGGCAGCATCATTTTTATGCTCTTGACTTTGCCCCACTGGCAAGGTCTCACACAGTGATCCATGTGTATTCAGAGAAACTTTCAGGCACTCCTTGGTTCTTTAGGATTATGCATCCTGAATATTAAAGAAATCTCAGTGGAGTCTGAAACCAGCTAGATTACTCCTGACCTTTCCAGAGGCTTGAAAAGAAACACACACACACACCCCGCTTTGTTTTCCTCTTGCTGTCTCAGTCCTTCATGTGAAGGGGGCAACAACACAGAAGAGTTTTGTGAGCTGTCCTCTCTTCCTATTTCTCAGCCTGCTGAGGGTTGGAGGTCTGGCAGGAGAGGGACTGTGGCCATCTGCCAGCAGTGGTACCTGTCTGTTTTTGTACTGAGATGGCAGAGCAGGAGGCTCACATGTGCCCTCCTGCACAGTCTCCGCAGTCTAGCTTGAGGTGGGTGAGCCACTGCATGAACCTAACCAGGGGGATGGACAGGAGAGCCCCTGCTCTCACACTGACTGGAAGAGTGGGATGTTTTGAGTCAAGATCAGTTGCAGATTAAAGGCACTGATGAACATTCCTGCTTCCCTTGGTGTGGACCGGAGCAGGGGGCTGGAGCTTGGAGGTTTCCTGTTCTCCACAGGTTCTGTGATGAGCGGAACACTCAGACATGCACATGCTGTCCAGACCAGACTGAATCCCATGGGAACTGCTGTGCATCCTGTGAACTCTGTGAGCAAAGCCACTGGCATTGCTCAGACTGACCAGAGCCAGAGAGGTTGCTGTGACCCTTGCTGCTTTGCACAATGCTCCTCTGCCAGGGAGCATTTTTGTCCCACTGCTTTTCCTCTCCGTCCAAGTTCATTCAGCTCCTAGGCCTTCTGAGGACCTAGAGTTACAAGGTACTGGCAATTTATCTTTCTGCTGATATAAGGTGTGTTAAGATAGCAACACTGGTTAGGAGCAAAGCTCGTAAATTGTTTCTGGCCTGTGTGTAAATTGCTTTCAACTCCCAGGGTCAGGTAACAAACTGAACCTGTCTGTTTATTCATTTGGTGAGAGGGGCCACTGGCTTTGCTGCCTGGAGCCAGGAAAGGGAGTGATACAGAGTCTGGACTTTGCTCTCAGGGACTACCACCTGTGGATCCCTGACTTGGGAAGCCACTATGAGACACTCACGGGAAGTCTGGGAACCTGGGAAACCCCTGCTAAGGAGAGCCACTCCCAGGGATTATCCCTTTCTTTTCGAACCAAATCTGGGCTGATCATGGAGGGTTTCCTCTTTCATTCCATGAAAGCAGTAACTGCTTTTCTTCCTGGTTGTTCTGTAGGAATGGGAAAAATGCACTCCACTAACAATATCCTGCAGGAGTGGAAGGAAGGCAGTTTGTTCAGCCTTTTCCCTTCCCTGCTACCGCTGGATATCCCTTCAGGGACCAGAGCAGGGTCACAGTGAGTTCTCGAAGGGGTTGGTGTGTGCAAGCGTGTGTCTGCAGGTGTGGGTGTGTGCATTTCTGGCTCTGTGTGCACACATATGCATGCTTTGTGGGAAAGATGAATACTGCTATAAATAGCTGGGGGAAATCTATTGTCGTTTCTAAGGAGAGGAAGATACGCTCCCTTGCATTTTGAATCTGGTAGCATGAACTATTCCTGAGTGTGAGGACCAGGTTAGCTAATTAAATGTTCCTGCTGCTACAGTGTGAGCAACATACTGTGAATCCCTGCAGTCTCCGTGCCTGGTGCTCCTGGAGCCGTACAGAGCCTTCCTCTGCCACAACACTGGGCTCTGGGACTGTTACTTGAACTTCTCCCTCTTTGGATCCTCACCTCCTGGCAAGGCTGTTTTTTCAGTGGCTGTAGCAAATGTGTGGGGTTTGGAAGGAGTGATGCTTTGCTCCTGAGGGAACTGGCGTGTGCCTCCATCCTGGCTCTGCTGCTGGGACTCTGTGGATTCCTGGCTGTGCCTGTGACACCACTGCTGGGCCTTGCTGACTGCTCTTCTCTACCTGTGCACAGGTGCTGGACATGGACACAGAGGATGATCCATTGTTACAGGACGCCTGGCTAGAGGAGGAGGATGAAGAGGTAGCCTTCAGCTCCCAGAAGAGGCGAGAGGGTGCTCTGTTGTGTGGGAAAAGCCCATGCAGAGTCAGGCCCCTGTGTGTCACACTGCCTGTGTCAAGCTTCTGGAATATTGTTGGCTGGGTGTTTACCAACCCATATTGTGCTGGCTTCATACTTTTCCTGGGCTGTGCCATCCCTGCTGTGCTTGCTGTTGTCATGTGCCTCCACTACCCAGCCCTGGATATTGACATCTCCTACAATGCTTTTGAGATCCGCAACCACGAGTCCTCGCAGCGCTTTGATGCCCTTGCTTTGGCCCTCAAATCCCAGTTTGGGTCATGGGGGAGGAACCGCCGGGACTTGGCCGACTTTACCTCAGAAACCCTACAGAGGCTCATCTTCGAGCAGCTCCAGCAGCTTCACCTCAATGCTTCCCATCTTGGGGTCAGTGCACGGGTCAAGCGCAGCCCCCCAGAGGGCAGGACGAGCTCCCTGCAGCCCCAGGCCCGCCTGCGCCCAGGAAACCTAAACCAGACTTCCCGAACTGGGAGAGGAGCCCCGCGCTGGGACTACTCTAGCACTTATGTCAGTGCCAACACACAGACACATGCTCACTGGCGCATTGAGCTCATTTTTCTGGCTCGGGGGGACTCTGAGAACAACATCTTCACCACTGAGCGCCTGGTCACCATCCATGAGATTGAGCGCAAGATCATGGATCACCCTCGCTTCCGGGAGTTCTGCTGGAAGCCCCATGAGGTCTTGAAGGACCTGCCCCTGGGTTCTTACTCCTACTGCTCCCCTCCCAGCTCCCTTATGACCTACTTCTTCCCCACTGAGAGAGGAGGAAAGATTTACTATGATGGCATGGGACAAGACCTTGCTGACATCCAAGGTGAGCTGAGGGCCGTGGGAAAGGGCTGGCATGTTCAAGGAATGCCTCTCCTCAGGTTCAGGCAGTCACTGGTGTGCAGCTAAGAGGGGTGACTGCCTTGTATGGAGAGGAAGATGCTGCTGGCCTGTGCCTTGAAGAATCATCTTTTCTGCACCAGGGCCCCTTTTCAACCCTGCAGTCACAGGTCACACAGACCCCCACAGGCAAGTGAGAGGGCCAAGTGAGGGGGTGTCCTGCGTGGTACAGCTGTCTTCTACTGACCCTTGTCCACTGTAGATGACTGTGGTTAACTAGAACAATGCCAGGGCTTGAACAAATAATAGGGATGAGCTTCCCTGCACTACAGAGCAGATTAAAGAAGTCTGTGGGCTGCTCCAGCAGCTTCTGAGTCACAACTGGAAAGGCACCTATAAGGAGAGGAGGAGAAAGGCCCTGCCTCGTCCTCCCAGCTCTGTACCCTGTACTGTGCACCTCTAGTAGAACAGAGGCTCTGGGTGGTGACAAAGAGGTGACTCATGAGGAGTCTGTGGGTGTAATGTAGCTGTGGGATGCAGCCTCCATCTGTCTCCCAAGCCAGGCTGCAGAGAGTAGTTATCCAGGAGCCATGCAGGGAGCAAGCGAAGAATTAACTCCATCTGCTCCAGTAACAGTTCTGCTACCAAAATAGGAAACAGCACAGTTTCTGGTCTTTCTGCTACAAACTCTAGGGAACTGTATTTTGGGAATAGACCGGCAATGTCTATTCAGTGTCTAGTCAGAACTAGCTAGAATGCTAACTAGAATGCTCCATCTCTGCATTTCTCACACCATCAGATGGCAGAGGTACCAGGTCACAGCGGAGTCAGGACTCCTCTTCCACATGCATTGTTTAGTTCATGTGCTTCCAAGTGTAATGGAGAAAATATTGTCCCAGTGTAAGAGAAGGAAGAGTGTCCAGCAGTGGGAGTGTTGATCAGGATGTTGTTGGCTGGGGATGATATGGTTCAGGTCAGTCAGGTGGAAGAATTGTCCCTGATGGGGAAGTGCATGTGGGCAGCAACACAAGCAGTCACAGAACAAGAAGGAGGATGTGAGCAATCTTGCAACCTTGCAATCCAGGTTTCCCTGGCCCTCCTTATTCTCTGGAAGGCAGCAGCAGTCAGCATCACTCTGATGAAGAACAGGATGACTCCCACTTTCCCTGTGGCAGACTAGACTCTGTGCCTTGCCAAGACAATTAAGCAGGACCTAAAAAAAGTGGTGCTTCTTTCTCCTGCAGGGTCCCTGGAGCTGGCCATGACCCACCCCGAATTCTACTGGTATGTGGATGAGGGCTTGTCTGCTGAGAACATGAAGAGCTCCCTGCTGCGGAGTGAGATCCTCTTTGGGGCACCACTGCCGAACTACTACTCTGTGGAGGATCGCTGGGAGGAGCAGCGCCGCAAGTTCCAGAACTTCGTCATCACCTACGTGGCCATGCTGGCCAAGCAGTCCACGAGGTGAGGGTGTGCAAGCAGGGCAGGTGGGAGTGCACAAAAGCAGGGAAGGGCAGAGGATGGAATAGACCTTTCCGGGTGCAAAGGTTCTGCCTTAAGGTTCTCATCAGGGCAGAAGTGCCTATTCCACTTTGATAGCCACGTTCCATTTGGCCTCACTGGGGAGGCACCAGGCACAGAAGGCTTGGCATGCTAGCTTGGACTACTGATGAGTCTTGAACAGTGGCCATAGCATAGTGCTCCAGATGAAGGAGAAAAGCATCTCCATTGAAGCTGGGCTCAGGCATGGAATTATAAATGAGGGTGGGGAGCACATGGCAGAAAACTAGTCGCATGCTCCCCTTTAGTGCCTCTTCCTACTGCAGCAACATGCCAGAGGCACCAACAGAGACAATGAAAGGGGGACAAAGTTTGAATCTAATGCCTGCTTTTCCACTGAACCCTTGTCTGGCATTGGCTTTTTTTGTTTCCATCTCACAAATCCAGTTCCACTGGCTCAAACAGATCTCTCTTCCTGCTCTGAGTTTGGCCACCACTGGTCTGATGCAGGGGATGAAATGGTCTTTACTCAAGGCCACTCAACCTGTAGATCCAATTCTCCTTTTGCTTTTTGTACAGAGAAGTGGGGAGGGGAGTTTCAGGGCAGGATAATTTTCAGGAAAGGCAGGCTTTTTTCACCACCAGGTCTGTATGATTTGGTTGAACAGAATTTTGCTCCCTGCTTGCGAGAGAGAGATGATAAAACAGAGCTAAAAACCCTCCCAGTACCCAGGCAGCTGACAGAATGCTGTGCGTCGCAGTCTCTGTACCTTCTTAGACTCCAGCTTTCTGCTGCCCTAAGTCTCAGTAGCTCCCAGAATGAAGGGATGCTGATCTTCAATAGCAGGTTGGAATGCAGGCAGCCACGGAGCATTCTCAGCATTGGGCTGGCAGAGCAGGTTGTGATTATGACAAGTCAAAAGGGAATTGAGGCCAAGGCTCAGTTCCAAAGCTTGGATCCCTGATAGCCTCCTATGGTGCAGCATTATTGTAGTCCTGGTTAAATTATGTTGGATTACTTCTGTTCTGAGCCTGCTTCCAGAGGCCAAAACTGGTAAATCATATGGTTTCTGATAAGCTCTCACTCTGCCTGCATCCGCTGTGCTAATCTAATAGGCAATGATTAGGATTCCAGATGGAATTGGCTTTGAAGGCTTCAGGAATTGGCTATTAGTGCCTAAGACCCACCGTGCACTGAAGGAATTTTAAAAATATTAGACCTGCTCCTTATTTTTCTCCTTCCCTGTATGAATTTCACCTCCAGCAGCAACTTTGTTCAACTTGCTCTCACAGCTCTGTTTTCTCAGAGAATTGCCATGTTATTAGAACAGTGACCTCCTTTGGCTCTGGAAGAGATACTGATGCCTGGCTTCTCCTTTTGCACTCAATTATTCCTCTTCTTTCATATCTTCCCACCCTAGCAAAGTCCAGGTACTGTATGGAGGGACGGATTTGTTTGACTATGAAGTGAGGAGGACTTTCAACAATGACATGTTGCTGGCCTTCATCAGCAGCAGCTGCATAGCTGTCTTGGTCTACATCCTCACCTCCTGCTCAGGTAGGCTGGAGTCACGGCTACCCTGCTCTAACACAAATCCAAATGTGCCATGTCTCTCTGTGTCTGTGCAAGCCTGGGGAGAGAGACTGATGCCCTGGCACCATTGTGGCTATGCAGCACAGCAGCATGCAGAAGGGCAAGCCAGTCTGGTTCTCCAGAGCAGAGATTTGCAGGCAGGCAGAGTGAGGGAAAGATTCACTCTTGATGTGAGACTCTCTCACATCAGGAATTAGATGCAAATTCCTGTCTTGCTAACAGTGGCATAAATGTGATGTAATTTTTTGCATGACCCTCATGGGAAAGAGTCTGCAAGCAGTACTCCTGCAGCCCTGAACTGTTCTCTGTCACCAACACACACTCATGGGAACCAGTATCCCAACAGGGCAGGTGGGAGATGTCTGTTCTCCTAGGGGTGGCCAGAGATACTATTTTTTCCATGTTTCTTTTCTGCTGTAGTGTTCCTGTCATTCTTTGGCATTGCCAGCATTGGGCTAAGTTGCCTGGTGGCTCTGTTCCTGTACCACGTTGTATTTGGGATCCAGTATCTGGGTATACTCAATGGTGTGGCTGCCTTTGTCATCGTGGGGATTGGTAAGCTCATCTTTACTCAAAGCCTACCTGTGTTGCTTTGCCCTGCCTTCTGTCTGCAGGAAAGAAGGTGATGGTGGCAAGATTAAATTTTCACACCCTTTTCCATTACCTGTAAGTGTAATATTTGCAGGTCAAATGTCAAGGGGGAAATCAGATTTTTAGCAGGTGTCACTTCTGTGAGCAGAGTATCAACATCTCTGCTGTCTTTTTCCAGGGGTTGACGATGTCTTTGTTTTCATCAACACCTACCGCCAAGCCACCCACCTCAAGGACCTGCGACTGCGCATGATCCACACTATCCAGACAGCAGGGAAGGCCACCTTCTTCACCTCCCTGACCACAGCTGCAGCATATGCTGCCAACATCTTCTCTCAGGTACCCTGCACCTTTGGGATTTGGGGTTGCCATTTCTGCCAAAGGACCTAATAGATCAGGAACCTGCCAACACCATCTGTCCTCTCCAGCACAGTGGGCTGCCAGACCTTATTCTTACAGGGCTGTCTTTTACCTGCTGTAAGGCAGTGGATTATCCGAGGAAATACTTCTATGTCACTGATCAAACAGGATCTGCTGGCCACCAGGCTGTGTCTCAGTGCTTTACCTACCACATTTGCTGATTATCATGACTGAGGTCAGCGTGTCTATTCTCAGGTTCCACCAGACATCTCTTCCTTGCCTGCTGTCTCTCCAGCAATCCTGCCCTAGTTGATCCCAATGCCATGTCCTCTCTCTTCATATAGATCCCAGCTGTGCATGACTTTGGACTCTTCATGTCGCTGATTGTGTCCTGCTGCTGGGTAGCTGTACTCTTCACCATGCCAGCTGCTCTTGGAATATGGACTCTTTATGTGTCCCCATTAGAGAGCTCCTGCCAAGCCAGGTGAGCCCTGGAGCCTGTGGGTGGGAAGTTGTGGAATTTGCAGTCAAGGAGGTGTGCAAATTCCTTCCCTATCATCTCAGTTTATCCTCATTCCCGTCGGCAGCTTGGCTTTGGCTCTGAGAGAAGGGAAATTTAAATTCTGCCATTCCAGATTGGAGTAAAATGGAAGGGTGCAGTCTCATTCTCTCTGGTGTACACACAGGTGCTTTCCATGAGCCAGACTCTGCAGTGTCAGTCAATCCTCTTGGTTGAATCCTATGGAATATTGGACTGTTTGTTTCCTCGGAGCACTTAACGCACAGCTAAACCTTCAAGCAGTGGAGACACAAGCCCTGAAAGGCAGACAGATCACCATTGCTCCTGCCTGTGAGCACAAGCAGGACATGGAGATTTGTATTTCAAAGTCAGCACGTTTCATCTTCCCTTGCTCCTTAGCACTGCAGATGACCTGGCCTGATTTTTATTCATCAACAGGGAGATGAACTGCTGAAACTCCCTTCACTCAGCACCTGGTGTCCATCGCTCAGCCCTGCTCTGTGTATCCAGCCCAGACCTTGTGTCGCTGTTGCGTACAAAATGAAGAGAAATAGACTCCAATTTCAGATGAACAAAAGGCTGTATCTTTATTCAATTCAACACTCTTTTTATAAGGTGTTTCACTAAAAGCTACTCGATTGGCTAAATGGCACAACGCCTCTCTACAACCATTGGCTGAGAAAGAGCATATTTTGAAAACATAGAAAAGTGAAAAAACAAAGTAAAAGTGAAAAACATCACCTGTTATTTTGAAAACTAAAAGATGCTTACAAACCTCTATCAAATCTCTCTGAAAACGTGAAATGTTTACAAAATTGTTCTCTTTAGAAAGTAAGAAGCTTTCCCTTGGAAAGAAAGCCTTTTTTCAAGCTTGCTGCTGAATCCCTTTAAGATCCACTAAATGTCAGCCCCACAGACCTTGCCCTCTCACCACTTGGCAATGGAATTTGCTCATGGCAGTGCCTGTCATCTTTCCAAGTAGTTGGAGCAGATTGTTGCTGTGCTTCTTGCCGCTGAAGGAGCCCACTGGTAACTCTTCACAGGGTATATGGCTTAAAACCCTTTCCTTTGTCTCCTTTTCTGCTTCAATCCAGCTGCAGTCAGAAGTGCATCAAAAAGAGTGCCTTGCACGTGGCTGAAGATCTCTTCATTGCTTCAGAGGCCACCTCCAGAGCGAGCAGAGAGACCCTTCCCTACCTTGATGATGACATCCCATTCCTCAGCGTGGAGGAGGAGCCTGGTATGTGTCTGCGGTGTGGTGCCTTTAGGGGGATCACACTGCCCTCTTCATCCTGCAGTTCTCCCTACCCCTAACACTGGTCCTTGCCTCAGTTCCCTCAGTTGTAAGCTGGAGATGGTGCCGTCATGGGAGGTTGTAGGAGTCAGAATTCAGTATTCGCTGTAAGTTTGCTTTGAGATCTTCAGTGGGTGTCAATGCATACTTTCTAACTGCTTTGCTGGTTCTCTTGGTGTCGGCGACTTTCACAAATGGGATGGGGGCCTAGGCAGACGTTCCACAAGCTTTTATTTGTTATTTCATTCAGGCATCAGCCTCATGTACACAAGAGATGGTACAGGGCTCATGCCTGTGCTGACGACCCGAAATCTCTTGGTTACAGAACATTCTTAAAGTTTTTCAGCCAATAGCATGCTTCTAAAGTTTACAGACAAATGTTCTAACCAGTCACTAAAAAGCACACGTACATCTGTTGCAAACAATACTCGCTTGTATGTCTTGTAATAACAATGCACAATATTCCATTATTAAGCTTAAAACTTCAGTATCTTTGCTTTCTGTCTGGAATCACTGATTATGACATGGATGTAGCCAGGAAACATGTAATCCATAATACCAGGACAGCTCACCTTGGAGTAAAGTTTTCCCCTCTTTCCTACCATTTGGAGCACTGCATTTAGGAAGCAGGAGAAAGAACACTGTTGTTCTTCAGCATCAGCTCCCTAGAGCAGCTCCTCCATAATGGCATGAAGAGGGCAATGACTTGTCTGAGATCACATAAGCAATCTAGAAAAAAAGCCCAGAAATTCCCTATCTGTTGTTAGCAGGAGATAATCCTTCCATCCCTGATCCCAAAAACAAGGTGCTTACAGTGTCTTGTACTTGGCTTTTAAAACTTGCTGGGGTCTCTTCCTTTTAAAACCCCCCACAGAAGTGATCTGGGCAGTGAGTATCTTTCAGGCCTAGAAGCAAACTGGAGCTGGAGGTAACCGAATCAATTCCATGGCATGTGCAGAGCTGCAGAATAGGCTCTGAGATGCCTTTGACAGGCAGGCAGAGAAGCTCTGGCTCTGTGCTGCAAGAGTTCTCCTTAGTATGCCAGAGCCACATGCAGTGGTGATGTATGGAAATGATCCCTCCCTTTCCTGCAAACAGCAGGATGTTTTCCTCCGGGGCCCCTGGGCATCAGGGAACTGTGAAGAAGCAAAGCAGCTTGTTCTAGTCAGTGACCAAGCGTGGTTTGTAGGTTGGCTGTACAGTGTGCCAGGCATGCTTCATCTCACTACAGCAAGTGCCCACTTCTCACACACAGAGAAGGGGGAAATTCCCTTGGCGTTCCTGATCTGGAGAGAGAGAATTAGGGAGGAGCCAGGCTGCAGTCAGGAAGAGGTCAGCTGTGTATAATTAACAGAAAGACACATTTGGTGGGACAGGGACAAATTCTGCTTGGCCCAAGAAGCATGCAGTGTCCCTGTGACCTTATGGACAGTGTTTGTGGGGTTTGGTAGAGGAAGGAATAGCCTGAAGCATAGATTTCAACAGAGCTATGGATTTACAAGTGTAGCTGTTGAATGGCAATGACTTGACAAAGATGCTTCTTATAACATCCTGTGAGTCACTGCCTCTGCCAGGATCTTACTCCATCTCTTTAGCTTGAGTGAGTTGTACAGCGCCTTGCAGAAGATTTGATAAAAGAGAGAAGAGAGCTCTAAGAGACACTCATGACACTGAGACTGCTTTTGATTTCTCTCTATTCTAGTCTCCCTGGAAATGGGGGATGTCCCCTTGGTGTCTGTGATGCCAGAAAATCTGCAGCTCTCTGCAGAGAAAAGCAGCCAGGATCACTTGATAACTCATCTGCAGGAGCTGCTGGAACACTGGGTGCTGTGGTCTGCAGTGAAGAGCAAATGGGTGATTGTGGGTAAGGAAGGAGGCGGGTATTGCATCTACATGGATTTTAGAGGGTTTGGCATTTCAATCAGTCTCCAAGCCTTGATTATTAGTGACAAGAGGTGGGAAAAGGGACATGGTAAATGGCTTCTAACACAGTGGAAGAGTGCTCCCAGAACAGTCAGTCCCTAAGGGACTTTTCCATCTCTTTCTTCTCACTCAGATCTAAAGTGGCAAATCCTGATGGGAGTTTTATCCAGGCATAGGGCTTATTACAAGAAAGCCCAGCTGCCAGTGTGCTTTAATGGCTGTTCTTTTTCCAGCTGAAAATGCCATATTTCTACCACATGCCTGCTCTCTGAGCATGTCTGAAGTGTGAAGTGCATGTAGGGTCCCACACTTACCCAGGTTTCTCCTTGCAGGGCTCTTTCTCCTTGTTTTGCTCTTGTCCATATTCTTTGCTAGCCACCTCCATCCAGCTAGCCGTGCTCCAGTCTTGTTCCGGCCGGACACAAACATCCAGGTGCTACTGGACCTGAAATACAACCTGAGCGCTGAAGGCATCTCTTGCATTACCTGCTCAGGTGAGAATGCTGCTCCCCAGACCATGGTGGGTGCAGCCCAGTCTGGCCTAAGTCCTGCAGGAACTGAAATGTGTGGCAGACACCTACAATGTTCAGATATCTCATTGAACATTGGATGGATCCTGTGGAAAGGAGGCACACATTGGGAGCGAGATGGTTGAGTTGCCTGTAGGAGTGGAGTATTCAGAAAAATATTTCCTGCTTTAGTTATGAACTGTCTGAGTATTTCTTCTGGAGCAATCCCTTCATAGACCATAAAAACTGACTACTTTTACTTGTAAGTGCTGGTCTCATGTCAGTGCCCAGCTGAGGATCTGTAGCACTGTGTTACCTGCTCAGGGTTTGGTGTTCAGCAGCAGTCTGTGGTGTGCAGAGGGCTGGTAGGTCTTTTCTCATGCTGTTCACTCCTTATCCCTGACTAACCTTGTGGGACAGGTTTATTTCAGGAAAAGCCCCACAGTTTGCAGAGCAACTTCCGAACTTCCTTGGAAAAAAAGAAGAGAGGCTCAGGGTCAGCTTGGGGAAGCAAAGGCAGCATGAGTGATACAGGGCAGAAAGGTGAGTGGGGCATGATGACTCTGACCACATTTGGGGCCAGGGCCCAAGGATCCACTGGTGTAGAAACCGCATGCTCTCTGAATAGCTGATGGGGAATAATTCTCTTCAGAGCCTGCCCCACTGAGCCCTAGGTTGGTGCTGCATGTACAGGGCATCTTTCAAATCCCCCTTTCCCTAATACCTACTGCTCTCTAGGACATGGTCCTATAACCCAGGTGACAGTACAGTCTACTGTCATATCTCTCTGATCTGAGTGCAGGGCTAGGAACTCCAAGCTTTCACATCCCACTCCTGTTCACAACCTTGTTGGCAGGTCACGAGGAGAGTAAATTCAGCCTGTTTGCAGGGGATTTTGAGAATAAAATAGTTATTGGGCTGGATCCCAAGATAGCATGAATCAATAAGCCATAGGAATTACTGCAGTTCAGGATGTATTTGTGATAGCCTTTGAAAGGTGTGCTGTGCTGCCAGAAGGCAGAGGCTGTGCCTGCTGTCCCAGAGCAGACAGCAGACCAGAAGAACCCTCCTTTGCTCTGCTCATGTCTGCAGGATTTACTGATTGAGAAGTACCACCAAACCTCATGCCCTCTGTTTTCTTCAGAGCTCCAGGGGACTGTGTATATTTCCAAGTCCAGGAGCAAGGGAAGACCAGCCATCTACAGATTCTCACTTAATGCCAGTGTCCCTGCGCCCTGGCAGATGGTGTCACCGGGAGACGGGGAGGTGCCTTCATTCCAGGTAAGTCAGTCCAGGATGTTGGACCCCTCTAGCAAGAGTGCAGCACTCAGCAGGTGAGCATGAGAGCTTCCTCCTGTCTCTCCATGGGGTCCTATGTAGCCTGGGTGGTATTTCCAGGGCACTGTAGCAGAGTAGTTAACACGGAAGGCATTGTGCTTGGCATCATCCAAGATGATACCTTGGAGTTCCACAAGACTTCACCTGTTGCTGTTGTGAGGTGACTGTCAGCAATGGGAGCAGAACTCTGGGTGTCACTACAGCAGATATCCCTTGCCCCAGGCAGAGCAGCCACTATTCAGCCTAAGCCACTGAGAATGAGGGTGCTAAAGGGGCCCTTCACACACTGGCCATTGCTGGGAAGGGGCAGGCTTGGGGCTGGATGGGGCTGTGCCTGCAGTGCTCATTCTGTGTGGCTGTGCCAGTGCTCAGGGAGGAGGGGAGAGTGTGATGCTAATGTGCAACAGGCTGCAACCCTGTGGAGTTAAGTGTCTGTTTTCATTAATCCATTGCTTAGGTGTATAGAGTGCCTTTCGGTAACTTCACCAGGAAGCTGACAGCTTGTGTGTCCACAGTAGGGCTGCTTAAGCAGATGAGCCCCAGGAAGTGGATGATGACCACCTTGTCCTGTGACACCAAGAAGGGCTGGAAGTTCGACTTCAGTTTCTACGTGGCCTCCAAGGAGCAGCAGCGAACACGGTAACCTTCCAAAACCCCCCCGGGAAAAGGCAGCAGAAACAGCACAGCTGAGAGGCTGATGTGAGATGCCTAATGGCCAGTGCTAGTCCTGCTCTAAGTGACATCCATAGCCCTAGAATTTGCTTTGCTGCATATATGCCCCATCTCTGCAGTCATTTTGCAGGCCTATAGCATCATTAACGTGCCAAAGGCTTGAGAGACTGTGACTGGGGGCTTCTTTGGGAGGCAGGAAGACGCTGGTGATCTTGTTCTTGCCCTTACCCACCTGAACTCTGGGGCTGAACAGGCAGCACAGAATATGCAATGGCTGGGGATACAGGTCTGCAGATGTTCACCTTTCCCTTCTGTCCCTGAGAATGTCTGTTTTCATGTAATACTTTGGACACTTCATCTTCTCTACCTCTGGTCCCCCTTAACAAACTTTCTTTGCTGCACAGGAAACTGTATTTTGCCCAGTCGCACAAGCCCCCTTACCATGGCCGAGTGTGTGTGGCACCTCCAGGCTGTCTGCTCAGCTCTAGCCCAGATGGACCCACCAAAGGCATCCTGTATGTTCCCAGTGAGAAAGGTAAGCTGATGAGGCCCTGTTCAAACTTGCCAAGGTCTGGAGAATCAGACCTTTTTTTGCCATCTAATGTAATCAACCTTTATTCTGTATTTGACAACAGCACCCAAAGCAAAGCTGTCAGCCACGTCTGGATTTAATCCATGCATGAACACAGGCTGCGGGAAGCCAGCGGTGCGGCCACTGGTGGACACTGGAGCCATGGTGTTTGTAGTGTTTGGAATCAGAGGCGTTAATCGCACAAGACGCCCAGACAACCACGTCATTGGAGACATGGTACACATGGTCGGGCAGGCGTGCTTGGGGCTGGCAAACAAGGGACAGGCTCTCTGGATGGTGTTTAGTAAATACTCACAGCCAAGGGTGAACCAGCAGTCTGGACAGATGGAAGGGCAGAGGTGGTAGCATTGTGATGAGCCAGTACAGTTCCGTTTTAGCAAATTGACACAATAATGGAGGTCAGGAAGCTGTTACTGAAAAAGCACTTCAGACTTCTCAGAAAATCCTTCTGAGTGCAGTATATAAAGTTCTAATTTTGAGTCTAAATCTGGCTTTCTCAAGGATTTTAGAAAAAACCCATCTTGAGCTCAGTACGAAATCTCACTACAAATTTTGAGGGAACTGATATTTTTCTATGATATATATCTTATTATGAAGTATTAACAAAAAAAAAATTATTACTCTAGGGAAAGGTTACTAAATGTGACTTTTCTAGAAACAGCTTATCTCTGAGATCTGACACCTTGACACGACAGTCTTTCTCTAGAAAAATTATGCTTCACTTGACTGATGCACTTCAGCTTTCTGCTGTTCTTCCTGCCCTGTGATTTGGGGATACTGTGCAGAATCAGCCTTTGCCTATTTGCTCTGAAGGGGCAGTGAGAAATGCAGACAGTGGAGCGGGCAGGAAGCTGCAGTGCCAGTTGCTGTGTGTATGTCTCATGTGTGGTGTTCTTGTCCTTATGTCTCCTTGTGAAAGGGCAGCGTTATCTACGATGACAGCTTTGACCTCTTCAAAGAGATTGGCAACCTGTGCCACCTCTGCAAAGCCATTGCCAGCAACTCTGAGCTGGTGAAGCCCGGAGGGGCTCAGTGCCTGCCCTCGGGTAGGTCAGACTAACTCCTCTGCAGCCCTACCTGTGCTTGCTTGGGCTAGGGTCCTCAACAGCAAACCAGAAAGGGTTGATTGCTTCTTACCGTCTCCTTTTCTTCCCAAGGCAGCTTGACCCTTCTAGAAAAACCCTTCTCATTGCTTGCGCTCTTTGGGCAGAAAGAAAAATGGTCTCTAATGCCAAAGACACTGGGTATACTCTTTGGGATTTAATCCAGAAAGATAAGAAAAAAATTGCATTTGTTCTTTCCAGTCATGGGTGCTGCTTGAGATACAATCTTTTGATTCAGTAAATATCTTCTTAGTAGCTCCTGAATAACGATGAAATCACACCTGATCTCGTTGCAATGAGGCTACTCACTCTCTCTGTGGCTTTGCATACCACTCCAGTGACCATCTCTCCCAACTTCAGAGGTCACAAGGTTGTGGAGCTGAGCCTAGGAAGTGTATATTGGCTTCAGGCCAAAAGCCAGTTTCATGCCTGGAGCAAATCCCTGTCAGGCCAGGCAGACAGCCCTCAGCACTTGCTCTTTGTGGTGCTTCCTGACAGCTGGGGACAAACGGCAGTGGCAGTGTCCTGTCCCATGCAGACGACACAGTGTCCTTTTGAGCTACAGCAGCTGAGAGCTGTGATGCTGAGACCTCAAGGGCTTTGGCAAACCAGAATGGCAAGGGGAAGCAGCTGCTGACAAATGGAGCCTGCTATTCTCTTGGGGCTCTCATTCTGGGTTGTTGGTTGGGGTATTTTTCATTCCCTTGCTCCAGTGTGCTTCCTTTCCCTGTTCTGCCCTCCATCCCTTGCTCTTTCTTTCTCTTCAGGTTACAGCATCTCCTCCTTTCTACAGATGTTGCACCCTGAGTGCAAGAATATCCCTGAGCCAAACCTGCTGCCTGGACAGCTCTCTCATGGGGCAGTGGGAGTGAAAGATGGGAAGGTGCAGTGGATCTCCATGGCCTTTGAATCGGTGAGCACATGGCATCACCTGGTGATAGTTTCATCTTGTGGCTTCTGGGGGTTTAGCTCTGCTCTTTCTGCACTGACAATTTTCCTTTGCAGCCATAAATTAGTATTTATTAGCATTTGTTGCAGACAGATGCCTACACTCACAAGTTGGTAGAAGTGGCTGCTTACACCACAATTAGCTCAGGTAAAAAGCTGGTGGCAGATTTGCCCAAATGCCACTGCCAGTTCTGCCTGGTGCTGCCACTCGAGCTAGCTTGTTCTGCCCTGTCCCTTGCCATGCATACCCTGCCCAAAGAGCAGGACACGAGTGATGTGTTTATCTTGTTACAGACAACCTACAAGGGGAAATCGTCCTTCCAGACATACACTGACTATCTGAAATGGGAGACATTCCTGCAGCAGCAACTCCGACTCTTCCCAGAGGGCTCCTCTCTCCGACGTGGTTTCCAGACCTGTGAGCACTGGAAGCAGATTTTCATGGAGATAATAGGCAAGTGACTGCCGTGTTTCTCTCCCTGGGGAACCTCTGCTCTCTGATACATCTTGACAGCACATTCCGTCCTGTATGGTGGACATGGGTTGTATCTGCAGTCCCTTGCCATTGCTGTGCAAACTCCTAAAGCCTGTTCCTGCCCTAAGCAATGTGTATTGTCAAAATTAGGCAAAGCCCAAGGAAATAGGTAAGGGAAAGGACTCAGCCCTGCTGATGCTAGATTCAAGAAACTGATCACCTTCTTTCCACTTTCATCTTCCCCTTCCCATCTTCCCCCATGTGAGTCCCTGCCTGCCTTGTTGCCAGCAGGAACATGGTACCTTTCTCATCCCAGCTGTCACCTTCCAGGATTCAAATCAGCTGGCTGTTTTCTTCCAGGAGTGCAGAGTGCCCTATATGGTCTTGTCCTCTCGCTGGTCATCTGTGTAGCTGCCGTGGCAGTGTTTACCACACACATCCTCCTCCTGCTACCAGTGCTGCTCAGCATCTTAGGTAAAAACACCAATTACAATGTGGCAGGCTTTGACTTTTCCTGAAATTGGTGGATTGTGGCACTGCTGATTGTCTGGTGATTTGAACTGAATTGCCTATCTTCTATGCAAACCCTTTTGGCTTTCCAGGAGCCAGTCCTGGAGAAGAGACTGGCTAAGTGAATGGAAGAAACTCTCAACAAATGCACAGGAACCTCATTGGGAAAGTAGATTGTGTGTCTAATTCCCAGCGTGTTTTAGCTACACAATCCCTTCTATTTGTTTAAATAAGGGTTTTAGCTACACAAATGCCATCCCTACCTGTTATGTATAATAATGTGATTAGGTCCCACATGCTCTGAATAACAATTGCACTATTTTCCAAGAACCTGCACCATGGCTGCTGTTTCCAAGCAGTGGGAGATGTTAAAAGCTGAGTATTTTAGCAGTTTTTTAGTATTTGAAGCAAATTTGTAAATAGTTTCCTCTTCCTGGCTAGTGATTTGATTATATTGTGGTCTAAGTGTGTTGCTAAACTCAGTTTAAAAATCAAATCTGTCATTTTGAAACCACTTAGTCTCCCACATAGACTCAGAAAAC
This sequence comes from Vireo altiloquus, assembly GCA_013396875.1. Lineage (NCBI taxonomy): Eukaryota > Metazoa > Chordata > Aves > Passeriformes > Vireonidae > Vireo > Vireo altiloquus. The sequence continues at coordinate 390,887 of VZRF01002568.1, forward strand.
TAACAGTACTCTTGCCTTCTAAAAAGTGTGCTCAGCCTCTGTGTAACTCCAGCAAGCAAAACAACAGGCTCACTTCCTTGTTGTGCTTTGTGCACGCACAGACACTTGTCTGGGCTTGGATTCATTTAGCAAGAGTTAGCTTAGATTGACATCAGTCTGTCAGTTTGCCTGATGCTTAACTAGGTGCTCCACTAGCCCCAGCAGGTCCGATCACCTTATGGAATGGTCCCTGTGCAGAGGGAAGATAAGTGTTTTTCTCTGTGGCAGGGGGAGCGTGTACGGGATTCAGGCTGGCTGGCACACGGACCTGCAGGGTATGATCCCAAACTCCCCAGGGACTGACTTCTATCAGTAGTCTTGGGTAGTAGTCCCAGAGTCCTTTACGTTTGCCTAAAAACACCTTCCTCACACAGGGGTTGTCTGCCTTGTGGTGACCATCATGTACTGGTCTGGCTGGGAAATGGGAGCTGTGGAAGCCATTTCCCTCTCCATCCTTGTTGGCTCTTCTGTTGATTACTGCGTGCACTTGGTGGAGGGCTACCTGCTGGCAGGGGAGAACCTGCCACTCCACCAGGCAGAGGTGAGCTCTGTTCTTCCTGCAGCCTTGCATTCACTCCTCCTGTGCCCTCCCATGCCACTCAGCTGTGATGCAGGATGCACGATAGGCAAGGGGGGATGTGTCCTGGCACCCTCAGAGCATCCCTGGAGTAGGGTATTTGCTGCTTGTCCAGCTGACTGCTAAGACTGTGAACTTGTGTACCTGAGTACAGTAAACTCAGATGAGGGTCCAACCCACGTGGTTGTCCCTTTCTTGCTGGCCACAGCTGTGTCCAAAGCAACCCGTTTTCATGTCCAAGTGAAGACAGTCTGTGCTGGAACAGCTCTATACTAATTCTGTAACCTCTGAAAATTGCTTTGCTGGACTTCCAGCTCATCTCTGGCCTTGTTAACATTTTTTGTCTCATTGGGAAGATGGAGACTACAAAAGCCTGGGATCTCTGTTGCCAGGTGTAGTGTCTGCCTGCATTGTCTGTGTTGTGTAGGCCCAGCAATCAGTCTGATGTGGTGGAAAGAAGGCACAAAATCCAGAAGCCTTTGCCTCTGCTGGATTTTAACCTTATGGCTCTTTGCTCAGTGTACTCAGAGACTGCACTAACTGTCTGAGCTGCACTCAGGCAGCCTTTTCGTCCTGGATGGTGATTCTGTGAGCCAAGCCACCCTCTCAAAACCTAAAATATCAGTGTAGCCCCATGTGCCTCTTCCACTAACTCTGCTGTCCCTTCCACCAGGACCCCACAGCATGCCGACAGTGGAGGACGATGGAAGCAGTCCGGCATGTGGGTGTGGCAATCGTCTCCAGTGCTGTTACCACCGTGATCGCCACCGTCCCGCTGTTCTTTTGCATCATTGCCCCCTTCGCCAAGTTTGGGAAGATTGTGGCCCTCAACACGGGAGTCTCCATACTGTACACGTTAACTGTGAGCACAGCCCTGCTGAGCATCATGGCGCCTGGCACCTTCACCCGCAGCAGGACTTCCTGCCTCAAGGCTGTGCTGGGGGTGCTCCTCGCTGGCCTGCTGGGTCTCTGTATCTGCCTTGCCCTGCTGAAGAGCGGATTTAAGATCCCCCTCCCCAATGGGACAGCTCTGTAGACCCCAGGCTGAGACCCACATGCTCTGTCCTCTTGCTCCCTTTCTTTTTTCTTTTCTTTTTAAAGAATATTTTTTGTAAAAAAAAAAAGAGGAAAAAAAGTCCCTTTTATCCAGAAGTTTTTCAACTCCAGATGCACTTTATTTTTGAATGGGTTTTGCTCTAAACTTGTATTTATTTTGGGTAGTGATGGATGGATGACAGACAGTCAGGGCTGCCCAGGGAATACCTCAGCCTGTGAATAGGAGAGGAGAAGGTTTCCTTCTCTGCGTTTTCTTTCTGCTTTTATTTTTTTATTTTCTTGTACTTTTAATTTATTTTTATAAAAACAGGGCTTTCTGGAACCACAAAGCTAAAAGGGGAGAATTTGGGAAGGCCATCTGATCCTTTCAAAAACCCTTCCCTCTGTCCTTCCTCTCCACTTGTCCAGGGTCAGCATTGCAATGATGACTCTTGAGGTGATGTCCTACTCCCACACCAAACCCATGCCTCATTACTTGAGCCTTCAAGAACAGCAGTGAGCTGTTGGACAGGCCTGGGGAACAGCGTTGTCTGGATCCCTTCGGCAGGCCCTGTACTCAAGCCAGACCAGCAGTGAACTTACTGCACAGGAGCTCTTATGGGTGTCATTTTGGGATCCAAACTAGAGCTGTTGGGTAGCACCACCTGCAGTGACCTGCTTTCATCATTCAGGGAGGGCATTGGGACATGTGGCTTTCCCCTTCTTTCTGGTGGGACAGTGCACCTTGCACTGGGATCTTATGTGTCTTTGAACATCAGGAAGCAGATGGTGCCCTCAGCAGCCTGCCCTCTTCTCCCTCATCTCAGTAGTGAGGTCAAGGCAGTTTCAATGCCCAGTCCCCCCTGGTCACCTCACCAGTCACTGCCTCTGCTCTTCCTGGTGGAGAGAAAACAGAGAGCCCTGAGGTCCCTGCAGGGCTCTTTGGTCATAATGGTCAGATCTTAGCCTGAGGACAAGGTAACCCCTGGGGCTAGGTAGAGCCCATACCTGGTGGTATGCACAGCATCCTCTGTGGCAGCTCAGAGACACACTCCTGTGTGGAGACCTGAGGGCAACAGAGCTGCAGCTGTTGTCTGCTCTGAGCAGATGGTTTATATTAAAGTAAAATGAAATCCCAAACTGGTGCCATTAACTAGTACATTTTAAGCATTATTGATTCTATCATATTTTTTAAATTGAAATAGCTAAGTGTGCATACAGCACATCTGATCCTTGGCAGAGGAGGAGGGTCAGGCCCACGGTGAGATGCACTAACCACTATTTACAAGGGTGCCAATAGAGTAATGTGGCCAGGAAGCAGCCTGACTCCATTTCTTCGCAGATTCCATGTCCTGGTGGCTTTGTGTTACCTGTCAGGGTCAACCCCTCTTTTAAGGTGAAAATTCCAAGAAGCCCAACCCCATTGCCAGCCAAGTTGTGGAGCTTGTGCTTCTGGGAGACTGAGCTGCTTCTACTTGGCTCAGTGCATCCCTGCTCTGATCCCTGTAAGTCTTACACCTTCACATTGTGTCATCCCTGAGAAACTGGATGAATATTTGTTTCTAAAGTAGGTTCCCCAAGGTGTCCCCAAGGTTCTCCAAGCTGGAGAGAGGAGTTCTTATTGTTTTCAGGAGGACTCCAGAGCAATCCTGCTGCAGGCAGTGACGGTCGTGAGAACATGAGTAGAGCAGACCTGGTTTCTCCTTGCTATTCCATGGTGCAGCTGAGTTACCCCTTTCTGCAAAGTGCTAAATGTTTCTTGGCACCTACCTCTAATCTGCACCAGCTTCTTCATGATGAACCCTGTGCCCATGGATAAATGGTTCTGGAAAGGATTTTTGACTATCCTTAAGCTGTGCTGCTTTGATGGCTGCTGTGCACAGTTCAGCCCCATCCTTGATCTGTAAGCTATGCTGTTCCTTATGTCTCTGCTCCAGATTTAACTCGTGGTGGTGCCCTGAGCATTCTTAAGTGGCAGTGACTGAGGAGGGCAGGAGTGCTGATGATATACAGCCCCATGGGACCTGTGTGGCTATGCAGGTGGCTGCAGTGCTGTGGCCAAGGATGCTCTGCTTGGTGGCTTGACTTGAACTTAGCAAACACTTCAAACCTCTTCTGGGTGATTAAAGCTGATGGGTATTTCCAGGTCACCAGACAAGAGAATAAAGTGCTGAGGGCACCCTTAGAGAAAGGTCCTCCTTCTATAAGTATGAAGAAACCTGAAAAGGCACAGGTATGCTTTGAATCCTGTGAAGTTGAAAGCCTATGTAAGCCCCTGGTATGCTATGTTTGTGCTCACTATGAAGAGGCTACATCAACCCCTCACCTCCTGTGTGATTCTGGATATGCCATGCTGGGAACACTCATTCTGCTGCTGTGGGGAGGCAAAGATTAATTTCGAAGTAGAGAAGTAGTAGTTTGTATCTCTTGGGTATGATCTGGCAGTGTCTGATCTGCAGACAAAAATAACAGAGTTCTTGGCACCTGACAGGATCCATCCTGTTTTCTGGAGCAGGTAGGGAAAAGGACAAGCTTTCATTTTCCTTCTTCCCCTCCAGCCAGCCCAGGCTGCCTCAGTGCAGAAGGACTAGCTGGCACTAGCAGGAGCAGGGCATCAACTTGCCTTTTGTTGCCCAAAGTGATACTGAGAATGCGATGGCTGGAATGATTCAGAAGGAAGAGGGGAGACCAAGATAAGTGCAAATTAGTCACAAAGGCATACTGAGGAGATTGTGCCCCTCCAGGAAGGAAACTGTGGCAAGGAAAGGAGGAGGAACTTACACCAGATGTAGCAGGATGGCAGGAGAGCCAGTAGAGGATCCTAGGTGATGTTTTACACTGCAAGAACTCGCTGATAGTTGTAACCTGAGACCCTTATTAAACACAGTCGTGACACTTGGCTTAAGATCTAACTAGACATTTGCTCCATCACCACTTCACCCTGCACAGCTCTGTGGTCAGGATGGCTGGTTCTTTCTTCACATGCAGTGGAGTGAAAGAGACTTAAAGGTGAGGCCCAGCCTTCTGCAAAGCACTTACGTCCTGATCTCCCCAAGCATCCGTGGAGACAGCAAATGGGTAGCAGATATATACATCCATGTCCACGTAAGTGGTGTCATCCTTGGGATTACAGAATATTAATAAAATTATTGACATAAGAAAAGGGACAGCTTTATCTGAGCAAGTGTGGAGGTGGGGCTGACAGCCCTGCTGGGAATTGGTGCTCCAAGGCAGATGCTCACAGGAATAAAAAGCAAGGCCTCACCTGTCTGGTGCTGTTCCCAGAGCAGATGTTCACCTTAAAGAATTCCTCCCACATTTCTGCCTGTCTTCTTTTTCTGATGACTCCTCTATTTCACAGGCCATCTCCTGGGCCCTGTTTCCTTGCTGAACAAGGTTCAGCCTTCTCCCTCGTACATGTTTGTGCCTAAGGTCTGGACTGAAAGTGGCTGGAGAAGTCTCAAGAATTTCCTTAAGCAGAGGAAGCCAGGGAGGTAAACAGCTTCACACAAAGCTTTTGGTTTTGATGTTTCTAAACAGAACTTATCAGATCAGTCTTACTTGGAAGAAAATGCTCTGATTTTCCATTTCAAAATTATCTTGGTGCAATTAAAAAGCATACATGAACTTTCAGTTAGCACATGGCAATGGAAGGTGACTGTTAACTGCCCACTCCTTTATTTCTAGTAAATCCTGGTTTGAGGTTTAAGCTCTGAAAAGTTAGGTTAATGCTTCAGGAAGGGGTGGGTCTTGTCCTGCCCAGAAGTTCTCTCTCTGCCAGTTCAGGGCAGTAGCAGGACACTGTTCCTTGGTCCTGAAGCTCTGAGATACATGCACAGAGCTGGTGTGACTGCTCTTTACCTTCAGTGGAGCTATTGAGTGAGTCCAGGGCTCCCCGTGGCTGTGGACACTCAGGGAAAGAGTTCCCACTCACAGCAGCCCTGTCCACATCAGCTTTGGAGAAGGGAGGAACAGAGTTGATGTGCTGTTCAAAGATCAGCATCAGAGGAAGGAAAAGATCCATGACTCCTTGCTCTGTTTGTTTCTTTACATTGTGGTGCCTCTCGAGGTGCTGGGTTTGGGCAACTGGGGCATCAGGTTTGGCCACTGACCTCAGCAATTGGAAAGGCTGCAGATTCTGAAAGGAATCATTGGCTGAGCTGGACTGTGTTTCTCAATTCCTGCTCGACCTGAAAATATGCCAGAGCAAAGGCAGCCTGAGAAATATCCCCAAGAAGAAGGACATGTTGACACTTGGAGAGCTACTGGGACCATTGATACAGTAGTCTGGAGGCAATGGTCTCTAGAGACCCTGGCTTTGCCTCCCCTGGAGCAAACTGGGATGTTGCTTTATGTCACAATGTCTTTTAGCTTGTCCTGCACTGAATTTCTGTAGCAGAGCAGTCTGCCCTTCTGGAAGGTTATAAAAGGCTTTTTGTTTAACCCCATGACACATACAAATCCTCCCATACTGTCCACCAAGGAAGCTGTGCAAACTGATTTGCAGCCAGGCAGGACAAACTCAGTCTCGGTTACTTCTTCCAAAATCACTCCTCACCCCAGATAGTGTGTAAGCCATAGTTCACAGATATTTCAAAGGCTTTTGCTAACTACTCTGCCCTGGGTTAGTACCTTGGATCCCAGAGCAAGACATCTTTCAATGCCTGTCTCCATCCTGAGGACAAAGGTTTTTCACATTTTCCTCTCTGCTCCTCCTTTGGGCAGTTGCTGAAGAGAGGTGGGGGGCAGTGACCAGGACCAGAGGCAGAGCAACAATCAGATAAACAGAAAAGTTTGAAGGCAGAAGCAGAACAAATGGGAGGGGAGATGGTTCAAAATACAAGGGGAGAAGAAGTGTGAGTACCCCATGGAAAGAGGGAGGGAGGGCACTGCCATTCCACCACGTTGTGTGCAGACCTTAGAGTGTCAGTTCTCAGAGTGATGTAGCACAATTCTTAATGTATGCGTGTCACTTTTGTAAGTTATCTCCTACCGTCACTATTTTCAGTGTTCCATGATTTTTGGAGACTGTTGTAAATAAAAAGATTTTGACATTCGCGTGTTTGGATCCCTCACTCATCACCACGTTACTGTTTGTGTACACATACTGACAGCCAGAGTGGCACTGACAGGATCTGTGTTGTGTAAGGAATGCAGTGGGGATGAAGCCACAGAACCAGTTCCTAACATGCACAGGACTATCTGCTCCTACTGCTGAAATTGGGCCTCTTGAAGCCAACTTAGCATATCCAGAAGAGCTGGCAATCTGGAAAAGGCAGTGCAGGAACCCACACAGGTCTGCAAGAGGAGCTGTGCGAGAGCTATAGACCACAGAGGAGGCACAGGTTCCCTGCCTTTGCAGGACTGTGGGACCACCTGGCAGTGGTGAGTGCCCAGGGCTGCCAAACATGGGAGTGAGGGCACAGGAATGGAGTACGACAGCTGCAGGCATGGACAGAGATGGGCAGGTGTTGCAGTCAGGCCAGTACTGCCCAGTGCAGCAAAAGATAAACTCCATCAGAAGGCAAATATCTTCTTTATTTCATGCAGAGCAAGCAAGGCAAAGAGGTCTTTAAAGAGAGAGATTCTGCTGTTCTGACCTGGAAGCTTCTTTCAGCGTGGTCAGGGGCAGAGTGTCAAGAACAGCTACAATTGGCTAGTTCCAGAGAAATCCGTTAGGATAACAAAAGCAATGAATACCATCCTGAGAAAGGTATTCTCAAAACATTCCAAATAGATTACAAAACTTTCTCGAGGTTTCCCACCCTGACTGTGAGAAAGTCACTGCTTCTCACAGTCAGGCTGAGAGCTAAAAATTTCCCTCTGACCACGCCTGTCAGCATCCACAGGCAAGATTTCCACAGCTCTTCAGAAAACAGCTGCTGGACTGAGGAAGGGTTTGGGACAGGGGAAGGGGTTTGGAGGAGGGATTACACAGGGTGACAGCTGCTTGGTACTCATTTCAAGCTCGCAGAGGAGGGAAGAAATTGTGTTTCCATCTGGGGGAGCCCATCCACACAGGCTGCTGGCTCAGCCTGTGCTAAAGCTGACAGTCCCCACTCCGAAACCTATTGCCTACCATTAGTAGAGCCCCATCTCTCCTTTCAGGTGAGCAAGTCTGGTGTGAAGTCTTCATCACACACAGGGAATTCCCATATGTCTACTGTCAGCCTCTGGCACAGCAAGGTCTCCAGTACCTCCACACCAGCATTTGGAGGCTCTGCCTGTGTTCCCTGTGTGCCTTCTCCCATAAGCACCTTCCCACCCCAAAACCACCCCCCAGTTCTGGGGCTTTAAAAGGGAAAAAAACCCCTTATTTTCTCTAAAAAACCTGTCAGAGACACCCCACTAAGCATTAATTTTGTCCTCCACAGGTTATCATGTGCTACTGGAGAAGTCTGCCAGTGCTCTCCCAGAAAATTTTCTCTCTGCTGTCTATTTTGCTGAGGCCATTTCTAATAAAGCTAACTACAGAAATTCAGATTCAGATTGCTCCCAAAGCATGGAGATGAGTACATTTTTTCATCCAGCACTGCTACTCTGAGCCCATTCCTCCAAGCTGAGAAACCTGCCTCACCCACCTGACCCTGATAACAAGCTCTATCTACTCATGTGACAGCTGGATTTTTGGGGATACTCTGGGATGGCTACTGTGCTGTGGCACTTCCCAGCAGGGTTAACTGGGTGTGGAGGCATGGTTCGGCAGGCAGAGCCATGCTCCCTTTGCTGTATTTGAAGGGCATCAGTGGTTGCAGCAGTGACTGGGAGCTGCTCCAGGAACCTGGCTGGGGAAGACTGGTGGTGACCAGCTGCTAACCTCATGTGCACTTGCAGCTTACTGTCCTATTTATTAGCAGTTAAAACATGCTGTCTCTGCTCCAAATGGAGTGTTTACAGCATTGACACGAATAGCTGTCCCAGTGAGCCAGATCATAACAAATGGGAGATGGGGCTGGAGTGTTATTTTGCTGCAAGGAGGCAATAAATCTTACTACTAAACAGTGAAGGTCATTATGGATGGTGATGAGTCAGAGACAGACACAGGGCTGTCTTGCTTGATGATCGCACTGAAAAATAAACATAAAACCAAAGGTGTTTCCAGGGAGCTAGGCAAGGCCTTGCATTGTACCTGGGAAGAGACAACACTGAGGTTCTCTGGTGTCTTATCTGCATCAGGCTATTGGTTATGCTACCTCCTCTCCAGGAAGGATGTGTTAGCTGGGATAGAAAATTTGGGGAAGAGAGAGGAGGAGTTCCTGGTCAAAAGCTTCTTCTTTTCTGGGAACACTGCAGAGGTGTTGTCCTTGGTAATGTTGTCTAAGATGGTGTGGGACAAACTATGCTGTTTTGATCCAGCCTGAAGCAGGGCTGTGTTATTGCGGGAGCTTACAGCTCAAATTCAGGGCGAGGGGGGACTGGGAATAAGGTACTACAGGAGGCCATGGACGGAAATAATGACTTGTGTGGGGACAAGGTCCTCCTGAGGGCCAGGCAGATCATCCTGCTGCTTCAAGTGACTTGTGTGGAGGACTGTAAGCCACAGCGTCTCAGAGCAGAAAGGGAGAGCAAATGAAAGGCTTGTTTAATGCCAGCACAAAATTGGAGGAAACATGTTTGGTGGAAAGGAAGTGAGTTAGTCTGATCAGCCACCTCTGCATATGTACAGCTGCAGCAGCAAAGCTCAACTCTCTGCAGGTATGTTACCTACAACTCAGTCACTGCTGAGACACCAATGGGTTCTTGGATCCAGCTCTGAAGGAGCTAGACACGAAGGAGTGGGGGCTGGCTAATAATGGTGTGTGACTCACTGATCTCTCCAGTACCTTCACCCACGCACCCTTCTTCTCCTGTTTCCAAGAGCAGACAGTACAAGGACTGCTGGTTTTCTTATCGACTCTCACCCACCCTAAGGGTGTTTTCTTTTAAATGGGAATTTTGACATGATCAGAACAGGTGGTGCTGTGATTTCACACCAGAATAAATATATTCAGAGCACAAGGCACTGAACAGCAGAACATGCAGAACAGCCCCACACCAACCAGCATGGTTTGGGCAGTTATGGAAGAGGGGGCCTGGCAGCAGTGAGGGCTGGTGTGGGTATGCAAGTGGCTCGGGCAGTGTAGGGAAAACAATTAAAGCTCGTTTACACTATTGGCATATCAGCAGGCAAGAATTCTTCCAGCTGGATTGGTTTCACCAAAGGACTGGGCAATAGGGCCAGTATTAATCTAGCAGCTTTTCTTTGAGTGCTCTTGCATTCGTCATCTGCCCTGCCCATGCATGGCAGGGATCTGCCGGGGGAAAGCAGAAGAGGGGCTTGGCTATCACTGCAGAAAGGTATCCCCAGCATTGCAGTCTGCAGCAGAAGCTGTGGAGGAGGGATGAGCCCTTGACTGGAAGCTATGAAAGCACACAACAAAGCAACTCTGTTTTGGTGTGTTTGTGGAGTAGATGAAGGACAGAGAAGCTTTTAAAAATCTCAGTCCTCTTTTTCCCCAACACATTCTACTGGCTATATATTTATATTTAGTATCTATTTAGCAGAGAGGAAGGAAGAGCTGTCTGGGAAGGGTGTTTGTTGAGAGAGGATGGGTTTATAATCCAGACAGATTCAGACTAAGTTAAATAGAGCATTAAGGGAAGAGGGAAGCTTTAAGATTGCAGCTTTCTATTTTGGCAAAAAAAAAGGAGCTTTCTGGGCATGCCAGCTGCTGCTGGAGAGCAGGGGTTGTTGGTCCCTGCACAGAGAAGCTTTCATTTATGTGCACACAAGCACTCCTCAGGACATCAGTGCTGACTGGGGAAATTTTTGGATCAAGTCTTAAAAAGGTCAGGAAGAGAGGGAGTGGAGCTGGCTAACCATGCCTTGTGTGTGTGCACCATGGTGGAATAAGCAGTAATGTTGCTAGCTTTGGGCTCACTTGCCTTTCTCCAGACATAGCTGAAAGCAGACTGGCCCAATGACCTGCAAGTCACTGCAGGACGTATCTGGGAAAGATCTCGTGGCTTTGTCTTTCTTCCCAGGGGGAAACTGGGGCTTTGAAGCACTGCTGAGCAGTGCCTCTCCCTGCTGCCTGGCTGTCTTCCAGGCTGGCTCGGCTGAGCTCCCACTACCTTGCTCCTGTACTGTCTTTTCCCTTAAAATTGTACTGAAGTTGGAAGGCCCAGTGCTGCAAGATTTGCTGAACACCAGACTGTTGTGGTGCTCCAGCTTAGGGCAAGCTGGGGATAAACTGGAGAAGTTAGAAAGCAAGCACTGTTAGAAAACCTTCAATCTGTGTTCAAGTTCTGTACCTTAGTTCTAAGTTGGAGAGACCTGTCAATCTTCCTACGGTTACCCCTTTCTCTGAGCTCTAGTCCCCTCCTTGGTTAGCCACATCCTCTCCCTTCTCAACCCCTGTCCCCACCCCATGGGCGGAGAGACCTGTCAATCACCCCAAGGCACACCTTCCCCTCCAGAAAATTCCCCACTGTTCGGTGTGCCATTGGTTGTTGTTCCTTAGTCCCTCCCCTGCTGTTCCCCAACTGGTTGCTGTTCTGTCAATCATCCCCAGATCCACCCCTGTACCCTGTGTTCATTGGCTCTCATGTTCTCCACCCCCCCCACTATAAAATCCCCTGCACGGCTTTGTTCTTGGTCTTTTCCCTTTGAATCTACTGCTGACAATAAAAGCTGTTAGTACCCAGAGGAGAGACTTCTCCCTCTTTCTTAGCCTCCATGGCCGCAGCTACCATCAGGGAGCAGCCTGCCAGCAGTGAGGAAGCTGCAGAGTCTGCCAACCTGTGACAAGAGCCTAAAAAGGCACTCGAGGATGTCGCAGGGAGACGCAGCGGGCCTTAGGCAGCCCCTCCAGCGTCACCAGACAGTAGCTGAAATCATTATACTCCTTTTTTTTTTCTTCTTGTCAGGGTCATGGTTCATCTGGATGTAAGGATGAGTACTGGGACCAAGAAACTCATCTGCACTAGATCTGTGGCCAGGGATTGTCTGGGCACAGGCTGCAGGCTGGAGGTGATAGGGGAAGCCACTACAAAATTGCTTAATTTTCTGGCTGGAGGGGGCCTTGGAATGTCTGAAGGGACGACACAGGTGATGGAAAGAGAGTTTGAATGTTTGGGGCGTATTTTGACTGAAAGCTTGCGGTGTGTTGGCCCAGAGGGGGTCCAGGGAATCTTGGAGGTACCATTGCCCTGGACTAAAGAGAAGTTGTGACAGTTTTTAGGATTAATAGGGTATTGCAGGACCTGGATTAAGGAGTTTTTGTTCTGTGACTTTTTAAACTCAGATAGCCCCAGTGTTGTGGTATGGAGATGAGAAAGAGAGCAAAACTTTAGCCAGACTCAGAAAAGGAATTTGAATTATATGTGGATGTTAAACAGGGCTGTGCCAAAGGAATCTAGTACTAAAATGTTTGATCCATTGGCAAGGGGGTGGCTCCATTGTTTGATACTCCTCAGCCAAATGGGAGACAGATGTTTATTGATGTCTCTAATGGTAACTGAGGCTTTGTTCTCTGCAGAATTGTGCAGCTTCGATGGTAACTAATGGCAGGAGGATCTCTTATTGTTAAAAGTCTGGCATCAAGTCCTAAATGGATGACTAGCACTAGATTGTTACAGTAAGATACCTGTTTAATGGAACAGGAGGTTTAGAACTAAGAAGTGGAGAAGGGTTTAACCCAGTCTCCTGTTTAACTGGTCTTGAGGAAGGAGACCTGAAGGAAACTCATGACTGTATCCAGGTAACAGATCTCCAGACCTGAGTTAGGGAAGATTTACAGGATACCTGTGGAAAACAAGGTTCACTCCCCTGGCAAAATTTAGAAGTTTATTATAGGACAATAGGGGACAAAGACAATAAAGCAAAATTAACAGCACCAGGTGCTTGGCACTTAGCCAAGAACACACCTGCTATTGCAGAGACACCCTTTACATACCTTTCCTACTGCGTCAGCCTATTGCATATTCATAATCAATTCTGCATATTCAAACATTTCCCCAAACTAGTTTACATGTTCCAGGAACTGTTTAACATGGCTGCTCCTCGGATCCACCTTTTTAGAGCATGCGCATTTCTTGGCTGTGGTTTTAGTCAGTTTTTATTATCACCTCCAGCTTGGGCTTTGGTCCATGGTTTCTGCAGATGGTAGTTGCTGATAGTTGGCATGTCAGTGGTGAATCGGCCCAAACTGGGCCAGGAGACACTTCAGAGACAGAGTCAGAGAAGTGGGCATTTTCTTTATTTGGTGCTGGGTGCGTGAGGGATCACTCCTCCAAACACTCCCTACAACATAGTACTATGGGTTAAATTATGAATATTCAACACATTCCTTGGGATAGGCATGGTTATACAAATTATTTCCTGGAAGTCATTAATATCATTAGTGTGAAAAACAAGCTTCAATCTGTTTGTAAAATTCAAAAGGTTTAGTAAGGGGTTTAATAAAAAGGACAATAGGAGACAGAAATAAAGCAAAGGGTTAGTATGGTTGGGTGCTTGGCATGCTGCCAGGAGCACACCTTGACTAAAACTCCAGATGCTTAAAAACAATCGCCTTATGAATATTCATATAGTGTCTTGCATGATTCAAACATTCCTTGTTATCTGTAAGTATCTGTCACTTGCTAAGATTTGCAATAGTGGGAGATAAAACCTCTGATTAATGCCTCCAGGGAGTTTCTGTCATACTGTTTTGCAAGCAATTGTCATTTAACATTAAGGTAAAATACCTTGTTATCTATGAACTAGAAAGTCATCCTTTTGAAGAAAGCTTCTTGGCTTTCCAGGCCCTCCAGCTAAAAAGCTAAAACTGCGTGTTTAATCTGCCTGTGCTGAGCCAATCTGCTGGAACCCCAAGCTGGCCCTGAGCACCACGTGGTCACCTCAACAGGTCCGGTCCTGCTGCCATGGCTGGGAGACCTGGAGGGAGAGAGGAAAAATGGAAAGGAAACTTTGAGCTTATACCCATTTTACCCCTTGTTGGAGGAGACTGCTGGTTAGTTGGCACAGGCTAATGCTGGGTGGCTGGATATGTGAATGAATTGACTTTCATTGGAGATCTTGGCTATATGAAAACTCCACCCAGGCTCGGCTGTTAATACCTATGTTTTCCCTGAAGAAGTTTCCCCCTGTCCTGTGTTGCAGTGTATTCTATTACCATCTTCATGAGCTGTTGAAAACAGGTGAGGCAGTGTTCCTTGCCTCCTCCCTCTGGACCATCTTCTGTTAATGGGCCCATCAATGCCTAGCCACATGACTCATAGATAACTTACTCCAGACTATCTCCTGTTAATGGGCCCCCCAATGCCTTGCCTCATGACTCTGAGCATTCCCATCTGTATATACTCGGAGGTTTGGTGTGGGAGTGGGCAAAACCACCACGGCTCTGCCCTGGAGAGAAGCCTGCTGAGAGATAAGGAGGATTGCACAATAGCTCTGACCAAACCCCTAGATAAGAAAGCAACTTTCAGGTGATGACGAGGAAAAACAGACCCACAATTCTTTGGGGGATTTTATGTAGATCTGTTGGAACCCACTGGCTTGTACCCCCTCACACCCACCTCTGTATCCCTGTAAGAACCCCTGTATTCTCCCCAGACACCAAGGATCTCCTGTCCCTGGCCTCCCTTTGCTGGGTACTTTGCAGTACAGCTACTCCTGCGGAACGCCACAAGGGTCCCTCTCTCTCTCCTCCCCGAGCCAGCTTGGGGCAGCCTTGCAGGGCAAAAAGCTGGAAATCACTCAGAGCTGAACTCACTAAAGTGCTGACTGCCTGCTGAGGCAATCACCCCCTGCAGAGGCACCCCGGCAGCAGGGGGAACGCTGCTGACCTCCTGGAAGGCTTTCTCCAAGGAGATTTCCTCTCTGGGGTGGTCCCGACCATCCTGGGCCTGAGCTATTCAGGCCCCATCCGGCTGCTACAGTTTGGGACACTCACAGACAGCCTTTCCCACTCGATTCCCAGAGGGTAAGAGTTATGGAGCCACCACCGGACCTTCTGAGGAAGGTCCTTTCTACAGGATCGCTGCTTCAACAGAACCATACCCATCACTTCAGGAGGACTGCAGCCACCATCTTATCGGACTGCTACCGCCACCCTGACTAACAGGGTTGTATCCTGACTGTCAGTTTGAACCAGTGTTTTCTGCCTTTATTTTTAATTTTCCTATTAAATTGTTATTCTGACTTGGTGTCTCCCATTGGTTTGTTTTCAAACTAGTACACCCTCCTAAGATAATCATTTACCAGACTGATGATTTTACTTAGGAAAGTAGCTTCATGGGGGAGACACCACACCTAATGTTTTGACTTCATGTCTAAATTATGTGATGTCTTTTCATTACTATTGCCTTTCTGAAAAGCTTAGCTTCCAGCTTTCCTTGGTCCTCTTTGCCTCATCTAGTTCTTGCTGATGCAATCAAGCTGACTAATCTGGTAGCCAAAACTCACAACATAATCCTTCCCACCACTCTCTATGGTGGGAATCTAATCAAATATTTTGGGGGTGGTCAGTGAATCATTGCAGGTGATACTGGTACCAGTGTGTACCCTGTATCCCTGTCAAGGTGGTGGCAGTTCTCTCCTATGAACAACAGCCTCTAATTGTTAAAAGTCTGGCATCAAGTCCTAAATGGATGACTAGCACTAGATTGTTACAGTAAGATACCTGTTTAATGGAACAGGAGGTTTAGAACTAAGAAGTGGAGAAGCAATCCTCAAAAGCCAGCAATGTGCCTTTTTCAGGCTCCTTCAAAACAATGCAAACACCATTGCATGAAAGCCACACCTGCCCATGCTTTAAGAGCATTGCAAATTACACTCATAAATTCAGAGTGCAGCTAGTTGTTGTTTTATGGAGATGTTTTTCTGCGGAAAAGGAAAAAAAAAAAAGAATCTGTAAACGCACTGATGCCCTGCTGAGCAGAGGGCTATTTATCTTGGGTGAGGAATAGCCTTCCAGAGTGATGTACGGTGGATCAGACTTTTCAAGGGCACTTGCATTCCCCTGACGTTGTTCTGGGCAAGTGTGATCTGCAAGAGGTTTTTTTTAATGTGGGGTTCACCTGCTGCTACAGTAATATGCCTTGTGATTACCCTGTTGCTACTTTTTCCTGAGACTCGTCTGGCCTGGCTGAGATCAGGGCTCCCCTGTGCCGCCCACTGCCCTTGTGAAGGGGAAGGATGCAGTTGGGTTGAAGGATTACACTCTAAGTGTATGTGACTGGCAGGGGACAGAGGTATCCAGCTCATTCTGCAAGGGAAGTGAGATGCTGGGCAGAGTCTGCTTTGTTTACCAAGATACTGTTGTGTGGCATTTCTCACCATTAGGAGGTGCCATGAGAAGGTTTCTGCTCTTCATCTATCTTGAGCCTGTCCTGAGGATTGATGGGACAGCTGGAAATGAGCTGCTCTGGAGACTTGGCCCAGAGCCCTGATCTTCAGTGGCTTTATCCTGCACATGGAAATCGGAGGTGAAGCAGCCCCCTCATTTGCTTGGGAGTTGTCCAGGTTTCCACCGCTGGAATGACCCAAGTTAGGTTTCAGCTACCTAAATTCAGACCCTAACACTTGTAGGTCAGCCAAAACCTGCCAGTTCTTGTGGTGACAGTCCCACTCTCAAACACTGCTCCCCTATCCTGCCAGTACTATGGTCTGCATTCAAATGTAGCCTTTTAGAAAGGCCACTTTGCTGAGCCCTTCTCTCTATTCCTAAGTGGATCTTCTACACTCAATTGTCTTCATCCGTGGAAGCGTTAGGAAGGTGAGTTTTCATCCCTTTTTTCTTAGGATAGTTTATTGTATTTTAATTTTGGTTTCAATGTGTACTGACTTGATGATTTGTCAATAGGCAGAGAGTGGGAGGCTTTATAAATAAAAAATCTGCATCTGTTCTTTCTTTCTTCACAACCAGGGGCTGATCTTTGTTGCACCAGGACAAACCTGAAAAGCTTTTCACTAAAATTTAGGACAGCAACAGCAATGTGTGGGTGTAGCAGAGATAAGAATCTGAGTGCATATAAATTGTCAAGGCTCTGGCCCTTGGGGCTCTAAAGAGCCAATATATGTGTATTTTAATAACTGTAGCCTGTACAGCAAGCACAGTTTCTGCTGAACATGTAAACTGTTCATGGTAGAATGTAAACTGTTTGTGGTAGATCTTGATAAACTCTTTGGACTGGGCTTTGCTTTGCTCCAGGAAGCTGTAAGGAGACTTTGGAAGATAATGATATGCTAACTCAGAATTCAGTAAAGAACAGCTTTTTAAAGGTCCTTGTTTGGTAAGGTAAGAGGTATTTCCAAAACCAACACCTTCACTGGTTGGACCTACATAAGAGAATGTCCTTATGCTGAACTGGGACATTGTAATTACAAGTAATAACTGTACTTTGGGCTTTGCAAATGCTCTTTATTGTCGCCCAGGGATGGAAAGGAATGCGGTATGAACTTCAGATGAAAGAAGCCATTTTTTAAGAAAATCTTGTCCTTTTTATAACCAGGATCGCTAGAGCAGGACACAAACATTGGTTCTTGGGTGAATAGTCTTAGCATCATTGGCTAGTTACGAAATAACAAGTGAGGAATAACAAAATGTACAAAACACCACCTGCGAGGTATGTTTCACAAAACATCCAAGATGGTTTACACAAACTTCTCCTGGTTCTCAACCCCGCTCATGAGAAAGCACCTTCTTCTCACGAACAGGGCCATGAGCTGGAAAATTTCTCTCTGACCAAACTTGTCAGTGTCCACACTTTATAACCAAAATGCTTTTGTCCCTTCCTTGTAGTGCTGAGGTGAATCACATAAGGACAGGGAAATTTTCCCTTGCAGTGCATGGAGACAGCTCTGGGAGCTGTGCTGAAAGTGCTGTCTTTTGCCCAGCTCCAGAAAAGGACTTGGATGCTGTGAGGAGCTTTGGTGTAACTGCCAAGGTTGGCATATGCCTAGTGCTCAGTGAATGTTGCTGTACAGCCTAACATCTGATATGGTGCCAAGTGGGGCCTAGTGGGAATCAGACCTTTAAGCACATAATCTGCTTTATCAGTCTCTGTCACCAGGGGGACTCCTATTGTACACTACTTGTTTAAAGGGGAGAAGTGAGCACAAGCATTTTGAATGCAAGGGTTGAGCTAGGCTTTCATGTAAACAATGTGCTGTTCCCCTTCAGTGTGTGAAGGCTTGTGTGGAGTGCCCACTTGGCTGACAGCTCTGGAAGAGCTGATGGTGGGGAGGTCTCCCCAGGAGGTGCAGTGCTGTCTCACTGCTGCTGCTGGAGTCTGATCCAGCTTCAGGAGAAGCAGGAGCAAAGAGGGATGAGAACAATAGTGAAGCACAGGGTTGCTTTCCAAGTGTGGGATTGGCTCTGCTGCTGGAGGACCTGGGGCCTGACCTCCTCTTGGAGGAGCTGAACAGGAGCACCTCAGTTCTGCTGCAGAATCAAGGGCTGCTCTGCCACGGGGTGAAGGAGGCAAAGGTTTCAACTGGTGCTATGCTGTGATTGCCAGGCTAGAGCATGTGTTAGTGTGAAAATCGTAATGCTGGTTCTTGGCAATCAGTAAGAATGACCTGAAGGGGAGAAAGATCTTCATCCACTCTAACCCCAACAATTATTTAAAGGTTAAGAGATAAAGCTCTGGAACAAGTGGTTTCTCTAAAATAAAGGGCTTCGGTAATCTCCCCTTCTCTGCCAATGAGAGAAATGAATACCAGTGGGTGAAAGAGAAGAAAACCTGTTTATTAACAAAACAAGGTGCCGGCAAGGCATAGAAAAAGCTTGAATAAATACTAGATGTCAGAAATAAAGGTCTGACTCCTTTAAAATTTAACTAATTTATTAATGGGGTGTAGGTCAAGGTGCCCAGGAATAGCCCATGCACCAATGCAAAGCAGAAGGATCAGAGAAAAAAAAAACCAAACAGCACCTCTGGGAAGCGCTGGGTGCTCCAACGCAGTCCACAGCTTGGTCTTTGCAGGAGGACCCAGCCAGCCCTGGGAGTGCATTTCAGCCCTGTTGCCCTCAACAACTAGCATGAATGTTGAGTCAGTCATTGTAAAATCAAATGAAGTGCTGCGGACCTTGGTGATCAGGCAGCCAACCTTTCCACTGCCATTCCAGAGCCACGTGGATTTCATATACATACCCTCAGGCATATGGTCTGGGTGGTTTCTGAGCAGGACCCCAGTGTACAACCCCTGGTGAAGTTGATCTGTAGGAACAAAAGGGTCTTTTTGCATCCCGTGTCACTGCAGTTGCTGCATGTGAGTGTTAGAGTGGTGCAGGGGGAGGGGGGGTGAGTAGGGAGGAAGTAGGGGGAATGTGCATCTGTGTGATTACAGAATTGAATTCATTCTGTGTATCTATGTGGCACGTGTCATTTTCTTTGCACAAAAGAGAAAGTTCAAGAAATAAGAGGTTTAACTGAAGCCATCAATACAAAAGAAATGCCTCAATCAATTAAGCTGAATGTCTCTCTAAACAACCGATAGCTTGAAGGCAAGTAAATAAAAACCATTCAGGATGTGACATTTCTTCAAGGGGACCTTAATGTTTTGATTTACCTTCACTAAGGAGCAGAACTTGCTCCAGCGTGTTTGTGTGAGCACAGAGCACTGGCTCCAGGGAAAGGGGACTTTGCTGGAGCTGGCTGGCGAGGAGGCTCTGTGAAAATTGCTTCACAGTTGGCGCTGCTTCTGTTGAGCTCCCTCCACCTCTGTGGACCCACCCATCCTTCCTGGGACCTCTCAGGGTTTGGCAGGTTCCTGTGGATGCTGTGGCATTGCACGCATCTTGAAGAGCACAGCTGCACTGCCTTTACTGAGCGTATGTGTGCAGAGAGGAGCAGCTGTGGGTATAGCTGAACATTGGCACAAAGATGGGATGTGCCCAGTTGCATGGTGGGAGTGAAACAGAGATAGGCACAGGAACTGGAGGGCTGCAAAACATGTGCTGGGAGCCCCCAGCCTGGTTTCATCCATGGCAGCACTCTGGTCATCTCACAGAAAAAGGTTTTTGTCTGAGTATCTGGGAGGGCAGACATGGAGAGGATTGTCAGGGCAGTGTCTGTCAGCTCCACGAGCAGGGACTGGGAAGTGCAGGTAACTAAAAAACCAAGTGCCTCTTTGACATTTTCTTGTCATCCCTCCTCAGGCTCTGGAAGTGCTGGTTTATGGCTGTGAACAGCAGGAAGCATGAGAACCATTTCTCCTTTGTTTAAACTACAGGCAACAGTTCCAAATAAATTTCTCCCTTTTTTTAACTAGATGTTGGTTCAGATGTATTAGTCTCTTTATTACAGTTATTATCTGTAATTGAGGCTGGGCTAGCAATGCAGAATTTGCTGACATTTTGGCAGAAAGAGTTCAGAAAGCACTGTCTGCTCTTAACATTTGGGAATGTGTGAGACTGCTATTGGGCATCTTGCCAAAGCTGTGGCCATCTTAAAAGCTCTACAAAGGATCTGCAACCCCAGAAAATTCAGCACATTCTGGAAATCCCAGGGCATCTCTACCTACCCCTTGGCTATGGCTTGTGTGCTCTCTGTCCAGGTAGAAGACGGTGGGGCCTCTGGGAAGGATGCACAGAGAAACGACAGACCCACTCCTGGAATTGCCTCCCAGAAAGGTAGAGATAGAGCTGAGGCCAAATTATTTCCTAATGGTTTAGCTTTTAATCTGTTTCATTCTGATAGCTAGATAAAGGTTTTCTTACCTCAAGGAGAGATGTTCTTTGTCAGGGTTCTGTTAAAGTTCTGCCTCAGTTCAGGCCATTACAACAAAGGAGAACTCCATTCTCAGAAGTATCAGAAGGCAAAGATCTTTTATTCATGCAAAGGCAAAAGCAAAAGCAAAAAGCAAAGAGATCTCTTTCTTAAAAGAACGCAGTGCTCATATATAGCATTGTGAGAAACAGTGCAAGGTACAGTTACCATTGGCCAAAGGAACAACACCCCTTTCAAAACATCTTTTCAAAACATCAGTAACAAGCAGCAGATGGAAGTTATTTTCCAAGAATGTTTATCTCTTTCTACCTGGGAGAATTCTCTTTCTCACAGGTGTTTTCTTTGACCTTGATGCTGTTGGAGAGCATTCTCTCTCACAGAGACAGAAATGCCTGAAAAATCCTTCATGAACAGAAAATCAGTATCCATAGGGTTCTTAATCTCTAAGGCTGTGCAGATAAAACTACAGACCTGGAAAGAGAGTCAAGAAGGAGGATGTGGATAGGGAGTGAGGAGGATACTGAAGAAGGAGCAGTGGGAGGGAAGAGGGGAGGGGGAGAGGGTAAGTTGTGTCACATTTTTCATTTGTATTACTTGTCCTATTCTCCCAAGATGTTGTGAATTGGAACAGAGTCAACAGAAATTTGGTCTCTCAGCAGAAGCATCATGAGAAGGTGTACAGGAATTTAGACATATGATGATTTTATTATTATTATTTTGTTTTACAGTGCACTGTGGCTGGGGTTGAGCTTGGAATAGCTTTTCTGAGACACCTGCAAGGCAATAGTTGTAGCATTACCCAAAGTGCACAGGAGCTGTGCTGGGATCAGCTGCATGGCTATTTCAGGCTTTACAAGTATATTGCAGGGATTTTGCTTTGTGAAGAGCTGTGTAGCTAAATCCTCTTCAGCTGTTTTATGACTGGTGCTGCTCATGTAAGTTACCTTCTCTTCTGATAGCTCTGGTCCTTGTGTTACAGGAGACGAACGCCCATAGCTTCACAGGGTGCTGAGGGCTAAGGCAGCTGCCTTTTCTGGTTATTCTGAAGGCATTTGACTTGTGGGATGAAATGGGCTAGGCAGCCTCTTACCAGAGTGCCAACAGCAGTGGTAGCGGTCTGGGTCTGAACTGGGAGAGCTGATCTCCAGTTCCTGGCTGGTCCAGAGGCTGTGTGCTAGGTGGGTATGTGGGAAGATACCTTTTGAGGCTCCTCAATCATGCTCACTCCTGACTGATCCAAGGTGAAGGGTAATGGAGAGCAGCAATGTTCCCCAGTGACTCTCTTAGCAGGGCATGCGTGGGACTGTGTGACTTCCAGAAAGAGAGGTTTGGAGCTTGAGATGTGTAGCAAGAATTAAATGCAATTTATGAGGGCATAGGTTTAAATGAATCAGTTCCTTTATAAAATCAACATCTTCAGGCTACTTAGCTTTTTGATGTCTCACCAGCATTAATTGTCTTAATTTGGTCTTAAAAGAATTATTAGGTTTTATATCTCTGTAGATCTTGATTTATTTCCCAGCTCTCAATATATTGGCCTGTGGCAACACTTCTGCTTAGCTTTGATTTGTAGGGGGGGAATGTTAGTAGACCAGTAGATTTGTCCTGCATTAATAAAGGCAACAGTTCTTAACCAAATCACCAATGTTTTGTGATGTAGGTTAAGCAGAACTATGGCAATACTTACTTCACTGGATGGTATCTTGATGAGTTAATTATTCTCCTTTCCCATCTTGGAATGACCTCTGTCCCTTGATATTGCATATTTGAGTCTGAGGAAAAAACCCTTTTTCAAGCATACCTGTGAAATGAACTTTTGAGCCAAAGCTGATAACAGGAGAGTGAAATGAGGCAAGAATATAAATATTTTAAGTTTCAGATTTTGTGTTTTTCTGAAATGCTTAAGTATGTTTTAAAACAAAGTCTTTATTTTTGTTCTGTTTGATACAAACCAGGATTTTCTGGACTTGAACCAAGATGAAATTTCACTTTTTGCATCTTTCTTGGTCAGTTACTAAATTAAAGAAAACAAAGATATGAACTCACTAATCCAGTCCCTCCCCAGGCTGCCAAGGTTTTGGCTGAGAAATGAGAGATTGGCCCCATATCCTTGAGGATTCTGCTTTTTAGAGAAGAGGGTGGCCAGCAGCAGATTGGGGAAGGCATCTTGGCACACCAGTGAATTTGGTTTGAAATAACAGCTGGGGTCAGTGACAGCTCTGTCTGTATCTGATAAATAAAAAACCAAGCTCAGAACTGCAGCTGTCATTACCATAGAAGCCCTGATAACACAATCCTTTAATAACACCAACACAATACCAGCAGCTGAGGGCAGGGGAGGGAGGGAAAGCTAGGAAACCTGGCCCTGCCTTTGATGTGGATTGACACGAGAGGACAGTGTGTGCCCAGGGGTCTGGGGCACAGTACAGGGGAAGGTGAGTCTCTCTGAGCACAGGAGATGGCTTTACTAAGAAGGATGCATGCCTCAATGAATTTTTAATTGCTGTTGGTTTTAATTTTTTCCCCCCTCCAAAAGGAGCAGTAGGACTTGTGCTCCTATTCATGCCCTGAACTAATGCTGCAGATGCCGGCTGGGAGAGGAGGAATCCCCTTTGGAGCTGGGGATCTTCATACTTGAAGACCTTGGGACAAGAGGGCTATAGTGAGCCTTTGCAGAGGAGGGTTGTGTCCTCAGGCATTGCAGCTTTTCAGAAGTGGAGATTTTGTGCAGACCACTGAAAATAATGCAAGAAGTGTAGCTTGGCTCTTACTGGATGTGTTGTCTCTCTGCCCCCACTTAAGAAAATATTGCCCTCCAAATTCAATTCTGTAACCCATTATTCATGAGGTCATTACTGTTTAATTTAATCACCAAATGTCAGCTGAATCTCATTTGTTCTGCCAACTCACTAGATTTACCTATTTATTTTACATTTCAAATGAATTGCTCATTATTCTGTCATTCTGGGATTTTATTCTGTAATTTATTTTGTGGGCCCTGACAAGCTGAAAATGAGCCCTGGTTCTCTCCTGCCTTGCATGTTAATTGTCAGGTCCATGGTTCAACTGTTTGCTTGCACGACCGAGGAACCTGACCCAGTTTTCGGGGAGAGAGGGGAACCAGGTTGTATAATTCCACAGCTGCTGGTGGTGATTCAATTGTGACAAGAAGGAAATACTTTTTCCTTCCTCCCACTCCTCTTGGGTCAATGTCAAAGGACAAGTTGACATTGCAACTTGCCCCTGAAATACATCACAGCAAATCAGAGGTGTCTAGCGTCCCTTATGGTGTGTGGGCACGGGTGCAGGTGTGTGGTTGAAGTCCTGAAAGTAAAGGCTGTAAAAAGAAATGTTGGAGAAAAAACAACATTTGAGGTAGAAATCCCAATCCTCTTTTAATGAGGTTAGGGTGAAATGGCCCTCAGTAAGGGACATATTCTTACATCAGCTATTTCTAGCTGCAGTTTTCTCTTCTTTGCTCTTGTTTTTGGCTACTGTTGGTGGTGGAGAAGACAGAACAGTGCTCTGTTCCAGCCAGCCAGGTCCCAGGCTCCTGTGGTGCCCCTTTGCCTGGATGAATTCTGTCTTTCTGTAGCAGGTCCAGGGATCCTGCAGGGCCAAGCTCACACATCAGCTCCTTGCAGAGAGGTTGTGCTTGTGTGTTTGATGGTGTACCACGACTGCTGTATACAATCTGAATCCCATCCAGCCTCTTTCATTTTCCTTTTGCAGAATGCACAATATTATGGAAAACCAATTTTGGGATTAGTTCTTTATCTGCCAATTGAGTGATCTGTGCTTTTTCTCAGTTGCCCTGTAAGATGCTGGGACTTATGGGCCCTGCAATTTGCCCCTTTATTATCCAGTTGAAGAGCAGCTCTTCTGTGCTGGAGAGGAGCCTTGTTAAGAAAATTCACAAAAGGCCAAGACACTGGTATGCGCTAGAAAGAGAAGGAGGAGGAATCTGGAGGATATGAAGGGGGATTCCAATATTCAGGCTCCTTTCTTGGTGGAATATAAACTGAGCGTGGTCTCAGCTCGATTTGAGCAAGTAGCTGAAAAAAAGTAAAAATCCATTGTGTTTGTCTTTGATGCTTTCCCTGTCGCTAACACAAATCCCAAGCACCTCACTGATTCCAACCTGAGATCAGCAGTGTGACATTGCTCCTGTTTTCTGGGCTTCACTGGGGAAGAAGCCTCCAATGCAGGGAGGAATGGGGTGGCCAAGTGCTCAGTACTTGCTCTTGTGAACAATGGCTCAGAAAGCAT
This sequence comes from Vireo altiloquus, assembly GCA_013396875.1. Lineage (NCBI taxonomy): Eukaryota > Metazoa > Chordata > Aves > Passeriformes > Vireonidae > Vireo > Vireo altiloquus. Next base: position 415,527 of record VZRF01002568.1, read on the forward strand.
AATTGTCTATCCAGATGTCAGGCACATTTATTTCTGGATACTTAAGTACTCTTGACTTGGCCCTAACTGAATTTGTGTCCTAGCATTTTTCTTAATTGGGTTCTCTGATTCTTCTATGTCAGTGTTTAACTGGAGTTTAATTGAGAAAAACAGCAGTACACATCCTGCTAGAGTAAATGGATCATCTGCCTGTCTCCTCCATGCTCCTGGCAGGCTCTGGGGAGAAACCTAGTTAAATTTTGGCCTGTCCTCCCCTTTCGAGGTTATGGTCTTCACTGCTTCCCTCTCTCTGCTGCCTTGCTGATGCCAGGGAGGATTTCTGAGTCTCTGGATTGGTACCAGTCCTGGGGAGGGTGGCTGTGCTGAGAAATGTGACGGGCTGAACAGGCTCTCCCGTAGGTCCCTGCAGCTTGGCTCTTTGGGGTGTGATGGGGAGGGGTGTTAGATCATCATTATGTGTTTGGTGGAAGCCCTGCCTGCTTGGATCCTGGCAGAGGAAAGACCTTGGAGCACTGCTGAGCACTCCTGGCTCTGCCTTCAGCTGAGCATGGGATGATGAATAAAGTTATTGCTGCAAATGCTCTTCCCACCAATTAACGAGCAGTTAATGGTACAGAGATACAATAACAATCCCTCAGACTGGCTCCAGAGCTTGTATGGCAGTGTCCCTGCCAAACAGCATCTCTTCGTTTGTCCTGTGTCTGGGAGAGCAGTAAAGGGGATGAGGGAACCACGAGGAGAAGCTTGAGCTCCTTGCTGCCCTTCAAAAGGTGAGTGTAACCGTGACTAACACAGATGTAGGGGCTGGTGTGTTTCTGGTAGCCAGGGAATGCAAGTCTCAGTCACTGACAGTGCTGCAGGCAAACGCTTGTTTTCAGCTCATTTTCCCCACAGCTCATTTTTCCCAGACAGTTCAGGGAAGGCAAGGAACGAACTGCGCGATTCAGTCAGCTGTGCATGGGTTGGGGTGGCTGTTTGAGGTTGCAGAGCTCCTTGTACCTGTTAACTGTAAAAACTCTGCTGCTTTTGAAGCTGTATAAGCAGTCCTATTACTGAGAGTACTAAGTAGAAAATAAGAGCCCCTCTGACATCTTTCCTGCAGGTAAGACATTGCAAAAAGCTTCTTTTCCTTTAAAAAGGAGGGAAGAGCCTTGCTTTACTGCCAATAGAAGATGAATTTCTCTGCCAAACAGCATAAATCTATTTGAATACAGGTAATTTTGTGCAAAGGAGTTGATTTTGCTATCATGATATGTTGGATAACTGTAATTTTTTTTTTAACAAAAGACTGTGGGGCAGGTCCATAGTTTGTTCCTGTGCACAGTTGTATAGCTGTTTCCCTCCATGTTTTTGCAGACTGTCTCAGAGGGTTGTTGCTATGTGTCCCTCCTGATAGGTTTTATTTTTCTGTCCCATTTAGCATGAGAAATTCCTGGCTAGTTAGTCCAGCCTCATACTCCAGAAATGCTCATCTTGAGTGATTCCATTTTTAGAGGAGATGGAGGGTACTATAGAAATGGCAGTAGTAAGCCTTTAGACACCTATTAGCTCTTGGCAGAAGGTGCAGGAGTGTTGGGGTTTAAGGGGTTCCCATTTGTTTTTCTTTTTATCTTAAAGGAATTTTCCCCCATACTTTTGTTGCTAAGGGACAGATTGCTGGGTGCTTAAGAGAGACAAAAAGACCTGGCCAAAGGGGGAGGAGTCCAGCTGGCTACCCCCTTTTTTCCTGGGTTTTTCTCATTGGGGCAGAGATGCCGCGAGATTTTCAACTGTTACTCCTATTCCTCATATCTTTGCCTGAAAGCCCCTTAATTTCAAAATTATAATAATTTGAAGGGAGGGAGGTTGCATCTTCCATTCCAAAGGAGGCTCCTGCCTTCCTTAGCAGACACCTGTCTCTCAAACCAAGACAAGGTGCTAAGACCATCTGGTAATTGCTCCACTGGTTACCTGCAACTGGGCACTAAATATGAGATGTATAAGGAAAACAGATATTTGGTCAGCTTAGACTGTTGAGCTGTAGAGTTGGCTCATTTTGTCTCAGCTCTTTCCCTCTTTATCAGTACGGTGCTGCCACGGTTTAACTCCAGCTGGCACCTATGCACCACACAGCCACTCACTGTGGCATCATCCCAGCAGTGGGATGGGGGAAGAATCGGAAAATGTAAAACCTGTAGATTGAGATGAGAACAGTTTAATAATTGAAATAAGGCAAAATACCATAATACTAAGAGAGAGAAATAAACCCTAGGAAAACCAAGTGATTCACAATACAGTTGCCAGATTCCCAGCCCATCTCTGGGCAGCAATCAGCCCTTCCCAGCTTGGGCAAGAGGTTTTGTCTTTTGCCCCACTGGACACTGTCTGGAGTGAGGGTGCAGAGAGCAGAGCCGGTGTTGAGCAGGTGGGGATAGTGGGTAGGGGTTGTCAGAGACTGAAATATTATAATTTTATGAGTTAAACATTTTCCCTGCTTTTTGGAACTGTGTTACAAAAAAGCTGCAAAGAAGAGCACCACACCCTGCATGGACAGAGGCACCCAACTGCCCGCTGATGAAGATAAGATAACAACACAGAGCCAAGGGACTTTCAAAAGAACACACAGCTTACCACCTTCCAAGGTGGGACACCGCAGCCCTGAGCTATCAGCTGCTCGCATGAAGGGGATGGGGAGAGGAGGCCTTGTGTGTGCTGGAAAGTGTGTGGCTTTATCCGCAGCAGAAGGGGTGACATGCTCGACACAGAGGCCCCCCAAAAAGCAGCCCCCTGAGCACCAGAGCTGATGCAACAAACCCCCTGTGTTGCAAGGGACAGTGTCTGCAAAGGGAGGTACATGGGCGTTTTCCACCTGGCTCAAAACGTATATTAATCCACAGGACTCTGTACTCGCCCCGGCTACCTGGGGTGGCCCGGCGGCCCGGCCTGGCCCGGCCCAGCTCAGCGGCCCGACATGGCGTGGCGGTGTGGACATGGCACTGACGGGGGACCTTCACCACCACCAGAAGACCAGATGGAGGAGAGCAACAAGCCATCAGGAGCCTCAGACGGGTGATATGATTCCATCTAACCCTTGTCACCTCTTCCTGTCTCCCCCAATCCCCCCACGCACATCTCTTTCTAACTTTCTTCCTTTTCTCTTTCCTTCTCTCTGTCTCTTTCGCTATTAAATAAAATACACCAATTTTTTGGCAACAACATCTAATCTCATTTGATTTTAATCTCATTTGGGGACATTTTAGAATCTTATAACTTATTTCCAGTTTATTCTCAGACTCAGCATTCTTGGCTTTTCTGGGCTAAAACCGGTTTGTAACAGGGGTGGAGCTGACTTGATGTTTCTCCTTTCCTTGGTGCCTGTCAGTCATAGCATCCGTCAGACTTTTAAGGGTCAGGGTAAGATAAGAAGGGAAGGATTGAATTATGGCAGGAAAACCACCAGATTTCTCATTTTTAATCCCAAAATTTATGTTCAGATTTGCCTTTGTGGCCTGGCTAGTCCAATACTGAATTGATTTCTCTGTGCCTTGGCACGATTTACAGAAACTGTGTTAATATAATGCACGTGATTTAATCAATAAAAAGTAGGCTGGGGACTTCAGACTCCAATTTAATAATTGCAGCATTGCTGGTGACATTTCAAGGGACAAGAGTCCCTATTAGCCTGGGGTACCCTGTTCAGCTTGATCCTGCAGTACCTTCTGATCAGCTGATGTTTGGGGAAAAGCCCTACACTGACACTGCTGTTTATTGGGGAGCTGAGCAGTGATGGGGAAGAGTGAGACTCCAGATCGCGATGGTGCTGCTGCATCAGCAGATGTGCTGCTGGCTCTGTACTTATATCCCACTGTCATGCTGCAAACTTAATCATGTTTGGAAGCAATTAATTTAACACTGTAACAACAGTTTTCTGTCAGGAAATTGGAGAGAGACTGCAGATCAGGATGCCCTGCCCTGCTGGTGGGAGGCTGGGGCAAAGATGGGACTTTGACCCCAGTCCCCAGTAACAGCAATGCTGTTAGGCACCCCCAAGTTGAGGGAAGAACTCTCCTTGTTTCTGAGGAAAGGTCACCGTTTGCAGAGGGTACAACCTGTGTTGCATTGAGATGGATGCGACAAGCACGAATCACACCAAAAACTTTAGGCAAAAAGCTTATCTTTAATACCACGTAGCCTCTTTTATACAGTCTGTAGCTGTTTACATAGTTTGAAAGCACAACAAACTTGATTCAACCAATCACCACACACCACTAGGTGAACACACCATAATCATGCAGCATGTTTCTCTACCTCTAATTCAGGTATGCCTCTTTCCCATGGTCCTTCTCAAGCCAAAGTAACAGGCCTGAGCCATGATTTTACAAAGGCAACAAGGCCTTCATTTTATAAGGTTTTACCTATATGCAACAAGCCTGTACCCACAATGGGGAGTTGTCAGACATGGAAAGATAAGTGAACTGTCTCTTTCCCTTGCTCACATTTTTCAGAAGCACTGCATTGTGAGACACTTGTCTCATCTACAGCATGGTTGGAATTTAGTGTATTCCCTGTACGTGGCCAGTGTGCTGTCTGCATATGGGGTGATTATGACCTGTCCAACTGCATCTTAGTTCTGGTAGAAATGCTGTTCAGGCTGGGGTTGATTTGTACTTGGAGACAGGACATGGTTCTGCAGAGTTAGTAACTGTTCTGCTGTGGTGGGTATCCTGCCAAGCCAGTGAAGTCTATGGAAACCTGAGACTACAGCAGAGTCTGGAGTGGGGGTGTCCAGGAAACCACACTTCTCCATCTCCCATCAGAGCCAAATGGGTTTGAGGCATTGAGATTCTCCCACAAGGACATATGCTGCTCTTGTTTTGTCATCTGGGTAGGGAGTTGCTGCTTGCTTCACTTCATCAGTGGTATTTCCCTCTGACTTGGGGCTGCCTCTATGAGGCTCAGTCCAGATCCTATTCTCTGTGCTGTCACTGTGTGCTGTTCTCTTGGCTGCTGTGGGAAGAGGTGTCTCTTCGTTGCTCCAGTGGAGCTGATATGCTGCCAGCTCCTCCTGGGCCTGGAGCAGCAGTTGCTGCCAGTGGGTTGCTGCCAGCTCTGTCTTTCACTAGAGCCCTTTCTTCTCAGCACGGCAGATGGAAAACACATGACCCCCTCTGCTGGCAGTCATCTCCTGTTGAAATATAATTTCAGAATTTATTCACATCATCAGTGTGAAATGTACAGGCAAGGGGTTTCCTTGCTTTAAACATTAAGAATAAATCTGCCCTCTGAGACAGCCTGCTTACAGCTTTAAATGAGCCTCCCTGTTTGAAGCGGGATCACTGCCTCTTCTGCAGAATGAGTCATGCTTGCTGAGCACCCTCTTGTCGTACTGTTCCTCCTGCTTGTAGGACTGCTGAGACTGCCTCCCTGGGACTGGCAGTATTTCAGCCCTGCTGCTGACACTGGAAGTTTTGTTTGGCTGGGGCAGGCAGATGGTGCCAGGACATAATGTTGAAACTAGCTGAGACTTCCGAAAGAATTTTTGTTGTTATGTTAGTGAAGAAGGTTACTCTGCAAATTTAAATCAGGGCTCTCAAGGCTATGGGTTGGACTAATTAGTGTGTTAGCTGATGCAGACAGAGCCGGTGATATGAAGTCTGACATAGGAGCACTTGCATGGGACAAGCTGCAGGATGGTAAAACAATTCTCATCCATCTCCTCTGCACTGTGACGAGCTTGGGATTGGGATGTGGGGTTCCTTAGAGAGAAACTTCAGAATCTTTGAGTTTACTTAAAATAAGTTATTCCTAAAGATTATTTTTAGCTTTTTATGGCACTGTCAGGAAAATTAATCCACAAAAACCAGAGGTTTATGTCCAAAAAGGAGACAGAGGACTCCTGTTACTTTATTCAAATAAAGGGAGAGACCATGGGGCATTCCCCTGGGGTCTCTCAAATTTTTGGAGGATGCAGCTTCCTAACTATCCTAATTTCCTGGCCGCATTTTCCTCTCTCTTTCCCCATTGGCTGAGGTACATGAGACGTACAGACTTCCCAGAACACCAAATACTTAGGACTCCCTTCTAATGTAGAATCCCCCCTTTGATTTTTAATTCTTATGGAATTTATGGTTCTTCTCATTGTTTCTTTCATCTCTCAGAGCTAGCTTTATCTAGCAGCAGGCTGTTGCAGTCCAGGCCAGGTTCAGACCATTTGCAGCAAAAGAACGACTCCATATTCATCAGAAGGCAAAGATCTTCTTTATTTCATGCAAAGAAAGCAAGGCAAAGAGATCTCTAAAGAGAGATCCTGCTGCTCTGACCTCCATGCTTCTTCTAGCATGGTCCGGAGCAGAGTGTCAAGAACAGCTACAATTGGCTTGTTACAGAGAAATCTGATAGGATAACAAAAGTAACAAATATCCCGAGACAGATATTCTCAAAACATCCCAGATAATTCACAAAAACTTTCTATGTTTCCCAGCTTCTAGTTGTGGGAAGAGAATCACTCCCACAGCTAGAGCAAAACTTCTCTCATGGTTGTCAGCTTTGTCTGTGGGAAAGGCAGCTGCTTTCCACAGACAGATCAGAAAGCTGAGAATTTCCCTCTGACCAAACCTGTCATCGTCCACAGCAGGCCCACAGCTTCTTTGTAAAGACAAGTTTCTCATTCTTCTTATTGGGGAATTCTGTTTTTGTTTATCATGGTGTAGGAGGGCAAGCAGCTTTTATAGAATATGCAGCTATGGAAGTGGACACTTGGCAGCAGCAGGGTTTGCAAGGGGTCAGATTGTTTTAACAGAGATGCAAATTACTGTTGTTCTCATATTGAATCCCAAAGCGGGTGGAATCCTTCCTCAAGAGAAAATGCCAAGAAAAGTCACATCATGGCTTTACTATTACTGCAGAGCACTGAGAAGTGACTGTGAAGTGCTGCTGCATTTTATTTGCTTTCATTTACAGTCAACTGACTGACCTGCACTCTTCAGGAACAGCCATGGGACTAGAACTTAATGAGTCGGTGGCAGGGGGGACAGAGACAGGTGTCTCCTCTAAGCACGGGTGAGAGGTCCATTTATGTGTCTTACGAATTATGTTAAAATTTATAGGAGTAGATAACATCCAAAGTACATTGGCATTTAAAAGTGCTCTGTGGCTGTCAATGGTCACCCAGACAGGCACCTTCTAGCCCCTCTGGGGCTGCTGCATGTGTCCTGAGGGCTCAGTCCCAGTGGGCAGCTGGTATCCTGGCACAGGTGGGAGGAAGCTGCTTAGGTTTGTCCTGTTTCTGTACCAAAACACCTTGTGGGTATACAATGATCTGCTGTGGAGTGATTCCAGAGGGACTATTTTAAGGGCAAAAGGCACTGCCACAGACATATCGAGTGTGGTTTATGCCCATGCCAGCTTCATTTGTGAAGTGTGGAGCTGTGCATTACTTCTAGGCTACCTGTTTGGAGAAAAAGCACCAGGTACCAGCCCTTCAGAGGCAATTCACAGTCATAGGGTATCCTGCATAGGCAGGGTGCCAGGCTGGGGGCTCAGAGCAACCCCATCGCATCCTTTCCAGAACCAGCCTTGTAAGGACCTCCACAACCCAGATCTGAGAGTGGTGAATGATCCCCTTGATACAGCTGCTTTGTAGCATAAAATAAAAATAAACCATTTTCTATATGTAGAAGCCTGCAAGGTAATTAATATCCTAGCCATTAAATTCCATTGCAGTATATTCAGTGTTAATAAGCTAGCTAAGGGCTCTGCTTGAAATTAATAAGTTGCAAATGACCTAAGGGTCACTGCTTCATGCTTGCTTTTTTCCCCATGTACCCACCCAAAATTACAGAATTTAAATAGAAAGATAATTTTCATTTATGAACTCGTATCATCATTCATAACTGGAGAGTTTTAAGGAATAAAAAGCCTTTCTGGTTAATTAGAAACTTCAGCATCTCAGGGTGTCTTGGTTTGGAAAGACAGGTTAGGGTAACGAAGGCAGAAACTCCCCTTAAAATGGAAAATATAAACCTCCCTGCCTCTCCAAATTATTATAATTTTGAAAATGAAGGGCTCTCGTGTGGTGTTCCCCCACCCCCTTTTGCCCTCTTCCCGGCTCAACCCTGGCCACTCCCTCGGACATGCAAGGAAAGCATGGAGCACCTGGGCTGACCCCGGCTGGGCAGAGACTCTCTGGCACTTCTTGCCATTGCGGCTAGCAACAGTGGCCAGCAAACACAACACTCTCGGGCAAAGATATGGGGGCAGGAATAACAGTTCTTTACTAGTTAATAATAAAATGTAGTAATACAAACAAAAGCACTGTCAGAATATGACCTGACACCCCAGCAGCAGTGAATTCCACCCCCCAGGCAGCAGCTCCAATGGTCTTATTCCAAAGCTGAGAGCAAGAGAGAGGTAGGCGCTGCACTCAATTCTTTTTCCCCAGCCCAATTCTCAGGGTATCTCTGCCCTTCCCAGAGAAAACACCAAGTAAAAAGATAGAGTAGCCAGCTGCACCCCTTCCCTGAGCTGTGGCCACTTCTTTTGTCTCTCCTAAGTACCGGGTCGTTATTGTTTCTTAGCAACACGTGCGGGAGAAAATTCATTGAGAGAAAGAAACAAAAGGAAAAACCCTAACCTTCAACAGTATTCCTTATATGTGTGTGGATTGCCCCTGTGCCAGGTTATCGGCCTGATTTCTGTTTTCCGGTACTTAGGCAGTTTTTTCCACACTCTATGAAAACTGGGGTTTTTTACTGAGCCGCTGTGTTCAGAAGCATCACTAATGTGTACAATCTCCGTGTACCTCCAGATGCTCATCTTTTCTTCCATCCCTACCCTATCCCTTAGGGGCGATTAGGGAAGACCTTGTAAATTCATAATTGTGGACCTTCTCAAACCTAGATTAATTCCTCTAGTCTGTCAGATGAATACATATTTATAAGCGTTCTTAAAAATGCACCATCCTTCACTCAATGCAGTGTAATGAATGCGTCATGTAAATACATGCTCAGGTGCAGAATGGAAAAATCCTTAGGGTATTTTTTACAATTAGTAGAAGGACAGCTAAGCTTTGAGTAGCTTAGCTTCTTTCAAAAGTGATAATAAAAGTAATTTAACTATATACAATGCACAGTAGTAAGTTAAAAGAACATAAGGAATAAGTCACCTATGCTGCTGAGATTAGACTCTGAAGAGTGCATCTTCCCAATATAAAACAAATAAAATCTGTTATTGGTACAAGAAATATGTGTTTAGCATATGTGAATCTGAAATTTCTTGTTATCTAGTCCCTTTTCTGCTTTAGTAATGTGAAAAACGAGGTTCACTCCTGGTAAAATTTTAAAAGGTTTAATAAGGGGTTTAATAAAAGGGACAATAGGAGACAGAAATAAAGCAAAGAGTTAATAGGGCCTGGTGCTTGGCACAATGCCAGAGGCACACCTTAGCTAACAAACCTCTTCTGTTAAATGCCCGAGGCTCATACATATTCATAGATTTCTATGCATCATTCAACTATTCCTTTTTTGGTATCTCTTAGGTTTCAAGTGCCCCAAATTTCAAATTTCAAGTTTCAAATTCAATAATCCATTGTAGTCCAGTTCTGCTGACCACATCCTTTGGTTATCCTGCATTCCACTTCTGATCGATAGATTCTTCCTTCCAGAGTCTGAGTTCTGTCATTGTTACCTTGGCCAGATGGTCCAGGAATGTGGGGAACACTTCCTTGCTTATCTTTGCTATCCTGAGTTAACTACATAAAAAAAGCATTCTACATACCATGATATAATCCTAAGAAATCACAGTACTTTTTAAACTAACTATATCCATGCAACTACGTTCTATAGCATTACACATATGACATTAATTTTAATATTTGCAAAAAGCAAACAATACAATATGCACTTAGAACAGTAAGACTTAACCAGTGTCATAAATGAAATGAGTGGCTTTTGCATGAACAATCAATTAATTTGTGTGAATTTTGTTTGTGACAGCAAAGATAAAATCCCCTTCCCAGTTCTATTCCCACTCCAAGTTATGTTCCTACACAGGACTAGCCTGGCAGCACCCAGCTCTGTGGGTTTTTACCTTGGGTTCTATAGCAGAGTTAGTTTAAAGAGTCTCTTATCGCTGCTACCTGGGAGAACTGTTTTTAAAACAAAGGAATTTGGCCTCTTTGTTAAATAAACAAAATTACAAAATCTAATTTTGAGTGTGGCCTCATTCCTGACAACCAGTTTTGTATTTCTAGTTTTCTATGGAACATGTAGTAAAGACTTTCTGAGGATGCTGGGCTGGTAGAAGTTGTCCCAGTGCTCTGAGTAGGGACAGGAATACTTGAACCCAGAGTCTTCTGTGTCTTGAGGTAGTGCTTGAGGCATGGCAGAAAAGCTAGGTGTGTTCAGGAGCCTGCTGACCAGCAGAGACAATTTGGTGGTGGCAGGACAAGAGAAGGGATGTTATCTGATGCATGGCAGCAGCTGTGGCCTGGTAGGGCTGAAGGAGAATATGTGAATCCAGAGTACTTTTATTCATCTTGAGCTCCACAAGTCACATGCTGTGTGACTGGGGGGAAACAGCTACTTCTCTGTGCCTTGGTTTCTCTGGTAGAAATCCAGGTCTGTGAGCTACACAGGGAATATTGGCTGAATGGAATTGCCGAGTCCTACTGGGTTCTGATAAAGTGCACTCTTGGCAACATTTTAGACTTCCCTGTGGTGTCCTGGTGCCTGATGTGTGCCTCTGGCCTAGTGGTTCTGTGTTGTTTCTGTCCTTGGAGAAGGTGGTACTTGAGAGGGCTGAGGACAGTCTGTGGTGATTGCTGCGAAGGTGGGGCTTGCAGTGAGGGTTGGGATTTGTGACTGTTCCCCTGATCAGTCAGATTTTTCTTTCTTTCTCCATGTGAGCACTTCTGAGCTCTGCTGTGGGAGGCAATAGTGGATGAGTCACCTCTCTCCTGAGGCAGGTGTTGGGTCTGGTAAGTGATTGGGAGCAGGCTGAGGAGAAAGCTCTGCATTGCTGCATTGTCATTGCAGCCTTCCCGGACTTAAAAAGGGCTTTTAAAATAAGGAGGGAGTGTGGCTTTATACATGGGCAGATAATGATAGGACAAGGAGGAATGCTTTTAAACTAAAATAGGAGAGATTTAGATTAGATGTCAGGAAGAAGTTCTTTACTCAGAGCATGATAAAGACCCTGGCACAGGTTGCTCAGAGAAGCTGTGGGTGCCCCATCCCTGGAAATGTTCATGCCCAGGGTGAGCAACCTGATGTAATGGAAGATGTCCCTGGCCATGACAGGGAGGTTGGGACTAGATGGTCTTCAAGGGCCCTTCCAGGCCTTCCTATCGATTTGTGTGCCCATTATTGTCACACAAAGTGGTGCTGACTCATGGGTAGCCTTAGACAACCATGTCTGTTTCCCTTCCTTGTACTGCAATTTCTCTGTCTGCAGCATCAGCCTTTATTACAGTTTTTGAGTATTTAGTTTAGCATTTTTCTACTCACAAATATATAGCAGTGAATCTTAAAATAACACTGGGGTATGTCTGTGGGACATACCTCTGATTACAGTTAATCAGGGCTGTAAGTGCTTCATTAGTTTGATGCCAGGGCACTCAAACACACTCAAGAGTCAAGCTTGCCTCTCAAATTCTTCTGCTGTGAGGCAGAAGAACACACTTTCTCCAGGTCACTGTGAGCCAGGGAAGGGAAAACTCAGTATTACAGCTGGAAGTGAGCTTTTCTCATGTCAGGTTAGGAAAACTTGCAGACTCTTATCCTGCTCCTAATTAAGAGAATCTATTCTACTTTCATTGCATGAAACTTAGCTCCGTAGAAAGGACAATTATTTTGGAGCATTAACAACTGTCCTAATTTAATGTTGCATGGAATAGCTGATGCAGAAAGAAATCTGAGATTTTATGGCTACAACTTGCCAGAGTCTGCCTACCCAAAGGGAAAAGTCTTTTAGAACAAAGGGAGGAATGAGTCAAGAAATAGGCAAGGGGCAAAACATTTTTCTCTTATGTCTCTTTTCCCACAGATTCATTAATTGCTATGTGCCAGAAGACAGCACTTGGTCCTTGTCATAGTAGTAGGATGAAAATTGTACCCTCAGCCCAGATATTTGCAGGTGAATCCTGTGCATGTGGTAGCCTTTGTGATGCTGAGTTACCTCTGTGCCATGATGTAATTTACTACAAACCTAGAGATGCTACAGACAAAAGGTTGTGCATATCTTAAGAAAACTTTGCATGTTCTAGTTCAGACTGAGCTTGTGTGAATGGCCCTGTTATGTAATCCATGAAGAATTGGCTAGGTGTTGCATGTTACCAGTTGCCACTAGCCATGGGTCCCAGAGGCTAATAACAGGATTACAGAACTTTTAACAACTTCCGGGGGGACCCAGGACAAACCATTTTTAACAAAGAACCATTGAAGTAATTAACAAAGCTTAAAGCTCAAAATCGCACCACCACACCTGGTGACATACCCAAGCATGGGACTGAAATCAGAAATCAGTGTGCAGAGAAGGTACCTCCTTTCTTGCTGGCATAATTTTTCTCCTAAATAGACCTCTCTGTTTTAAGCCAGCTTGATGGTGCTATGGTTCTCCTACAAGGCTCTGATATTCCCCCACTGAGCTCTGATACGGAGAATTACTTTTAAATGCCTTTCTAAACCTTGATTCCTTGTATTGTAAGCAGTTACGGGGCTGTGTGTTTGGGATACTAAAACTGGGGCACTGCTAGATGGAGGTAGTCCAGCTGTTCAGGTATGGCCTTTCCAAGGGCCCTGTGCCTGTTTCGATGAGACTGGGGTGCAAAACACCTGTGGAAGGTCCAACCCCTGCCCACCTTGTGCTCCTGGGAGACTGCCACGACTCTCACTGGGGACTGGCATGTTGTTGATGGTTAAGATCAGCTCCTTGGCACTGACTGCCAGCAGATCCTTCCCCAATGATCTCTTTGTCCTGCAGTGTCCTTTTAAAGTTTTTGTCCTTTAGTGTCCGTTAAAAGTTTTTCTTTAAACGTTACCATTTCTAATGTTACAGCCTAAAGATATTGTTGAAAAGTTTCATGAAATGTTACAGCTCATTATGGCTTTGATTACTGTAATTTTTAATGAGCTTTCTGTAATGTGAGTCTGTGCTCCCTTTTTTCATTACATAAAGCAGAGTGGTTTACCATCCAATTGCAGTGACTTCATAGAAGTAGCTGAGGGGCAATATTAATTACCCTTTGTCCTAGCTCATCTCTTGATACATTTTCTAATGTCTCAATTATTTATTTTTAAATTCTTTGCATTGTGAAGGGAATGAGTAAATTAAAAACAACCAGGAAGGTCAAGGTTTGGGGTGGGAGGAGTTGTGTGCAAAACCTCATCAACTGTGATTCTTTACTGCTGTGTTGCTGCAGCACAGAATCTAGGGTTGGGGCACAGAACTCTGCACTAGTTCACCTGATCCCTGTTCTCTTCCTGCTCCTGATGTCAGAGAAGTGATGGATTTCATGCCCTAACCTCAACCGTTGACTAAACCTAGTGGTAAAGTGAGAGAGTAGAGGAGACGGAAAGAGGCACCTGGCTATGCTTCCTGTGGCCAGGTGCTCATTAAAGTCTCCTCCAGCTCTCACAATGACTAATTAATGTCTCCCAGTGTCCCCACCGCAGTATTGATTAATTTAACTAGCCTTACTATTGCATATGGTACCTATAGAGAAAAGGGCAGTATACATGGTATGCAGGTGCCCTGCTGGCACGAGGACAGCCATGGTGGTTATGGTGGCCTGCATGCTCCTCTGGCTCCTCCTGTAATTTACTGAGGCCCCGTGGTTTATAAACTGTTGTCTTGGAATGATGGATGGTGCTTCTTTAATGCAAGCCTGCCTTTGGTGCTACTACCTCAGCAGCTGCTGATTTTCCTTCCCTCCCCTGCATCAGAGCCAACTGGGATCAGGAGAAGGCAGTGATTTCTCTGGCCTTGATCTCAGCATGAGCTTTCTCCTTTTCCTTCCACTCCACCAGCCACCTGCTCTTCCCGTTGCCTTGGGAAGAGCTAGATCCAGGGCAGGGAGCACTGCATAGAGAAGCAGGAAAACCCTGGATAAGTGGCTGGGGACAGCCAGTTAGCACCCCATGAGTGCCAGTGGTTTTGCTGAGGGAAGGAATGGGGAGCAGGCAGCAAAAAGCACATGCCAGGCAGCTGGGCAGAGCCAGTGCAAGGAACAGAGCTGCCTCTCCAGTCAGCAGCTGGACCTCTAGAGAGGACTCTGCCCAGTGTTCCTGGAGCTTCCTACCTGCTGGGCCTGGAAGAGTTGAATTGCCTGGTCTGTCTGGCTCTCCTGTGCATCCTCCAAGAGAAAAGACGATCTGCTGCAGCTGGGAGATGATCTCCCAGCAGCTTGCTTCTGTACAGAGGCAAGAGCCAGCCTTGCCATGGGGGACAAGCTGGCCTGGTCCCCACTGGTATGTGTCAGGGATGCTTATTCATTGCTTGGTTGTTCTGTGTTACATGACCCACTTGCAGCTTTTTCTTGTCTGTTTTGAAACTGTGAAATGAGGTGCAGTAATCAAGGAGGGTTTTAATAACCATCCCAGCCCTGACATTTAAATTACGGATGGCATTTTCAATTAAACAAGCACTCTCAGCAAGTTTAATTTAGCTATCAGTTCTGCTTTCTTCTTTAAGTGTTTCAGTAAAAACAGTGATGAATTTAAAACTTGCTCCAAAGGGAGAAGAAACCAAGAAGGGATTAGAGCTCTCTGGAAAACAGGAAGCCCCTTCAGGGATTGCTGAGTGTGCAGGGGAAAGCCAGAGACTGAGTGGATGTTAAACTCCCCCAGCACAGATCTGTGCACAGGGTGCCCATCATATTACTGCTCTCAGACATCATTTTGAGTGTCTACATGCAGGCACATGCAGTCATAACTCAGTGCTTTCAAAGGCAGTGACAGCTAGACTCGAGCACCTGTATGTTCTGTGGCTGACCTGTGTGCATGCCTGCCTGCACTCCTTTGCTCCACACAGGCCCACACTTATCCTTTACACATCTATGTTCCCACTTTACCATGGTACCCCAAATCCCCTTACACTCATGAGCTCTCACTGTTTATTTCTTGCTTTTTCCAAGCAAGGCTGAGGCTGATTCCACCTCTGTTTAAAAACAAACTTAACAAGACTATAAAGAACACAGTGGGAATTACTGATTTGGTTCAGAATTGTCTCCCTGCTGGCTCTGATGCCTTAGGTTTTATCTTTTATATTTTTTTCAAATTCTGTACTGCCTAGTGTTACTTTGAAGTTTCTTGTAGCTCATTAGGTGCCAATCTCCTATGCTAAGATAGACATAACAAAGCCTCTCCAGCTT
Source organism: Vireo altiloquus (assembly GCA_013396875.1). NCBI lineage: Eukaryota > Metazoa > Chordata > Aves > Passeriformes > Vireonidae > Vireo > Vireo altiloquus. The sequence continues at coordinate 430,873 of VZRF01002568.1, forward strand.
GCTCTCCAAGGACACCATCCTAGGCTCAAAAGTGTAAACCTTCATTTTGGGGATGGAGGGCAAGCTTGGGGAAATTACATCATTAGCTAAAATTTTAATTGGCGAATTTATGCTGATATGCAAACATACCAAACCTCTGAAGGTGTGGAGAACTCGTGACTTGTTGTCCATCGGTTCTGGGCCCAGGGTGTTCACTGTCACTGAGCCAGGGGCTGGGCAGCACAGGATGGGCTTCCAGTGTCTATCCAGACATGTCCCTATCCCGCACTGCCCTGCTCTCTGAGTACAGGCTAACAAATTTACACAGTTTAAAAAACACGATTTTCCCTGGCCTCTACCTGGCTAGAGGCAGGGCACCTCTAGACTTGGTTGTTTGGGGTTTTTTTGGGTATACATGTTAGAGGTACTTTCAAGGAGATCAGACATGTAATTTTTTTGTTTATCATATTGGGTAACTGGAGCTACTTTTTTATTTGGTGGAACTTTTTTTTTTAGTCTTGCACTCGAATTCATGCACTTGTGCTGCCAGAGCAGAAGTGGGTTGTTTATCTTACTATTTCATGATTTTTCTATTATCACACAGGAAAAACTACAACTCTTTTTTTGGGGGGTACTTTTTCTCTTTATCTTGGGGATATTTGCATCTGGTACTAGAATTTTTGATCTGTATTGTTGAGATTTGGTGAAGGTCTTCTTTAATTTTTTCTTTAATTTATTTTTTGAGTTTTTGGTGGTTCATTTTTATTTTATCTTTCAAATTTTGGATACGTGTTTCTACAGCTGCAATCTTTGAATGCATTGGGCTATACACAGCATCTGCATATGCTTGGAGCTTCTTTGTCATATCTTTCACAGTCTCAATCTGAATCTCTTTTTTCAGCATTGCTAAAGCAGAAGCATATTCTTGTGGCTCGAGTCTTATGAGTCTCTGCCACATCACTGGGGTAACTACTACCTGTCTGGACTCCTCAATCCTGGGTCAAGGGTGAAGACAACCTCTACTGACCCTAGTTCTCTCAAGCATTGGATCTCTTGTTCTATGGTCTTCCACTGTATATAGAAATCCCCCTGCAAGCAGGTGAAAAACCTACCAGTGAGGTTTCGATGTTCTGATGCTCTAAGTCCAGAAGAGGAAAAAGAAGAAACTAAAGTCCCAGGAAAGAAAAAAAAAAAACAACTCCGTCTGTCTTCTTTCGAAGAAAACACAGCCGAGAACCCATTAGAAAGCAAAAAAAGTGCTTCTTCTCCACTTCGCCACAGCAGCTATATCCCAACAACAGCTGAACAACAGAAAAAAGTAGTGACCTTAAAGCACAGAACTGCTTGGCTTTTTTCTCCTCTCCCCACACAGGCTCAGTTTAAAGACACAGAAAAACATAAAATTCATTTTCTGAGCATAAAGCAGATGATATAAAATAAACCATAAAGTCACTCCAAAACATTCAGGAAACAGGTCTGTGGGCATGGAGGTGTGACTGTACTCAAAGACTTCCTGTGTTACAGGCTTATGTCTCTGCCATTCCTGTTCTTAAATAGGGATAGTGGCTCATGGAAGATAATAAAATGTGCTAATAGCTCATATTTCGTGTCTTGCATTCTTGGAGCACACACTGTCTAGACATAGGTTGGGAATTAACGCATCCCTTGGTTTTTTTTTCTTTCAATAAATATGATCTTGCCTTTTAGGCTTACATGCCTGTATCAAAGCCCCTTTCACCGCCTTTTTTTCACCCATGCTGAATCCCAAGCTCTCTGCTGAGCAGAGAAGCACTGACCTTCATGATTGTCTGTGAGCAGCATCTCCTCTTTAATGGATGTGTCATACCATGAGTACTGCAACTTCTCATTTCTTTGAGCTGAAGCACTCAATGGTAACAAATCAGTATAATTTCCTTTGTTTTGTCTGTTTTTTCTCATAAATACTGCTGCCACTAAAATCTAGAGGAATCCTTTGCTTCTTCAAATGTGCCACATTATCATCACCCCCTGCCCCAGGTGGTGTAGCCAATGCCATGAGAGTGCATCAGGATTAGTGTTCCCTGCCCTCCATGAAAGGTTGATTTGAAGAGTCATATTTTAGATATTCCAGCAAACAGCCCCCTGAGGTGTCATTGAGGAGATGGTGTTGCCTCTGGGGATCCCCAGACCCAGGTGTGCCAGTGAACCCCCACAAGCAAAGTGTCAAAGCCTTGATAGTAAGAAAGAAGGGTCAGCTGGTGTGTGTTGGTCCAGATCCTGGCAGACAGGGTGCCGTCCTTCAGGCTTGGCCTGAGATAGGACACAAGGAGGAATGTTTTCATATTTATTTTGGTGATTTTGGATCAGTGAGTCATCCCCCTGGCTTCTGTCCACTTCTGCTTGGCCCTCTCACATCCGAGTGCTGTTTCATGATGTGCTCATGGTGTTGTTTGCTTACCAGCAAGAGTTGCCTTGGACAGGTCATTATCCATCTGCCACTGCTGGGTACCCTTGAATCCAACGTGGTCCCTGAAGGCACAGTGGGCAGCGTGGGCTGGAGCTGTGCTCTCTGCTCAGCCCAGCCCACTGGTAGTGGGTGACTGAGTGCTGTGCAGGATGGGGAACACGAGCATCTGACAAGGGTGACAAGGGGATGCTGCCTGATTTCTTAAAATGTTGCCTAGAAACCAAACTCAATATTGCTGAACTCCACCAGGTCTGCAGTACAGAACTTGCTGCACAGGGAAAAAGATTTTTATTATTATTTTCTACTTTTTTTTTCTCTCTCTTACGAGAAATAACTCACTTTTCAGCTGTTAGAGAAGGTAGTAATTGATCTAGAGCTTGGCAGTTTGCCTTCCGGAATGGTTTTATTTTTAATGTAGGAATAAAATTCTGTTAGGTCAAATACACAGCAATAAATACAAGAAGCACATTAATATATTGGATTATTCGACTTGGTGGTGACGGGGAAAAAAACAAGATTTAATTCCCCTGGCAATGTGGGCAAAGAAAATCACTTTCTCTGCCTATGTTTTTTTTCTGTTGAGTCATTTTTGCCTGTCAATGCTGGTGCTGCATGCTATGGCGAGGTTTAATTTTACTTTTTTTTTTAACCTGGTGGGAAAGTAAGGAATACTTTCTCCAAGTAAATTGTTCACAAATTCTCTCAATGCCTTTCATTTCTAGCTGTTGCAGACTCCTTCCCTAGTGAGATGCGGGGAGCTCTCAGTACTTTCAGAAAAGGCAGGATTGTCATGAGCTGGCAAGGCAGGGTGAGTTTTAGCTTCACTCTGGAGTGGGACAGTGAGGTCAGCACAGGTTTTCTCCTTTTTCCAGGCATTCTGGTGTTCTTTTCTCTTCCTACCATGAACCTTCTCTGCTAAAATTAGGATTTTCTTTTCCATGCCAACTATTTTTGTGATGTGCCACCACCCTTCAGTGCCGCAACATCTGTTGCACCTTTCCTTGTGTCCCACACTCCAGTGCTGGTTTACTGTTGCATATAGGTAAAGCCTTATAAAATGAAGGCCTTGTTGCCTTTGTAAAATCATGGCTCAGGCCTGTTACTTCGGCTTGGGAAGGATTGTGGGAAATAGACATAGCTGAATTAGGTGTAGGAAAAACATGTTGCGTGACTATCGTGTGTTCACATAGTGGTGTGCAGTTGAAATTATATTTGTTATGCTTTAAAACTATGTAAACAGATAACCAGCTAAGTGCTTAAGAAAGCCCAGTTTTCACAATAGAGTCCTGATGCTTGCCACCATCTTCAGCATCAGTCTTTTGTGTCTACCGTTAGCTTAGGGCCTCCATACAGTGGTGAATGTACCCAGCAGTGCATTAATGACACCCAAGTGATATTCCTTGCAGTACTGAAGTCTTTGATCAAGTCCCATAGTCAGTCCTTGTGCTGAGTCTTCCCTCATTTTTCTGAGAGAGCAGTGACATTAGTAACTCTTCCCACAATCCTTGCCTTTTCACAGAATTCTGTTTTATGTTGGAAAAGGACGGATGAGAAGAGGCAGGAATTACTTCCTTGTTTGTCATCATGTCAGACAGATAGAAGATGGCTTAGCTGTGGACTAGGCAAATAGCAGAAAGACTGCAACAGGGATTTTGTCTGGGTGAGAGAGGAAACACCTCAGCATGATGGAGGACTGTAATAAGGGATTTGCAGAGGTAAAGCCTTTCTAGACAGAAAGCTTGGAAAAAAGGCTGGATGAATCTGTGTCAGGAGATGTACAGGTGGGAAGAGATCTGAGTTATATAGGAGAAGGGGACTTGGGGCAGGCAGGCTCAGGTTGTATGGCTGGAAGTGTGTGTCTTGGTTCCAAAGCTTCTCTCTTCAGTGTGCAAGTTGGCAGGAGAGACTGGGGAAAGGCAAGGTAGGAACATCTGCGTGGGTAACTGAGTCTTTGTGGTGTTTTATCTTTCTAGGCAGAGTTACCAATAAGCTGGCCTCCTGCACCAGCACACAGACTGTCTGATTGTATTTGTCTGAGAGAAGAAAGACTTCATGATAATCCTACTGACAATTAATTGGCTTTTGTTCAGCAAGAGTGAACAAGATCTCATCTTAATCTGTTTCATTATTTCACCTTGTATAGCACACTCAACACAAGATTAGGTTTAATTTACAAAAAAATGCAAAGTCATTATTCATATCTGGATCAGGATTTTTATCTGCTTTATTTTGCAGTGCTTCATGTGTCAATATTAACGAGAGGAGCTGCACTCTGTTTGGTGAGGTAGAAATAGCACTGCTTGACTTCAGGACCTTTTGCAAGGATTGCAGGTAGCAGAGCTCTGATACCATCCTTCCTCTACCCCTGGCTCTTCAGAGAAGAAGCTTCGTGCTCAGGGAAACTTGGGTATATATACCCCACTGCATTTCAGTGCTTCTGAACATGGTACAGTGTGCTCTGTGGGAGGCATGTCACCACTAAAGCTTCCTCCTCTCCCTGTCAGCTCCCAGCCCCTGTTCCTGCTGCAGTGAGGTGTGTTTTCCCAAGATCCATCAGTCCAACGAGCGCTCTTATGGCTTTATTGCAGCCTCTCTGGGAGCACTGATTGCACTGTGGTTAATGGGTCTGTACAGACACCAGCTCCAGATAAGTTGCTCTGAGTGTCTGCAACGGAGGTCAGCCAAGGCCATGTATGATGTCCTGGTTGGGGAGGGCTGCAGAGCTCTGCATGCAGAGCAGGTGGACAGAGGGGCTGTGGATGCCTGGGCTTGGTGTACTGGGAGACACTGACAGCCTCAGTGATTCTTCTGAGTCTTGTGGGCTGCATTAAGGTAAGAAAATACTCTGCAATGAAAGGCATGTTACTAATTTGAGTGATACTTCAATGCTCTAGGATAGTGTTGAGCAAATTGTGCTGCTTCCACTTGAATTTGGAAGGCCTTGATCTATGTTCAGACAGCTTTCACTGCTCTAATTACTCATTGGAGTTTAAAAGGCTGCCTGCATCCAAGAGAGGTGTGTTGTGTTTGCTGCCCAAAAGGCAACAATCCTTTTCAAATGTGTATGGGTGTCCCACATAGCAGGGATAAGCATTAGGGTCTGTGCAGCAAAGGCTGCACTGCAAACCATGCCAGCAGGCACTGCAACAGGACAAGAAGAAAATGCTCACTCGAGGCTAAGCTGCAGCCAGAAGAAACAAGGTGCAGTACTCAGAAACAGACCCAAAATGCATCCAGAGTAGTACAATTACATCTCTTGTGCGTCGCAAAATGGCACTGAGGAAGCCGGCAGCCCCAGCAGCTCCTGCCTGCAGCCCGAGTGCCCTCTGCTGTCACCTCTCAGGGACTGGGCTCGGGGAGGGTGACAGCCCCTAGCTGTGCCTGCCTGGCTGTGTCTGGCTTCTCTGTTCCTGTGACATCTCTTCCTCAAGTGTCAGTCTTGACCATGAGTATCTTGTTCTGGTTGTCTGTGAACCTTTGCTTTACACCCAGGCTGCTGTGTAAGGAGCTTGGCTCTCTTGGGCAGTTCTTGTGCTTGCCATCTTCTGTGAGACTTTCCAGCTGAACTCACTGTAGCTGTTCTCTCTGTAGTTCCAAAGTGGCTCTCCAGTAGCAAAGCATCTTTGGGATCTTATTTCCCTACTAGGTAAGGAAACTGAGGCCACGGGAGTCACTGCCTTGAGGACATCAGAAGGAACTAACTGGATGGAAGGAGAAGCAGAAATCAGGTTAGCTCAGTGCCAAGGCTGCTGACATGTTGACTACTTTGTCCTCTAAGGTATCTGTGTGATGTGGGACAGCAGGGAAGGAGGTGTGGGAGCGGCTGCAAAGGGAGATGTATGCCCCAGGGAGTGTTTCTTCACTAGTCCAGTGCTTTCCAGTTCTTGGGAGGGTGTCTGCTCTTGACAGGCAAGCATAAGTCTCTGGTTTTCCATCCCACTACCTGTGACCTTACTGATACCCGACTCTGAGATTATCTGATTTGGTTAGAGAGCATAGTGCTATTAATCTCTGTATAGACCATTTACTTAAGAGTTAGACTGAGTGATCATTTTGGGTCCCTTGCAACTCAGAATAATCTGTCAATCTGTGAATCTCTGCTGCAGTTTTTGGGTGAATGTCTCTGCTGCAGTAGTTGATGCTCTGCTATCCTGTCTTTCAAAAAGTGCCATTCCCAGCTTCTGTAAGCTCATGTAGAAGGAATTGAGCTCTTAAACTACCCTCCCTTTTACAACTAGAACAGCTGGGCTGCAAGCAACAGGGAATTGTCAGATAGATTATTTTTATTTTCTCCCCCAACTGTCCCATCCCCAGTCTTGAATTGACTAGCGGGGGAGAAAACTCTTCAATCTGTCCACAGCCCCTCAGGTGGGTAATAATAGGTGCTTCATATAGAAAAATTCAATTAGACTTGACAAGAGATGTATGATAGTGCTTCCTTGCCAGGACCCCATATTGCTCTCTTCTGTTCCTCTGCAAGAGACTTGCTGTAGAAGTCAATATGAAAAAAACCAACCAACCAACCAAAAACCAAAACAGTTTGGTTTGGGAGTCTAGTACTGACATGGCTGAATGCAAGGAGTAATTGCTCCTGAGGTTAGCAGTGGCTTTTGTGAGCAGCTCTGTGAAGCAGAGGTGGCTATTCTCTGCAGCAAGGCTGCAGGCACTGAGTGTCCTGGAAAACACCTCTTGGAGGGGAGTGGGAAGGTCAGGATGCCCTTTGCAGGATGCCTCTGACAGCCAATGTGAACATGCGGTATGCTGGCATAAAGGACCTCAGGCAGCTGCGATCATTGTAACAGAGCTGCTGGGGAGGCTGTGTGCAATTAGTGCTTCACCCTAGATAAACTCAGAGTGGGGACCATGGTCCTACCCTGTATGTACAGGGGCCACAATATCTGAGGTTTATCCTGACTGTAAGATGGTGACTTAGGAAAGGTTCAGTTTAACAATTGCATTGAGATGTGAAATATTGATCCCCTCACTATACTGATTCCTTAGGGACAGATGGAGGGATTGTTTCTTCTGTGGGGCAGAGAGCTGGCAGCAAGCAAAGTATTAACTAACAGCTGCATTAAAGGCTAAGGGTGGGTAACACAGCACTGCATGACAGTGTGTGCAGGGGTAACAGAGGGGAAACAATTAAATTCTGAACTGATTCTGGTGCCTTCTGAGTCAGAACTAAGGTTGAGCTTACAGTAGAGCCCAAATGACCTGGGCAGAAGGGCTGGACTCTGTTGAAAGGTACTTCCTGTACCTCCTGTGTGCCTTGAATGAATTTTATTGTGTTTGAAGTGCACTTCTGCTTGCTGTTACACTGCAGACCCATTGCACATTAAGTGCTTTGCATGGGTCCATGGTGCTAGGGAACAGAGCATATACCTCTTTCAGGGACACCCATGGTAGTACACAAGGTACAAGTGACTCCTGCTTTTGGACCAGACTGGCTGACATGCTCTGCATGATCAGAAAATGGATGCTTAAGCACAGGGGACAGATACCCAGTATACAAGAGGAAATCCACACACAATTGCATCACTTTATTATGTTTGCCTGGACTCTGGCGTGGCTGTTGTGTGTCTGTGGCACCTGGGTGCAGCTGTGCAGGAAGCCTGAGGAAGTAGCATGCACAGTGCCCAGGTGGGAGGCTCTTTCCTTTGGCTGCAGGCAGTAGCAGTCACTGCTCATGTAAGAGGGCACTTTAATGGCAGCCCAGGGAGGGAAGACAGACAGATGGACACAAAAATATAAATACCTTCTCTAGGCAACACCAGTTCTGTTAGAGGATGCTCTTCTGAGTGGAATAACTGGCAGGGACAGTCTTCATTCAGGGAAGCTTAGGGGTTTGTTCAGGATGAGGGTCACAGCCTTGAGTGATACCAAGAAGCGCAAGTGGGAGAGTTAAGTGCTGTCTTGTCAGCAAGCACATAGGGGAGACAGATGTGTACTTCTTGCAGACACTGTCAGTAGAGTTGGAACAAGGCCAGCAGCTTTCTGTGTCCAGCTAGCAGAGTCACCCTGAATGACCAGGATGCTTGCAGCATGAAGCACGCAGAGGCCAGGAAGGGGTAGATGAGTTTATTTGCATTTGTTCCTGGACTCTATCCCCAGTTTTTTCTAACCTATTTTCCTTAAGTTGTTGTCATCTCTCCTCTAGCAATTACCCTCAGATGCCATCTATCTGAAGGAGCCAAATTGAAGCCCCAGGGTTGGACACCAGACAGGTTTCTATTCCCAACACTTTCCTTGATAAATGGATGCTGGAAATGGTGTAAGAGAAAAGGATCCAATCGCTCTTGCTTTGCATTATCACTAAAAATTAAACTAATAGCACTTGACAGCCAAGCTAGAACCCCTCTGTGGTAAACAATGCTACCTGTTTATAAATGGGAGAAGCCAAGGTTCTCACTGCAGGTCATGGAAAGAGTTGGGGACAGGGCTCTGGGTTTCTCTGGTATGTTTTGAGACACAAGGTCTGTGGTTTTCTTTATTCTTTTCTTCCCACTCTTTTAACTTCCAGAAAATAAAGTACCCTTTAAAGTTAAGGAGTGCCCAAGTCTGGGAAGCTGGCAGGAGAGACACCTTACTGGGGCTAGGTGCTAGGGATTAGAGGCTTAACAGAGGAGGTCTGCAGGATTTTTAGGTAATCTCCTGTCTACAGAGAACACCAGTGCAAGTGGTGAGGCTGAGTCTTGTGGTGCATTCACAAATTAATTCACATTCTTTGCATAGTTCTCTTGAGGAAGGATGGGTGGTAGCTCCTGGCATCTTGCACGCATGTTCCTATGCAGAAAGTCCATATGCTCTACAGCCAGAAGCAGCACCATGCAGAAACCATCCAAAGGCCATGGGATGCCCTGAGGGAAGTCAGCTCCAGCATGCAGATCCTGGTTCAGTATAGCTATGGCTCGACTGTCACACTGCTGTTGGTGATGCGGACGCCATACCATCCCTTCCAGAACAGCGTGTCCTGGCCACCATGTTCAAAGCGGACAAAACAGACCCCAGGCCCATAGTTGGAAAAGGTGTGGGAGATCTTTGGGACAAGAGACAAATTAGTTGTTAGTAAGTGTCAAATCACCACAAACGTACCACTGTTTGGTGCACAGAGCCTTCAGCCCCACTGGCCACAGTCAGACCTACCAGGCTGGGTAACATTGTGGGGACATTTACAGTGGGAGAAGCTTTGATCCCATTGTTCCAAGGCCACTTAATCACTCCTAGCTGGACATCTTCACCTTACACCTGCTAGTGGTGACTCAGCAAGTTTCCAAGTTTCCTGTAAGGCAGCCTCCCTTTTCTTTGTTCAATCACAGAACACATGACAGAGCCTTCTCCTTCCCTTAGAGAATTCTCCTGCTTAAAAATATTCCTAATTCATGTAGGTTGGGTGTCACCTGCTGAGACCATAGCTGTAACTCACCTCAGTCCAGCTGGCATCATTGTCCTGTGGGATGGTGATCGTCTCACTTTTGTACTCAGCCAGCACATCCTCATTCTCAGAAAGCAGCTTCACACACAGCTCATAGAGGCAGCCAGCATCACTGCGTCCTGCATACCTACAAGGAGGTCCAAGCTGTTGGCATTACCTGTAAGAACTCTGCAAAGGCTCTACCACTCTCACCGAGTTACTGGGGTCTTGGTTTGATAGAAAAATCTGCAATGGTTCGTAGCCCAGCCCACCATCTCCCCTCATTCACCACAGGAACCTGGGCTTTGGAGTTCATGTGCTCCAACAGTTTAAAGCTTGTGGGGGCTGCCTGTGAGCCCTGTCCCACATCCAGAGTCCTGGCAGCTGAGGTTTTAAGGCTCAGTATATATGAGATATATGCCCTTCCTGCTCTTCCTTATCTTCCTTCACCCTCTGCCTGTCGTCAGAGCCTTCCTTAATACTTACCAGTCTCTTACCGTGATTTTAGGCTGGGTTGTATCCATCAGCTCTTCCCAGTAGCCCTCAGCCCTAAGGTCAATGACCTGAGCCTTTCGACACCACCTGAAACACAAGATGTTAATTGGTATCACAGTCTCCTGGGAGTGGGGGAACCAAAAATTCCCCCTTTCCTGAATAAAAGAAGAAAGCAGCCTTACTCATAAGATGTAACAAAGTATTTATGGACTTCTTCACTAGGAAATTCTTTTCCAAAGTCCCCTGGGAGCTCTTCAATTTTCCAGCCATCACCTCCATTCTCTACCTCTCCCCAGTGCTCCAAGTCTTCTGCAAATGGCAGAAAAGAGACTTGGATGAGTCCTGTGGGCATGGGGAACCTTCCTCTGGCTCATCAAAGTTTGATATTAGACACAGCACTGATTTTATATGCAGACTATGGATATGTTTGTTAAGTAAAGGTCAGGCAAAACCCTTTAGTCTGACTGAGACTAATCACACCAAACTTTAACATTCCCCAGCAAAATGGCTGTGTATGTGTGGGTTTAAGGAAGTACTCCAGGGAAAGAATTCAGGTATTCTGAACAGTATGTTCACATTTCCAGTGCCACAGCACAGAAAGACCCTGGGGAGAGATGCTGATTGCTTTATTTCTAAGTTTTCTAAATCACTAAGTGGTATTTTTTGAAGCAGTAAGACCTTAAACATTTGGCTTTTCGAGAGGGAAATGTGGATGTTGGAAAAGCTTGGAGAAGGTAATCTGTAAACAAAATGGAGAAGCTGTGTTGATACTGCTTTGGTCTATGATGTGTGAAATTGTTGCTGCTTGGGTTGAGAGGCTTGGTTACTGCTGCTTATTGCAAAGCAGCTTACAGCTCTGGCAAGTGAAGTTCATAGATTCAGAATAATGGCACATGGGTGTGTGCCCGACCTCTAATATGGGCTGTGGTGAGAAGGGTAAAAACACGATTGGCCTGAGCTGCTCCAAGGAAGAATGCCTGAAGGGCATGGTGAGCTGAGGGCAGACTGGCCCCTGAGGAGGGAAAGGCTTCATCTCCCCTGTCATGGCTTGGCAAGAAGCAATACAGAAACAAATGTGTTGGATCATTTCTGTAAAGGACATCTTTGTGTCTCAAACATGATTTAGATCCGTGCAGAGGTTATATAAAGTTAATGTCATGTAAAGTCCTTTGCAAAGGCTGATTATCAAAGGCCTTTGTGCCCATTAAGTGATTTGGCTGCACAGATTGAGTGACTTGACTCTTGGGCAAGGAGAAAATTCTGCAACCTGACAGCAACTAAGATCTATTTTTAAAGACTAGAGATACACAATTCTCAGTGACTGGTCATCTCTCTGACACCTTGAGGCTTGTTGTGATGTCTCTCACCTTCACCACATGGGTTCTTGATGAGATTCTTCCTTTTCTTACTCAGGAAATAGAAGTTTTGCCAGTTCTCGGCATCTGACTCTGCTCTGGTGAGGCCTTCCTGCTGACACTTCAGGATCCAAAGTGCAGCTCCATCAACCAGGTTCTTCCACTGGTAGCAGACCAGGCGGCACACCAGCACTAGATCCGCCGCAGGTACGTAAGCTAAGATTTGAATCAGGACTGCTTCGGGGAGGGACTCCATCCCTGGGGCAGGCTGGGCAGAGCTGTCTGAGAGAGAGGGTGGAAAGGAGTGATGAGAGTTTCCCACCCTCAGCAATGTCAGACACCAATGCAGTAGGAAAAAAGGGAAAATAAGTATGTTATCTGAAGGCATCATTTTGCTTCCTAGCCCCAAGGTCTCTTGTTCCTTATTAAGTTAATATCCTGAACCAGATTAATAGTTTTATACTCTAAGTAAAAGCCCTGAATTAAATCTGCCCACAAAATGTATGTATTTGACAACTGCAGTTGTGGGCAGTTTATTCATTTTCCAGGCTGGAATCATTCCTTCCAGAATCTCTGCTGCTGCAAAAATCAGCTTCTTAGTAATGCAGAGGGAGGCACATGGATGCTTGTTCTGCCTTTAAGAACATTCCTGATAACAAATGCTGCAAAGCAGTACTCAAATATCAGCATTAAGCATCTTGCCAGCCACCTCTGCAGTGGTTCATTCTATATCTCACCGGCCTTCCCTCAGAGGGTTGGCACTTAATCTCCTTAGTTAGGAGCTTGTATAAAGTAAAGGTCTGAGCATAAATGAAAATAACTCAGATGATATTCTACGATACTTTATTTTCTATGGCCTCATAACTGGAGGAATTAAGTCAGAAGTGTTTGCTCTAACTTCATGTGCTAATTCTGGATTCCAAACAGCTCTCTGCTGCCCTGAGTTCCAGGTCCAGGTGCTGCAGGACTATGGAAAGATGAGTGCACAGATTCATAGCCTATGCCATCAGTTAAGGATGCGCTGTGACACTGCTTTTGTGTCAGCTGAGTCACGGTGCTGGGAAGATGCTGAGATTGCAGCAAACTGCATGGATGCAGCCAAACTGCTCCTTAATGAGGAATGACTCGTTAAGCCTGGGAGAGCACTAAGAACAGAGGTGAAATACCCTGGCATGCAGCTTAACGAAATACAGCAGTGCCAAACCTGGCAAGGGAGGGAAGAAATAGGGAGTGATAACAGCATCCTAAATCTAGACGTTCAGATGCAGAGCATCCGCACTCCACCCAGCAGGAGCACTGTCATTTAAAATGCCTTGGCTTTTATGGAGACAGCATTAATGATTTCCCATTCTCCCCACACTTCCAACCCTCAACCACAGTTCCGAAGGCTAAAATGTAATTTTTTAAAAGTAGACTGGAGGAATCATGCTGGTTTCATCTCCTACAGGAATTTCAGAAGTCTCTCCTGCTCCCTGCCTGTTGATGGAACACTGTTAGTCAAGCTTCAGGAGAGGGGTGGAAGCACCTTTCCTTTCCCACCCCGGTTAAGCATCCAAGCTGCGAACACCTTTGCATCACGGAGGTGCTCCCGGGCAGCACCCATCCCTTACCATGCTCGGAGCACACGCATATCTCTCCTCTCTCCCCGGTGCTGCCGCACCAGAAAAGCCGCAGGGGCTCGGGAAGAGGCACCGAGCGCTCTTACCTGGGCCGGACCCAAGGCGAGCTGCCCT
>VZRF01002568.1:444413-516611 GCA_013396875.1 Vireo altiloquus
CCGCTCCTCGCCCCGCCCCGCGGAAGGGCCGCGGCCCCTCACATCCGTGTCCGGCAGATGGGCGGAGCCAGGTGAGGCCGCGGCTGGGGCCGGGGAGTTGGCCTGAGGGCCGGGTGGGTTGTCCGTGAGTCTGTCCGTAACGAGGGGGAACTTACTTTGCTTCGGACAGCTCGGCCTTTCGTGCCGGGGATTCCCCGTCGCGCTCCTGCGGCCCGCGGTCTGACATGACAAGCATCGGCGATCTCCCCGAGGATGTGCTGGTGGAGCTGCTGTCGCTGCTGCCCGTCCGGGATCTGCTCCGCAGCTGCCGGCTGGTGTGCACGCAGTGGCGGTACGTGGTAGATCTGACCACCTTGTGGAAGCGCAAGTGCCAGCGCGATGGGTTTTATCGTCAGAGCTTGGACAGAAGCATCTCTGACTGGAGGATCTTCTATATGCTCTGCCACTTGAAGAGAAACTTAATCAAAAACCCTTGTGCTGAAGGTTTGTTTCATTATTTATAATAAAGGACTAAGAATTTCCGAGCAGTCAGGATGAGTCAGTGTCCTGCATGTCTCAAGTACTGCTGGTGCTGTGGGATTGTCCACAGACCCTACTGGGTGGAGCTCTGCTGGGTCAGATTCACAGCTCAACTCCTGCAATAAAACTGCTCTGGGTATATAGGTATGTTTTTACCAATACTTTGTGGTTTCAGCTAGAAAAATCTGGAGTCATAAGGCCCCAGTACTGCAGGCGGTGACAATTAATTTGCACTGCAAGTACAATGTGGCAGTGAAACGATCAGGTATTGGCATAAAACATTTAGGCAGCTGGAGAACTTTTGTTACCAAAGACTTGACCAATATGACTACAGTAATCTTACTTTATTGCTGCTGCTGATTTTCTGATGAGGTCAGAATCTGCTGCCTACTGTCCTAGATGCTGACAGCCACATTAAAGGTAATGGCAGCATAATGACAGGAGTTACAGCTGTAGGAAAAATACAGTGGATCTGAAAACACCAAGTAGCTTCCTAGAATTCTTGTGTTGCTGATTCTAACAGAAGCTGAGATCCTGCTGGTAGCTGAAGTGAGGTCCTAACCCTCACCTTGGACACCTGTGTTTGTAGAGAACTTCCAGCACTGGACACTTGATGATAACGAAGGAGATGAGTGGAAAATTGAGGATCTGCCTGGAGCTCATGGAAATGATATGCCAGACCCCACAGTACACAAATACTTTGTCACTTCGTACGGGTAAGAACTGGATTCCAGTAATCTGGATCTGGGAAACTTGCTTCCTCCTATCTCTCTGAAAAGGCACCATGGTTAGAAGGCTGGTGGCAGGTTACTGAACCTTAGATCACTTCTGGGAAAAGGAAGGAACTTCATTAACCCTTTATGCTGGTTAATCTGAATATACTCTCTGGGTACTGCTGAGAGAATTGAGAATTGCTGAGAGAATTTAGCAGATGCTAAATTTCTCTGCCTACCAGGAACTTCCTGTAATTTTTATAGTTAGGGTAATCCCCATGGGACCCCCTGCTTCTCCTCTCCCAAACGTGGTAGGGAATGGTTAAGGGTCTGGCAAACTTAAACAACTGCACCTATGCACCAAGGTCAAAGTTCTGTAATCTCCAGGAAAGGTGTGTCACACTAACGACTTCTAATAAAAACTGTCACCAGAGGAGGATCAACAGCTTTTACATGCACGAGGCACTGGTTTCCTGTTACCAATATGTAAGTGCAGGAACCCCTCTTAATCCAGCGATTTCTTTTACCTTGGGGTGAAGCTAATTCAGTTCACTTGTGAGGTTTTGGCTATGGATAAGGCAGGGTTTAGCCAGGTCAGCTTTGTGGGCCTTCAGGATTTGGGTGGGTATTAAAGCTGTCAGGGAAAGGACAGCAAGAGGGAAGAGATGTGTAGTGTAGAACTGTATTTCTGTCTGTTTCAGGCCATGCTTAAAGTCTCAGCTCATTACCCTGAAGAAAGAAGGCTATTGGAATCAGCTGATGGATGAGAAACGGCCTGAAATTACAGTAAAGGACTGGTAAGTGGAAGCACTGAAAATTAGAATTTCTGGCATTGGTCTAGAGGTAAGCTAGGCTTCTGGAACTTTTCATGCTATAAAATAAACTCTTTATTCTTTGGGAGTTGTAGTTCTTGAGTAAAGAATAAGCTAAATCTAAACTTACTCAGGATTACAAGGTGGCAGTCCTGTGAAGGGCAGGATAGCTCTAAGTTCCAGAAGTTCTCTATAGCTATGGGGGTGACATTCCTTTTCCTCTGCAGACAGGGATCCCCTTGGAGACTGCTTTGGAAAAATAAAAACTGAATGCTGTATATACAGCGCTGCTCCTTGATTCCTCCTGCCTCTCCAGGTACGCTGCCAGGTTTGACTGTGGGTGCCGTTACGAGCTCACGGTGAGGCTGCTCTCTCAGGATTACATCGTCCTGGAAGAGTTCCACCCTGAGCCAGTGGTCATTGAACAGTGGAGTGATGCCAAGTGGAGAGAGGTGAGTACAGGCTTTACAGCAGTGTTGTGATGTGTGTTTCAAGTCTTACTTGGCCAAAAGTGCCAGTGGACTTTCTCTGCTCTTCAGCCTCTTCTACTCTGTACAGAAGGTGAGTCCTTGATACTGACAATGCTGAAGAAGCAGTAGTGTCCTGAATGAGGCAGGTGCTATTTTTAGGTGCCCAGCATTTTCTAGGAGTATCCTGTGGGCTTCTGTGTTGTTTTTAGTGTTTCTCAGTTTTATGTAAGATTCTATCTAAGTAATTAAGTAACGAGCAGATTTCAGGTTTTTTTTGGATCAAAATGCTGTTTTAAAACTGCTGCATGGATAGCCAAGTATTGCAGACTTAACTTTTCTTAAACTGTTACAGGTGTTTAACTGGTTTGATTTTCTGTACATTCTGCAATAGATGTTACTTATACATGCACTTAAGAATCAAGCTTAATGTCAATTTAACTCAGAGAGGATTTTGGGGAGAAGGCTGAGTGAAAAAGGCTTCCCCCCCCCACCATACCCACGAACAGGGTATGGTGCACTTTCAATGAAAGGTACCTGGGCTCAGGAAAAGTTAATTCTAAGACTCACACACTTGTTTTCTGAGTTTCTAGGTGAGTGCTGGTTTATTTAGGCAAATTAAGAGGAATTCTCTTTTCTCTCCAGATTTCTCATACCTTCCAGAATTACCCAGCAGGAGTTCGTCACATCTGGTTTCAGCACGGAGGGCAGGACACCCAGTACTGGGCAGGATGGTATGGGATCCGTGTGACCAACAGCAGCATCACCATCGGGCCCCAGACGTCATTATGAAGCACAATGTAAGGGTTTGCTTTCATCTCAGGACTGTAAGCTAGTGGCCTCAGGTGCACTTTTTGCCTGTACTCTCTGTGTGTCCTAGCTTTGTCTTTCAGCTCTTGTTCACAGCAGAATTTCTGCAGGCCCAGCCCTTTGGAAGGGCTTGTCTTCATCTTCCATCCTCTTCTACCATGGATGCTACTCCAATTACTGGTGCCCTTCCAGAGAAAAACTGGGACAATTAAATACGAGATCTATCTTTTCTAGTTAATACATTCTTATGCTAACACGCACAGTCTTAAAGACACTTTCTTGTTTATGGAAATTTTGAAAGATAAGGCTAAAATGTTTAATTTGAGATTACCAATGCTATCTACAAGGACTCTGCGACAGATTTTGTACGGTATTTTCTTTTTCCTGTTTCAGTTTTAAGATTCAGTTAAGATTTATGCTCTGCATCAGACCCTTCATAGCATCAGGAAACTGCCACCCCTTGTTCCTAAGTGCTGTGTCACTGGTAGTGAATTCCTTACCCTTTCTCTAAGTGTGTATAATCAAAATGGTGCCTGCCTTCCTATCCAAAACAGTCCCTTTATGTTTGAATAAACAGGTAGAGAAGAAGGAGGTAAGGAGTCCCTTCAGGCAGCTGCCTAACAACACAAGTACCCTTTTGATTGTGGTGGGCTTTTCCCACATGCCTTTGTGCTTTCAGAGGACTTGTTTTTACAGAACAGTGTAACCCAATATAAAATGTTAAAGCAGTGCCCAGCCTTGATCTATAATGTTCCTTCACTTGTTACCTGGAGGAATCAGGAGGTGCTGGACAGGCTATTGTCCCAAATTCTCTGACAAACAAGCTCAGCTCACTATGAACTGTGTCTGTCACCCTTACATACCCAGAACCAATGCTAAGGCCATGTTCCATCTCCTCTGACAGGCGTAGGAGTAACAGTGCTTCCCTTGCCTGTTCTCTGTTAGGATACTTGGCAGGTGTCCTTGCTGGACAGACAAATTCCACGTTGCTCATGCCACCTCTGGGTGAAAGGGGAGAGGCCAAGGTTGTACAGCCTTTCATAGGAATTGACAGAGTCCACATACAGGCCAGAAAAGCAGTGGAAGCTCCACAGAGAATAAAAATACTTCCTCACTGAAGAAGGGAGCCTGGTTTTGACAGAACTCAGCCCAGTTCAACTGGGGTAAAACTTAGCATTTATTGAAGACTACTTGGGATGGTCACAGTGGACAGACACTACATAAGGCCTCACTCCCCCTTAGCACAAGTGTTGCTTTCATGAGTCGTGTGACAGCTCCTTGCTGTCTATCACTGCCTGTGTGCAATGGAGCTGCCCTGTTCAGGTAAGAACTGACTTCTCAGGGACTCACTGTAACAACACCTGTACTCTCACGAGTCAACATGGGAACAGGCTCTGGCTCCCCATTCCAAGTCAGTTCTATATACAGTGGTAAGAGCACTTGAAATAAAGAGGCAGCAGCTGCTCTACATTCACCCAGAAGGTCAGCTGAAGAGATGCTTATCAAGTGTTTGTGACAGATCTTACTCCACTGGAATATCAGATGAAGCTTGAAGGCAAGGAAAGTTTGCAATCAGGTGCCTTTGTGAGCTCGCTCTTCTACATAGAGCTGCATCTGGAGAGAGAAACAAGCATCAATCTTGTTGGCATACAGGTAGGTGAATGGAAAAAAAAAAAAAGCCTGCAACAGGCTGAATAGGAAGTGCTTATACCTTCCCCCATAACCAGGTTTTCTATTTTACTGTGAGGACTCTTTCCCTGCTTTGATTACTGGCACAGATACCTGCAAGACTAAGGTACTGCTCAGCAGTATTTGAAGTTGTTATACCACAGAAAACTGCAGAGTTGGTGTCAGAGCAGACAAAGTTCAGAACTACAGCAGGTTCAGCACCTCGTGGTCAGAATGCTCTGCTCACCTTTAGGATGTCAGATGTCATGGTTTTCAGGGGAATAAGCCGGGGGTCGTGCATGTGCATGTCTTGCTCGTCAGCAAGGATCCATGGGAAATCCTGGGGGCAGGAACACAAGGTGTTACTGGCAGAACCCAGCAGTGCTGTAAGGTAAGCTCCTCCTCAGCACTTGTTTTGTTGTTAAGTTGAAAGAGAGACAGAGTAGCTGAGGGAAGGAATAGGCAATTCAAACCTTCCACAACAACCGAACACTTAGATACTTGTGCCTGACACTGATCATAATTATGTTCCGTTACAGCCTGAAACTATGAGGTCAACCCACTTCACTTACTACAAAGGTGACATCTCATTTCTTTAAAAGGCACTCTCAGTTGTCCTGAGCTACCATGCCCAGTTCATTACACCAGCATTTGCCTGCAGTGCCAGAACACTTAGGGCATGGGTTTCCATCATGCCTTGGGACTAAAGGTGGGTCTACTACACTTCAAGTTTTCATTACTAAGCAGTGCAGAACAGATTTTAATTCTGAAACAATTTTATACTTCACTAGCTTTATTCGTTGTGCCTCAGGACACCTAAAATAACTTGGCTCAGGAAAAAAGTTTCCCTGTATCTAAGCAAGGATTCTTTAAAAATAATATTGCTTTAGAAAGTGTTCTGCACACAGTTTCCTGTAAGATAAAATGTATTTGTGCCCCCAAACCTACTCGTTACTTGAATCTTAGTCTTTCTTGGTCTTTATACAAATCAGCCATCCACACAGTGGATGGCAGGCGAGGGCTACTTTTTTGCTTGATTAACTTCAAGTACCTATTCTACACACCTGAGTATTTCTAAGTGTCTGAGCAAGCACTAGGCAGCTGAGTATTGTTACAATCTATTTCAAGACTTGAAGTTGTCTGCAGTTGTGGCTGTGTGTGGTGAATGTGCTGTCAGCTCACCAGCATAAACCATTTCACCACGTTTGGAGTACAGTTATGATGTGCCTCATGTGACACCAACCTACATGTTCAAAATATCTCTCAGCCTTAACCTTAGAGATGCCAAAACTCTGCATTGCCCACACAACTCTGCAGCTTCTCACACACAATCAAGTGCCCGAGGATATCACTCACCTTTATCACCTGGATCTTTTCCATGTTGCGTGTGGCAGCCTCCCGTGTGTGAACCAGAACTGTGAAGGTGCAACCTAAGAGAAGTGTCAGGTTCCAGTTCAGGGGACAGCTCCCAGAGGATCGACCAAGCCAAGCAATGCTAGGCATTAGGCTGTTTGGATCCAAGTGACATTTACCTGGAGGGTTGTTGTCCAGCACAGCATCACAGACACTGATTTTCAGGATGAAGGCACGCAGTAACTGCTCAACATGGGACAGCAGGGACTCGGAACTGTGGAGGAGACAGCAGTTGTTACTGGCATTCAGCAAAGGCCTGAAGTTGCTCCCAGAATATCTCCCAGGGCTGGGTGTTGGATGCCATGGGCAAGCAGGAGAGGAAACCTCACCTAATGGAAAGAAGAGGTGGCTGGGTAATCTCAAAGACAAATCTCTCCACGGGGTGGTGCTCTTTATCCAGGATTACAACCACAACTTTCTCCACATCGTTCTGCAGGAACCAAGAAAGAAAAATCCCTTCCTTAATACAAGCTGTCTGCTGCCCAGTGTGCTTCACATACTTTGATGCAGTGGGAGTACACTCAGTTGTTGGGGCTCAGAGCACAAGCCCTCATCCAAAACCTGAGTTCAGATTATTATTAGCAATCAGAAAAAATGCTTTTGCAAAGCCATTTCTTGCTGAGTGTTAAGATGCCAGCTTGTTGCTGAGGGAGATGAAGTGTGCTAAATTGTACCTTCCTCTAGATCCCATTTTGGAACAAAGGAAAAATTGCAGCCATCTCACTGCATCACTCTGGGATGGACACCGATTTAGTCAAGATACATTCAGACCATTGCCTAAACAGAGCAGCTTTGTACAACCACAATGTAAAACTGACCTAATTCCATTTTCTTCATGTGCATTAAAATTGTCTGTAAAGAGCAAGGTATACAAAACCTGCCAGCAGCCTTCCGGAATGTTTAATAGGTCACACCTTTCTCTCACAAAACCTGGAGTCCAGATCTACCTTTGCTTGCTGGCTCGCAGCAAAGCATTTAAGCTGTTCTGCCACAACAGGTGCTTAAACTGGGATGGATTGTAAAGCAGAATAGTAGGATGATATAATTGGAAATATACAGACATATGTCCTTGTGTGGTATATGAGACAAGCAAGGCAGAGTCTTGACTACCAGGAAACGTTATGATGTTTTCAGTTTTGTTAGAAGCTTTTATCAGCTAGTATATTTTATATGGTAAATTTGTAAACGATGTAATGTTGCAATTAAGATAATATTTATGTTCTCTTACTTTCTATCAAATCCACTTGCAGTACCTTTGCCCAGGTCCCTGGTCTGAGCTCACCTTCTCCAGCAGTGGCTTTACACAGTGCAGTGTGTCCTGGATGTACTGGTTCAGCTCTGGGTGGCAGGACATCTGTAGCAAACACAAGGAAGAGTCAGAGCTGTGTGTGGTATGAGCCAGGACAATGCTAAAAGGGAAGATTTAAACAGAAGCACCAGTGTGTACAAGGCATTCAAGTCATGCTTCCAATAGTGCTGAAAAATGCTGAGTTGCCCATTCAAACCAGCAATTCTTTCAGGGGAGGGTTAAGCAGCTGAGGCGGATCACTGCACCACACGGTTGTTGTATATCAGGAATGTATACCCACAACAGCATATTGGGAATAGCATATTCCAACCATCTTTACTTCCTAGGAAACATGCTTTCCTGTTACCTCACTGCACAGAGCTGGGGCAGCCTTCTACTACTGTTGTCCATGACCTGCTTGTTCCATGAGCACTTGCTGTATCCTCAGCTACGGGGCTGTTCTCTCATGACAGGAACTAAGTTCTCCTCAAAAATAAGTCTGTATATTAAACAATCACTTCCAGAGTGTAAGTTTGTTCTGGTGAGTGTTGACTGATCCTTGCTATTTTGCTTGTCCTTGTGGCTGTCAGCTTCCAGGAAAATCTCCTACCTGGACAGGTACATTGTATTTTTTCCTCTTCTGAAAGATCCCAATAGGGTAAACCTCTCTCACATACAAGATGAGGTGAACAGCCACTTCCAGGAATTCTGAAAGAACATCTGCAACAACTGGAAAACAGAAGTAAAGGATGCTGGAATAGGGTGGGGGGAAGGAGAGCAATACCACAGACTCAGGGAATTTTTTTACAGGTATTTTTTTCTGCATAAATTTCACCTGCCTTCTCTTAGCTGCAGATGTTTAGGGATAGAGCAACCCTACAACAACACTCCCCCAAGCTCAGTGCCAAGGAAGAGCCTCACAAGGACACCAGTTGCATCTTAGTACAACACATTACCTTGCCCAAAGTTAAGGTCCTGCCGTGTGAGAGTGGTCATCTTCCCCTGGCCCTGGAAGTAACCACAAAAGGGATGGTTATTCTCTGGCTCCTGTATTATTCATCTAGTCAGTTCATGGAGCCATATACAAGACTCTACGAGCCCACAGTGAGAGGTGTGAGCACCCCTTAAAAGCACAGCACATCCTCAGGGATTACCCGCAGTGCACAAACCAGTGCTCATACCTCAGGATGAGAGATGATTCATAATTTAATTTCTGGGGTTTTCAGTCTCTCTCCCTTTCTGGGATACAGAAAAGTTCAGACAAATACTTTTTATTAACACAAGAAACACTGCTTTTTAAAGCTTCATAGTATTTGCCTTTTCTAAGCCCTGTCTCCTACTATAAAACAAGAACTCGGGTCTTTGGGTTTATTCTAATACCACCACAAACTGTTGCTTGTCCAGGCTTGGAGCTCCATCTTCCACAGACACACCATCACACACGTTCTCATCTGGTGCCACTGCCAACAGCTTCTGAGTTTCTCTCTGCAGTCCCAAGGAACCCAAACCCTGCAGAGCTGCATAATTAAGTCAACATGGACTTTGTCACATGGTATTATGGAATACCTCAGGTTGAAAGGGACCCATAAGGATCATGGAGTTCAACTCCCTGCTCCTCACAGGACCACCTAAAACTAAATTATGTGACTTAAGAGCATCATTCAGCTGCTCCTTGAACTCTGACAGGATTGAGCCATGACTACATCTCTGGGGAGCCTGAAATTTGTGAGCTACAAAGGGCAGCACATTATTGTGACAAACTGAGTTTCATGTGCCAACAATCAAACAGCAGATGCTGGAGTTCAGCTTGCAAACAGTTTTCCCTGCATAGTAGACTCCATACTTTACACAATTTAAACCACAATGTACATAATTATCTGTTAAAAACTTTTAATTTGTTTCATTATTTTATCCACACTCTGCATGCAAGCAAATTCTAACCACTAACAGCAGCACTGTTCGTGAATTGTAGAGGTCTTTAAATGCCTTTTGAGCACCCTGGCTCCACCAGTAACTCAGGTGTCCTACAAAGACTTTTGACGAACCACAAATGTTCCAATCAGTTCTTTTGACATTGATTTTCAAGCTGTTTCAGCTGCAACAAAATACGTTTTTCAGACCTACAGAGAATTAGTTCAACCTTCACAAAACAGGGAGCCTCTCTCATCCCCATTTTTTAAATCAGAGTTATACCACTGTATACAAAAGCTTCCTGGAATCACAGAACGGTTTGGGCCGGAAGGGACCTTAAAGCTCATCTTATTACAACAACCTGCCAGAGGCCACCTTCCACTATCCCAGGTTGGTATAAACTCCATCCTTGAACACTTTCAGGGATGGGGCGTATCATGTAACTGTAATCCACCATCCTCCTCGTGCCTATCGCCAGAGGTCCCGCACTAGCCCAGAACAGCCGGCACAGGCCCCTCCAGAAGGCCGGGCGTGCCCTGCCTGCGCCTGGGCTCCCAGTCCCCGCCGCTCCCTCGCTCACTGCGGTGTCTCAACCGCCCGAGCAGAAGGGAGGGTGGACGGGGATGGATCCCTCGAGCGCCCCGGTCCCACTCTACGCACGGCACCACCTTCCTCAGCATTCCCGAGCCTGGCAACCACCCGTTCACCACTCTCCCTCCCGAAACCGAGCTCCTCGCACGGCCCGCCGCCCCCACTGCCGCCCAGGGCACCCATCAACCGGCCCCGCCTCAGCACGGCCACTTGCCCTCGCGTCTCCCCTGGTCCCCGTGTCCGCCCAATGCTCCCCCCCGCCCCGGTGTCCCCCTCCCAGTGTCCCTCCTCACGCCGGCGACCCCCCCGATCCCTACCGGGCCCGCCGCCCGTCACGCCCGCTGAGCGCGGGGAGCGGCGGCGGCGCGTGCGGGTGACGTCAGAGGGACGGCGAGCGCCCCCCGGCGGGCGGGAGGAGCAGGCGCGGGGCCGGTGCCGCTACCCCCGCGGGGTCCGAGCACCCCCTCAGCTCCCCCGGCACGGCCGGGCCGGGGGCTCGGTGCGGGGAGCGGGGCACGCTGAGCCCCCGGGGGGTCTCCCGCCCTGCGACCATAATGCGGGGAACTCCGCAGGAGCGCGGAGCCCGCCCCACGGTGCAGGTGAGCGCGGCTCACCCGCCGCCCCCTCCCCGGGGCTGCCACGCCTTTGTCTCCGGCCTTTGTCTGTCCTGTCCGTGCCCGGGCAGGGACGGCTGCTGCCACCAGTACCCTGTGCTCTCGCACCCACCTCCTCCTCCGCGCCGGGCACCCCAGCACCCCTGGCATGCCCACGCACTCCCGCTGTGCCCCCCCACCCGGAGCCCCTCCCAGCCCCACGTCCTCCCGCACCATGCACCTCGGTCCCCCGGGATTCCCGACGGCCCCGGTTCCTCTCCACATTCCCCCACTGCCTTCCCCCTGTCTCCTCCTCCTGCCCCGCCTGCTCTCGGGTTTAAACACCCCTTGCCCCCCGTAGACCTGTCTCCCCTCCGCCGCTCGGACAGCTCGGCCCTGCCCTGCTCTGCCTGCCGGGCTCCGCCGGATCGGGACCGCCGGACAGGTAGGCAGCGCTGCTGGCGCCCTACTCACCCCGCCCCGGGGCCGGGGGTGGATGCTCCGCCGGGCTGATTCCCCTCTGCTGTCGCAGAGACTGGGGAGGAGTGGGGGACAATATCCCACTTTCCGTGCGCCCCGGAGGAGACAAAGACATGGGTTGACGATTATCCCCGGTCCTGCCGCCGTTGGGATGCGCGCGGAGCTCCGGTCACGGCGGCATCGCTAAGCGGTGCGAGCAAGCACCGAGCTCGGACAGCGCCGGTGCCGAGGCGCGGTGCGTTCGGCCAGACACACCTATTGTCACCCGTGCTGGGGAGCAGGCTCCGGGCTCTACCGCTCCCGCCGCGGTTCTGCCACCCGGGTCGCCTCTGTGCCCTGCGCCGTGTGCCTCGCAGGGATGTGCGGTACGGACTCTGGGACTCACGTCCCACCGCCCCACTGCGGATCACTCCTGCAAGCTCCCCAGATCGCTCTCCCCTTCCTTGCAAGCAAAGTCGCCTCGGACAGAGGCACTGTCCCTCTCGGAGGGCCTGAGCCCCTCGCGCACCCCAGGGGTATGTCCCGGCTCCGAGCCAGAGATGCCGAGCGGTGACGGAAGCTTTTCCCACGGAGTCATTGTGTTTACAGAGCCGTGCGCTGCCATGCACCGAGCCCCTGGGTACCCCGCGGCTTGTTCTCTGCTCTTCTGTTGATAGAAGTGAGGTCTCATTTCTAAACTAAATCAATTTGGCATCACTTAATGGCTTATTACAGCTGGTAATTAATCACATAGAATTTAAGTGACAGTTATCCAATTCACGCCTCAAGTTTTCTGTCAACCGGAGGGCTTAATGGAAGTGGTTTTGTATTCCCATCTCCTCTCCCTTGAAGAAGGAAGCATTAATTCTATACTTATGGTTCAAAGTGAGAATGTAATGCAAGGAAGAATGTTGAAAGCACAGCCTAACTGTTCTGCCAGTTGGGACACATCCATGACTCTCTCCCTGGGCAAATCAGGGCAAATCTGCCCCATTCTTCCCTGTCACACTGGCGAGTACTTTCCGTCCGGGTGGGCAATGATCTTTCCTATTGATTGTGTCCCACTTATCACCTGGCATTGTGCATGAAACTGAAGAGTCTTCTCTTCCATGCTGACAGAAGCAACTATATCTTGGATGCTAATCTCAGGCACATTGCTATTTTAATCTCGTTATTGGGTGGAGTAGACTCTGTTTGATAACAAGTCGCCTGTGATGGCTGTGTCAGCCACACTGTGAAGTCCCAGAGGGAAGCAGAGCAGAGGGTACTGCATATTCATTTATGGATCCCTCTTCCCCTTCAATGCAGTGACTTGCTGGGCTGCTCTGTCCCTGGTGGATGTAGTGCTGGGAAGCTCTCAAGGCAGGTTGGGCTAGGCTCAGAAGAAAGGGTGCCCTAGCTGTGGCTAGGGGCATGTAGTGACTTGAAGGTGTCCAGTGTCAACCCAAACTGTGGTACTGGAGCTCAGCAGGGACTCAGGCTGCTCACAAGCCTGGGCTGTAGAAGAGGGAGTTCCTTGGGTTTTGCTCTGTGAACCCTCTGTAATCAGGAGGGTAGAGCACAGGCTGTCAGCCAGAGCTGATGAGTGAGGGGAGTCCCAGCTCCAACCCTCCAACTAATGTTGAAGTTTCAGGTGGTCACTGGATACAAATTGCCCCAGGGAGAGGCTTTGTGAAGGCACAGAGGCAGCTGCAGCTACCACTAACCCCCCTGCAAGCCTGAGTCATTATGTCCCGTCTCCTGAGCCACTAATACAATTGGTATATTACTGAATTTGGCCCTTTCTATGCTGGAGTGCTGTCTGGGGATGGCAAAACTGAGAAAAAACAACACAGGTAAAGGAAACCGAATATTTCAAAGGGCAAGGGGGCTGGATTCAGGTAGCCTAAATATCTGCAGAGAGAAAATGTCTTGTATCACAGTCATGAAGGACAAAGAAACTTTGGAGTCTGGTAAATATGAAAGGCAAGGTAGGGAGGAATGGTGATGATGGAAGCAGGAAACCTAAGAAAGCAGGGCAGCTCTGAAAAGGAACACAAAAGGACTGAAGATCTGTGAGCAGGGAATTCTGCTGTTCTGTCATTCCAAGGATGTCTGGGACAGCAGCAAAAACAATTAAAATTCTTTACAAATTGAGTATGCAAGAAGTGTTGGAAAGAATAAAAGTGTTAGTACTTTTGCCTTAGAGAGGAAAAGAGAAGGGTGAATATTACCTATTTGCTTTGGGAGACCCTAGAAAGCTGGGATTGAGCCTTTGGAAATGGGAAAGTCTCTTGGCAGATTATGAAGCTTCCCAGCATTTGCCTCCAGAAACAGAAAAACAGATGGAAAGAGACCCAGCAGGGAAGTGAAATCTCATTTATCTGCACAATGCCATCCTCCTGGCTCCAGCCAGCTCTCTGCATGTCAGCTACCACAGAGCCTACCCCATCCATTCTGCTCCAGGCCTTCCCAAGCCCATCCATCACCCTATGGCTTCTTATTTACAGGGAGCCTGGCACACAAAGCTGGGTTTATAGTCTGTCATCCCTGCCACACAGGCACATACACACAACACCCATGTAGATGCCCATACACTTTGTGTATTGCTGCAGATTGGGATTGTTTGGAGTCCAGGAAATCTTTACACATGTCTGCCAAAGTCTGAGCTTATCAGAACCAAAAAGAAGTCTGGCCCAGCACACGTGCTTGGGTCCAGCTTGGTTCAGCCCTTGAGCATACTAACTGCATCAAGGATCTTGAAAGTCTCTCAGTTCAAGGGTTTTGAACCAATGTCTTAGCTGTGACATGAACATATGTGAAAAGTTAAAGCTTGGACTGTCAGGTATCATGTTTTAAGTGAGATGTGTGAATGCATGTAGATGATCTGATGTTCCTGCTTTGTCAAATAAAAAACAAATACTCCAGGGGCAGTTTCAGAGTCTATTTCAAAGCCAAAGTGACACAACTGTATTTATAGGGGAAAAACATGTGTGTATTTCTGTGTACCTGCTCAGTGCATGGCTGCCTTGCAGGATTACGAGCAGATAAATAGCAATTATATTAGTGAGTCCAGAGAAGGAGACTTCACACAGGGAAAGTTATCCAAGATGCAAACTGCCCCCCCCCCCCCCTCCCCAATTTCTCTTACAGGATTGTAACCATCCACTACTAACCCAAAATGGATTGGAAATAGTGGCTGGAAGACAGCACTGCAACTCAATCCCCAGCCCTGAGTCTGTATTCTGGGCAGCTCTAAGGCCTTATCTTTGCTGTAGAGGTGTTCTTGTGAGAGGCAGATTTGCTACCTCAGGGGATTTGTAATCCTGAGGGTCTATAAAGGCAGTGCAGGTAGAAGAGTGGAGCAATAAGGATGTAGGTCTGGTGTTGTGAAGAACTGTGGGGGCAGCTTAACCTTACAAATAGTCCATCTATTTCCCTTACTAATATATGAATTCAAAGAAGAGGATGAATTCTGGGCTTTGTTGTAACACGTATGTTTGTTTATAGTAACTTAGGAAAGGCAACTCCTTACAAAGCCAGACTTCTTCTGCCTGGTGTGTGTCTCAGGCAGATTTTCATCCTTTGCAGGTTGCATCAGCACGGTCAGAACCTTGCTGTCACCTACATCAATAAGGCCAAGACTAGCATGGGCTTCTTTTGTGAACTGTGGTCCTGCTAGGAAAGAGGGTGAAGTTTACTTTGGTGCTCAGCTATTGAGGAACCTGAGCACTGAGAACTAGGGATGCTGTTGTGCTATCTAGCTGTCCTCTGTAAGCGTGAATTCTATAGGGTAAGAAGAATGAAGGTGATACGAAGAGGTTTCTGGAATTAAAGATAGATAAGGATACGGAAACAAGTGGTTAGGAGAAGGCTGTGACTGCTTTGCCTCTAGCAGTGTTGCATTAACCCAAAACTTGTCCGTGCACTGGTTTGGTTTAGCAAACAGCTCAGATCTCTCCTGACAACAGTGTAGTACAGGTATTTATCTGCATTATTAATGCAAGATTCCCAGTGGCAGTAACGCAGCATGTTAACATGCCTGCTCTGCTAGTGCAGAGATGAGGCAATCTGTGTCTCTACCTGCATTTTCAACCTGGTTCATGCCAACAAGACAGCTGGGCAGCTTAAATAAATGTCCCCTATGCTTTCAAGTAGGCCTTCTGTCTAACTGCCCTGCAGCATTTAGTTGCCTCCCAGCTCCCACTGAAAATCAGAATGTGTCTGTCAGGTTCACCATGAAACATCCATGTCTGTGAGAGTGAGATTGGAGACAGCCTTGCATTCTCTTTGCACTTCTTCTCTTCTCTTGGTATTTTGCGTACAGATGAAAAGGTAAGATGCTCTTTCTAGCTCTTTGAGTTGTTTTGAGTGATGTCTTAATCCAGCTGGTTTGCTCTGGTTCCTAAAGAGAAAATCCTATGAAAAAAACAAGGATCCTGTGATCTGGGGAAAAACCAAATTACCCCATGCAGAGCTGTGTGTTGCTATGTGTTCTACTGGTTTTGAAGAACTTCAAATGCTTTTTAAAATAGATTTAGCTGTCAGTCTGGTTTTCCTTTGTTTCAGGTAGTTGCCAATAAAATAGTATCTCTAGTGTTATGTCTTCAGCGAGCTTCCCACTGCCTCCTAAATCAGTCCTCAAGGAACAGTTTATTGTCTTTTATGGCCAGTAGAAAGACCTGCTTTTTGAAAACTGCATGAAAAGAAGACCCCTGTGCTGCCTGCCTCTTTCCAGGGAATGAAAACTGAAAACTTGTTCCCAGGCTATGAGCAGCAATGGAGAGGAATCTTGGAAAGGCAGGATTGGCTGGTGAATGCATGAGCAGGCTTTTTTCTATTAACAGGATGAAGGCATCTCTCTCTAAACTCCAGGATGCAGGGTTGCCGTGATGGCAGAATTTTCACTGACTAAAAGTTCTCCGCATCTGTCTTTCAGGCTGAAAGAAAAGAGGAAAGGAAGAGCCCAGGCTACTCCTAGGGTGTCTTCTGTCAACTCCACAAAAATTGGAGTCAGAATTAGCCTCAAAGGCTGTTACCTGCTGCCCTTCACAGGTGACAATGGCTGGTAAAGCAGAAAATCACCTGGAGAGGGGAGTATGAGCCCTTGTAATTAAGCAGCAAAGTGGATCTCCTGGTGAACAGATGGAAATTGGGTGCAGCCAAGGGGCTGATGTGCAGGAAAGACTGGGATGAGGTTGAATGAAGAGCGGTTGATGTAACTCTGTGACAGTATTTCTTAAATGTAAGCACAAGCCTGGTTATCTGGCAGTCAGTATCCAAGGGAACTCTGTTTTTAAGCATATCTTCATATTGCCCAGAGAGAGAGGGACAGTCTGGAAAAGCTGCACTAGAAATGCTACAAATGCTACAAATCCCTTTCCCCATTTAGTGGGAAAGGACAGGGGAGAATGACTGAAAAACTTAGAGAATGCTCTGACTTGTGCAACATCCCAAAGCAATGTCTTGTAACACAAACACAAGGATGAAAGAAGACCCTCAAAAATATGATGGTGAAGCAGAATGCATGAGAATAGTCTGCAGCCACTGTGCTGGTGGACTCAATGAAATTTGGTCTCAATGTTCTTGGGACTTAAATTACCCTCCCAGTGACAGCTTTGCCTGGTGATCTGTGCAGGATCAAGGAGGGAAAGTGGGACAAGCTAAAGAAACCTCAGATTGCCCCTCTGCCCCTTGGTCCTTAGGCCAGCATCCCCTGCTTTGCTGACAGCCTTTTTATTTCCTTGCTATGCCATGACATATCAGCACAAAATGTCTTCCTTTGACCAATTTCAGCCACCCTGAAGCAGTATGCAAACACGTGTGGAAGTGTCTGTCTTGAGTTGCTCAGGGCTGTTGCTGGTCCTGTGAGGCCACTATCTGCCCCCAGTTCTGTTCATTTTGACATCTTCATTGCAAGGAAACCAGCTTTGAGGAGGGGCCAGTGCCCCTGGCCCAGGATGCCAACCTGGCAGCAGACAGTCCTGGCCAGGCAGCTGGTGTTGTGCCAGGCTCAGGAGCTGTGGGCAGGAGCCAGCCCCCTCAGCCCCTCAGATGGTGGGCTGTGAAAAGGAGGGTAGGGGGGCTAGTGAGGAATCAAAGGGAAGTGTCCTACTGATTAATGACCTCATTTGCACATGAAACTGGGACCTCTCAGCCCTGCAGGCCCTGCACATATGTCTCAGCTGCTGTAAGCAGGGCTGGGAGAAGAGGAGATAAGCAAAGAGAGAATAACTTGCTTCCAGCTCAGGACACCATAATGGTTTTCATCTGAGTGTCCCGGGACTGAATCTTGATGGCCTTTACAGGTCCTAAATGTTGGTTGCTTATTTTTTTTTCTTTTTTAATTGCAGGTGAGACAGAGTACCCATGATAATGGAAACTTCTTCCACCTTCTCTTTTTCCCTTTTCCTGTGTGTGCTGGTTCTTTCTGACATCAGTCTCGCAGTCTCCCTGAACCCTGGCACAAAGCTCAAAAATGCCCCAGATAACAACAACCACCTTCAAAACCAAGAGATGTGGCTGCAGCAGCCCAGAATTGGGCGCCATCACAGGCAAGGCTTGGCCAAGAAGGAGAGGGTCCATGCCATGCCTTCAAGAGGGCAGCTGGCTGGGGAACAGACCCTCAAGATGGGCAGTGGAGCTTCAGCTGTGGAAGAGCCGGTGGCAGAGGGGCAGCCAGCAGCCCTGAAACAAAATAAGGATGTGTTCCTGGGGTTTGAATTGCCGTATCCTGAAAGGGAAAACCAGTCCCCGGGCTCTGAGAAAGGAAAAAAGCAGAACCGAGAGCATCGTCGACATAGCCGCAGGGACAGGCTCAAACACCACCGAGGTATTTGAGCTCCAAGGGAAGCTGGGGCTGTTGTGTCACTGGAAATGAGTGTCTCTTGTGTGAGGGGAAGAAGATGCAGCTGTGTGTGGAGCATGTGGGGTGTGTGCCTGCTCTAGGGAGAAATCTGCCAAACAAAAGAGGCACAAGAAAAAAGGGGAACTGCAGAACCAGAGAGTTTTAGTGCTGGCTGCAATTTTGTGAAAATGACCTGGTTTGTCTTATAGGGGGAGTTCTGAGAGTCCCTAAGACTTGAGGGGTTGATTTGGGCTGGCTTACTTTGTTTTTTTCTTCCTTTTTAGCAAATGGCCCATTTTAGGAAAAAGTATGTCCAGGCCACGCTCAATCTCTCCACTGACTTCAAAAAATGACCAGAATTAGAAAGAACACAAACCCCTTATTTTGCTTTGAAGACCAGTTTCTTCTCACCAGAGCTTGTATTCTTCCATGTTTATGCTGAACTGCAAAAAATATTCAGATTTTGCATATGTGA
The DNA here is from genome assembly GCA_013396875.1 of Vireo altiloquus. Lineage (NCBI taxonomy): Eukaryota > Metazoa > Chordata > Aves > Passeriformes > Vireonidae > Vireo > Vireo altiloquus. The sequence goes on from VZRF01002568.1 coordinate 462,959, forward strand.
AATTGCACCGATAACTTTAAAATCTTGCTTGTTTTTGACTGGGACTGCTTTCCTTTGCAGGTCAAGCTGTGGATGTGTGTCTCTGTGGTATAAGCTCAGTGTGGTAAACCTTGAGTTCTGTTAAAGTGAGGCAATTTGTGTCAGTCTACACTATGTGACAAGCTGGGTGTCACATCCTTGAGTTCCATCTATCACTCCTCCCTGCCTCAGTAAGAAGAGCTCTATTGTTTTTTTCAGGGTCGCGGTTTGCTGGCTTTTCGGTGGAGTGGCAAGCCGCAAGCAGTGTCAAAGAGTGTTTCTGCCCAGCCTGGGTCGGCCCCTTGCGTTCCAAACCTTCCTTCTAAAGGCATGGTCATGGTGCCCTCACCGGCTGGGGAACCACGAGGCTAGCTCTGGCATCTTTGCTCTTCACAACAAGGCAGCAATAAAGGAGATGAGGTCTCCGCGTGGGGAGCACGGAAGATCTTTATTCATATGATAGCATGCAGGTCCCCAGAGGCAAAGACACAGAGAAGTAGAGAGTCTGAAGTTTTATGGGGACAAGGAGAGGGACGGTGTTGGGGTCTCTCAGAGACCAACAGGAGAAGCCCAAAGGAGTGGCCAGGACTAGCAGGATATGGGGAAAAAGGGGGTGAGGGAACACCACAGACTGGCTAAACAGCTTGTGTTAGCAAAATAGAAGAGTACGCAACAAAGCTGGTTTGAAGCAATATTTGCAGACTACAAACAGAGCTTGTTTCTTGAGGTTAACTTAAGGTCTATATTTAAATTAGTGCTTATGAAGAAGAGTGATATATCTGTGAAGATAATAATTTCAAGTTAGGTAAGTCCTGACTTGAGCTAAATTGAAATAACTCACTACTAAAATCAAATAGGAATGTATTCACAGGTATTTGCAACAGCTTAATTCATTGGTTTAAAAATGGTTAAACAGGTACATTTTGTACTCTTGAGAACAGAAAAAGACATCTTTTGTTTCTTAAGAAAGAGATAGACATATCTTCAGGAAGGTGTGATTATGTATGTTTTAAGCATGTAAAAATCAAGCTGCATATACTCTTGACCTGATTTTTCAATGTAGTAGCTCATTACTCTGTTTTACAGTGGTCTAAACAGCAGGTCAGGGTCATGGACCAGTGGTCAGCGACCGGATGAAATGTGAATTCCTTTGACTTGAATCTGTCACATGGAGAAAAATGGAGAAAGGTAATGCCACTATACCTGTTGCCCTCTGCAGGGAAGACTCCTGATGCTGGGCCAAGCTCCCTGTACAAGAAACCCAAAAGCTTTGAAGAACAGTTTCAAAATCTTCAGGCAGAGGAATCTACAAGTCTGACTCCCACCATGCTTCTCATTGCTGCACTGGACACAGATGTTTCCACAGAAGAGCCTCCTGTTCTTCCAGCCACTTCACCACGGTCACAGGTAAAGAGACAGCTGGGAACTGTTCTGTACCTCCAACTCCTGCCTCTCCCTCAGCTATCCAACTTAACTGAGCTTCAAGGACCAGAGAGAGTAGGAGCCCTTGGCTGAAGAGCCAGCATGTCCTAATGCTCACTGCTCACCTTTTGTTCTCACACAGAAACAGTGGAAACTTCCCTCTTGGCTTCAGCCTCAACAAGGGAAAGCTCTTCCCTTTGGAAAATGAGATGCTAGGAATCCCCAGTGGATAAGACAGGAGTGGAGGAGGGGAGGGGGAATCATAAAGCCTTTTTAATGTCTAAAAGTGCCATGAAAATTTGCAAAGACTTCACTGTCTCTACAGAAATCTGTCTCTACAGAATCCATTATCTGTCTGGTTTTTTTGTGGTTTGCAGGCCCGCCTCAGGCAAGATGGGGATGTGATGCCCACCTTAGATATGGCACTCTTTGACTGGACTGATTATGAGGATCTCAAACCAGAAATGTGGCCATCTGCTAAAAAGAAAGGTGCTAAACCTCCCTGTCCTCTTTCCCAAAAGTCGTCCTATAAGGTTTGTCTATGGTTAGTATTCACAGATGTGCTGAAAGATATGAGATCGAAGTGGTGGGGAAAGAAAAGCGGCATAATGCTAATTGTGTTTTGTGCTCAGTTTCAGAATGTTTCTCATTTTGGATGCATAGTTGGAGGGCAGAGGAAAAATGATAAATGGAGAGTTGAGAAATAAGGAGGAGATGAGACTATGAAGGTTTAGAGTTCAAACTCTTGAAATCTGAGGCTGTTTTTACCTTGGAACAATATACTCTCCAAAATGAAAACACTAGCATGACATTTTCTATCAGTATCTTTTTTTTTTTTCACATAGAAAAGCACCGCAGTAAGAGCCCCAGTGGTGGAAATGAAACCATGACAGCTGAAGGAGAGCCATGTGATCACCACCTTGACTGCCTCCCAGGTCAGGATCAGCTTGGCAGAGTCATTTCTCCAAACATGAGATGTTTTAAATCTAGCCCAGGTTTTAAGACATGCATCTCGATTTCTAATACTGATAGGAAGTGGTATGCAAGGGAAGGGCAGAGGCTCTCTAGGCTTGTTGTGGGACCAGATGACGTCTGTATGATGGAGCCATCATGGGTTCCAGTAGCCCTACAGGTAAAGGGATACCTGAGCTGTGCTGACCCCTGGTCCTGTGTTGCAGGCTCTTGCTGTGACTTGCGTGAACACCTCTGCAAACCACACAATCGAGGCCTTAACAACAAGTGTTACGATGACTGTATGTGCACTGAAGGTGAGTCCAGCTCTTTGCTCCATCTCAGTTTAAAGGAAGGGTGTCTGCCAAGGAAGGTGGGAACATCCCTTGGAATGGAAAATATGACCCCTTTCCCTCCAAATTATTATAACTTTGAAATTACTGGTCCTGCTGGACTCTGGGCTAAAGTGTAGCAAAAACCCCGAAGAAGAAACTGCAGGGGCTGGAGGGGGGATTGCTCCTTTGCACAGATCACTGGTGAGGAGTGGCCCGGCTGGGGTCCCAGCACAGCACACACTGGCTCTGGGCTCCCAAGCAGCAGAGGAGCAGAGAAGCAAGCCGGCAAGCCCTAGTCAACAGTGCCAAAGAAACAAAAAACCAAGAAGGAAGGCAAAAACCACAGGACAAGAGGATGTCAGGTCAGACCCACGGTACCGCGGGGCCACCGAGCCAACCACCCCAGCGGAAGGAAGTGCAGCCTCTGCTCCCCAACCCCCGCAGGATCCCGGGCTGCTCCTCAGCCATCACGGTATTCCTGGAGCTGGGAGAGGCAGTGCCATCACCATTCTGGACACAAACAAAAACAAAATCAAACATGGTTACAGGATATAAACAATCTGCAAGACACTCCCCGACTTTGTAGTTGGCAGTGTTGACTTGGAATAGTGGTTTGTATGTGGAAGCGCGCGCCAAGCTCTGCTGCTCTTAGCCTTTCTCTGCCACTGACTCACAGTGTGACTATTGAGTCTTCTAGGATATCTTGTTTTCCCTCTTGAAAGCAACGATCCTGATGTCTACCAACCAACAGAAGCCACAATACATTAACATTACAGCGGTGCTTTCAAGTATCACAAGCTATGAAAACAGACTGGTTTGTACGACCTTGTGCCTAACATGACTTTCCCAAGTTAATTTCAACTGAGTTTTAGCAATTTAGTAGATGTGGGAAGGACTCAGGCTTTTGTTTCTTAAAACTATTTCTGAAGAATCCACAGCATCCCTTACTAAGCAGGTGCATTATGAAGGTGTTAAAAGCCACTCTTTTAGTCTGAACACATTCAGGATCAGCTCCACACACTGAGTCTTGTCTGCCAGAACAAAACTGTTTGCCTGGCTTTGTGATTGCATTAGGTATCCAATGATTTGACCAGGCTGTTCATCTACTTTTTACAGTTAAAGGGGCAGCTTTCCTGAAGTTGCAATGTTAGTCTTCAGCTTGGGTATCTTGTGTAGCAAACACCTCAAGGTCCTAATCAGAGTTGACTTTCTGATAGATTAGCCTATAAAAGTGTTTCTGCAATCCCTGTTGAGGCTACCCCCGGCCCTGCTTTATCCTTAAGCTACTTATAAATTGATAGCAAATGTGCATCCTGTGTAGCATGAAAAAGATCCCCAGAGATGGAAGATCTGATAAGATAGACAAGAGGCTTAGATAAGAGGAGAGCTCTGATCTTGCATGCTCTCCTTCTAGGAGGCCAGATTGCCCTAGGGTGATTGGTAATGAGGGGCACAAACCCAACTTTTTAAGGTAGCTGGTCTCAGTGTAGCCCAGGGACATGATTCCAAAAGGCTGCTCTGTGACCTATTGTGCCGGTTTGAGACAGATCCAAAGGATCTCATCACCTCCTGATGGAAAACAGGATGTAATTACCCTTCCCCCACCAGGTTCGGGGAAAAAAAAAATATTTCCTCGGAGGAAAATGAAGAGGAAAAAGAAACTATTTATTTAACAAAACACACAGAAAAAAAATAATAATAAACAATAAAAATCTCCCGCTGCGAGAGAGAAACCTGAGAAAAAAGGGTTGGAGTCCTTTTGGGTGTGGTCTCTCTCCTTCCCGGAGTGCTGGGAGGAGCCCCCTTTTCTGGCCGGTGGGAAAGCCTCTCCCTCTCAGTGAGGTTCCGATGTTCTGATGTTCTGAACAAGTCCAGAAGAAGGAAAAACAAGAAGAAACCCAAAGTCCCAGAAAAAACTCCGTCTCTCTCTTCTCCCGAAGAAAAAAAAGCTGAGAGCTGGCAGGGAAAAGCCAAGAAGGTGCTTCCTCCTCCCCCTCTCTCCCTGTCCCAGCCGCTATCACTTCCCAACAGCAGCAGAACAAAAAAAACAAAAAAACCAACAAAAAACAAACAAACAAACAAACAAAAAAAAAAGCAGTGACCTTGAAGCACAGAACTGCCTGGCTCTTCTTGGCTCTTCTTTTTTTTTTTCCTCTCCCCTCTCAGGCTCAGTTTAAAGACATAGAAAGGTATAAAATTCATTTTCTGGGCATAGGCAGACGATATAGGATAAACCATAAAGTCACTTCAAGACACCTATGACATCATCTAGGTCTCCAGTGTACGACTATGGACAGTTTTGGGCTGTCTCATTACAAAAGCTTTAAATCCTCAGCCTCCCCTGCTCTGGGGATGCTGGCACTGTTGCTATCTGCTGCCTGCTCTGGAAGTTAAAAGAGCTGCAGTTCCTAGAATGATCAAATCAGCTCCTGCCAACCCCAGTGATGAGATCCTGTACTACTGAAAAGCAGGGTTTTCATGAGAATTATTTACCCATAGGCTGTACCCTGTCTGGCCCAACTATCTCTGCATTCTGGTGTAACAAAGTCAGACAAGAAACACCATAAAATCAACCAATTGCAGCCGGAAACCAACTAGTTACCATGACCAGAAGCTCCCATTGCCTTCCACTGCCGTGGGAGAATATGTACTCATGGTTTTTACAAATAAAATGTCTTTTTTTTTTTCCCTTCATATTCACCAATGCTATATTAGCTAGCTTCCTTCAGACCCTGCACATTGAACATCTAAAATCAGAGACATTAAAGCAGATGAGCAGTGGGCTTTGGATCAGACCTCCCAGTAATAACACTTCAAAGTTTCTTCCCTTCTCTCTTGAAGCTTCAGGGAAATAAATAGCAAGGGGAGGTCCCTAGTCATTGCTGTTGCACATTAAGTCTATAGTAATTTCCCAATGGAGAGATCACTTAGACAGTAATGGGAAGTAATAGGGGGAAACCAAGCAAGGCTTCCATAAAATCACTGGAAACAATTGGAATAATTCATTGGTATTTCAAGAAGCCAGTGAAACCTTCCTGAACCAATAAATCCCAAACCAGAACAGTGAGCCAAACAGAATTCCAGTGCCCAGAGAGCAATATCCCCTGTCTGTGTGAGGCATTTCTTTGCCAGCCTATTTGACACAGCATTGGGACTGTCCACAGTGCAGCAGGATCTGAGACAGTGTTACTGCTAAAGTGAGCCTTGGTCCCTCCTCACTTCTGCATGTCTTTTCCGTAGGGCTACGCTGTTATGCCAAATTCCACCGGAACCGAAGAGTGACCCGGAGGAAAGGGCGCTGTGTGGAGCCTGAATCTGCCAATGGAGAGCAGGGATCTTTCATTAACGTTTAGGAGGGTGGGACTCCTGCCTGGATCGTCAGGAGCTGGGGTTAAACTGTTTATACCTAGCAAAGGAAATTAGAGGGAAAAGCTGAGCAAATGATGGAAGCTGCAGGCTCTGAACATGCCGGGTCCCAGCTAGACTGAAACTCATGTTCATTATAAATAGAGTGGCATCAGCCTTTTCTATAGCAGGATTGCACTCCCCCTCCCTTCCCTCAGCACATTCCTGCCATTGAATTGAGTCCCCCTCTCCCAGTCAGTAAGCAACGATCATGACTCCCATTCTGATGGTCCTGCCAAGAACAGGCTCTGCAGTTTCATCTCCTCCTCTCAAGAGAGGCAAGATGTGAAAGATCCTTCAGGGTAAAGGGCTAAACTTTACTCCTTAATTATTGCTTGAGAATAAAGGTAGGTAGATCCTCCTTAAGGACTGGAAGTTCCTAGAGGAGAGGAACTTTGTAGTGTCCAGGTGGAATCAAAGATGGGAAGTGGATCAGCAGAATCTGCCTACCTAGGTGAGAGAGGGCTCTGTGGCAGACCTCTTGCTCTCTCCCTTTTTCACTGCTACAGACATATTCCCTAGCTGTTACACACTACTACTTCCTACCTGTCATCTTTGGGACCATCCAATCCCACTCCATCCTTCCTTCCTTTCATGCTTTCAGAGAACCACCTGATTTCTGCAAGGATGTGGCAAAACATCCCAGCCTGTAGCTCTCACTCATTTAGCTATCCTGCCAGGTCTGTTATTTTTAATGATTATTTTTAGGAGCTTTCTGGGGAAGTGATAGTTTTCCTAGTGAGCCAAAAAAGTTTTTGGTAACAGGAGATAGGGACAGGCTGTTCCATTGTAGTAAATCCTGTGACACGTTGCATGTGTGTTTCCAAGATATGTAAATAAAGATACGATGGATAGCCTTTGTGCAACTCTTCTGCTTTTTTGACTGCACCCAAGGATGCGGAAGAGCCTGAAAAGCCTATAAGGAAGTTGGTCTGCAGGTAACACTGATGACTTGAGGTGATCACACAGAACAATTGTGCCACTGGTAGAAAAATTTCTCTGCCCAAGGTTGCCTATTCTCACTCAAATTGCAGATAACAGTTTCTGCCTAGTGTAGCCAGCTAGATGTTTCAAACTTCTTTATATTAATACTTAATTACTGGTTTCAGTGATACATTGAAGCAACAAAGGCTACCTGTGTTAATCTGGAGTAGTGGTAGCTGGTGAAGATGTTCTTTGCTACTGTTAACACCCCAATACCCTGACTTCTGCGGGGAGGCAACTGTGAAGCTTTATATATTCAAGAGCCTGGAGCTGTATGGTACTTTCTGTAGGAACAGAAATATTAATCGTGGTGCTGTGGGCAGAATCCTCTTTGCACAGTTTCCCTAAACCCCATGTTCCATTTAGTTAGTCAAACCTCCAATTTGCAATCCTGTTTATGTTGTGGTGCCACTTCGCATTGTGTATTCACTCAAAGACTGTGAGCATTATACTTTACATCTCTAATGGCCACAGAGAGATGCTGTGAATACAATGTCACTTCTGACCTGCACGCACCTGCACTGCTAAAGGAGTAATTTGTACGGGAGCATTTAGGCAAAACCTACCACAGGGTTGGATGTAGCTGTTTAGGTTTCTGTTTACAGCATGACAGTCTTAGCCGAAAAGACAGAAGTAAAAAGTGATTTGCCTTCAGCTCCACGCCACAGCGACAAGGATTCAATTTGTTAACCTAGGGAGAGCAATGCAGCCCCTCCTTCAGCCCAGATGCAGAATAGTGGGTGTTGCTGCCAGCCCCATTGTCCGTGGAATTATAAAGGGGAAGAAAGGCTCCTAAATTGATCACATTCAATTGGAGAGCACTCAGCCTCTGGTCTGTGTGACATTGATGAGAACCACATGCACAAGCCCTATCAAAAGCAGGTTTGAAATCACACTGCTTTTTAGTGTAGGAGTGAAGATCTGGAGGGAACAGTGCAAATTCGGCAGGGGTCTTTATCCTTGGTGATGCAGGTATTCCTTGCCCCTTACACTACATATGGGATCCTTGTAGGATCATGGACAGTGTTTGAGGCAGGACTTTGTTGCAAATTATGTGAAATACAAGCAAGTCTGAATTTTGTCAGAGCTTTCAGACTCTAAAAGGAGACTTAACTCCTTCATATCTTGCTTTTTCAGCCTTCAGTCTGCTATTCACTCTGAATATAAAAAATGGGCTATTCTTAATTGGTGGGATTAGTGAAATTAGTTAAGGCCAGTGAAAATTCAGTTAACTATTATCAGTCAAGTCAGGGATTACTGGATTGATTGCTTACATTGGAGTTTGAGAAAGAGAACCAGTGACCAAGTGTCATTCCTGCTGAGTCAAGCTGTGGTGTTGCAGAGGTGGAGCAGGAAAGGTGAGCAGTGGTACAGGCACATGCTGCATAGCCACTGCAGTGTGAAAAGAATCAGCCTGAATTATGGATCAGCCAGATCAACTACTGACTTCACAATTGCAGTGCAAAGGAAAGCCACTGAGTAAATAACATGCAAAGGTGTGGAATGCAAGAGCAGCCTGTGAAATAAAACCTCAGGGCAACATTTGTACTACAAGTCCAACCCACCGGTGAGCAGAGCAAAGCTTTTTAGTGCTGCTCTGTGCTGTCTCAAAGGCATGACAGGAGCTGCAGAGCATCACCATCACTGGGTTACTTTTAGCAGCTTTCCCCTTCCTTCCCAATATCTCATAGTCACAGTGCAGTCAGTGACAGTTTTGCCTTTAGGGGCATTAGGTCTGAAAAAGAGAGAGATACAAATGTCAAGCAAGGCTAGATTTATGTGTTCTTCTCAACTAATTGTTTAAGAAACTCAAATTAAGAATTCACACAAGCTCAGCTTCTCTGCTGCCCCAGTGAATTTAAGTCAGAGCTCTTGCAAGATTGTCTATTGTCTTGAAAGTGCTTTGGACCAGGCCCAAACCAGCCACAGCAGGGCTCTGTGCAATAATTCCTAAAGTTAATTGCAGGGCGGGCATGCATGCAAGAAAGGTGAGCGACAAAATACCACCCAAAGTCCTGTTCTACAGCTATTGCTGTTAGTAGCCTCCGAGAGTCCAAGGGTTATGCATAGCTTTAAACTGCTTTTCCAAGGGTAAGAATCTTTAAACATGGAAAAGAGACAACAGCATACGGATTTGACATAATCATTTCAGCAGCTGCCTGCTCTGCAAATGCTGTTGAATCTCAGGGATGTTGCTGGTAGTTGCCAAAATTATGACTGCAAGAGAGACAAGGAGTAGAAGCACAAATTAAAAAACTTGGGAATCATTTTGTCTCAGGTCTGTAATAGTCTGCATTCATTTTTGTTTGGAGGTGTTTTATTGAAACCCACTCTTCTCTCCCTCCCCCAGTAATTATCCTGTTGTAATCCACAGAGTGTCAAAGGGCTTCAATTTCAAACCTGTGCTTTACCAAATTGTTCACATCCATGCCAGTCATTCTCTGCTACATAAAGCCTGGAAAAAACTTTGCTTTCATATTTTTTTATCAGAAAAAAAAACCCTGGTTTTTTTCAGAACAGAAGGCTGTTGTTTTCTTGGAATGTTCTGAGTGAGCACATGTACTCCATAAAACCACTTCTGGTCTGTCAATTCATTTTCTGGAGTGTTAGTGAATCTTGAAGAGTACTCTCTTAGTGTTATCTCAAAGCTTTCATCAGATTTTAGAAAATCAGAGGAGCAGCTTGTTGCTGCTGAGATTGGGAAGGACTTCCAAGTGGATTTGTCAAGATATCACATTAGTGTGACCCTCTTCACTCCCCAAATCAACCTTGCCATAGTCTGTTTTGCAGTTCAATTGCAGGAGGAGGCTTCCCACCAGCATTTCAAAATGCCTTCAGTTTCCTCTCCAATCCAGGTAATGATTCTGTTTGCTGATTTCCCATTGGGATTTAAAAGGGAGTTTGTAGAGCCAGGCAACTTCTCTATGCCCTTCCTCACTACTTATTCAGAAAGGCTCTGTGGCTAATACATGTTATTTGTGCTGAGCTGATGCCTTCATTGCTCTCAACTCTATATCCAGGGGCAAAACTCAGAGACACTGGTGTCAGCTGCAGCCTTTCGTTATCTTCAGACTAAAGCCCTAGAGAGGGGAAGAAGGGCAGAACTATGAGGGATGAACTTGTCTCCACCTCCATGGGCCAGATAAGGACAGCAGGAGCAATTGTATTAACTCCTTTACTTTCCTGTGGAATTGCTATCACTTTATGCACCAAGCGTACAGTGTCCTGAAAATGCAAAGGAAGGCATTTCTGCCTTATTAGCCTCAATATTATGCTGTTAGGAGGGGATCCAGCTGTGGGTTAAGCTTTTATTCAGTCTGCACAAGGCAAACCAATTGATTTAAAAAAAAATAGATCACAAATAAAGCAGCTAATTGGTTGCAGTGAGCTGAACTCACCTGGAGCAGTCTTCTAGTCACAAAAATCCCTGTATCCAGTCTCCTGCATCACCTGCTTCTCCCTGCAGGTCTTTTTTAACCTGCTGCTTATCTTTCTCTCCATGTTGTGTTGCTTTATCAAGCTTGAGGAAGGGAAGAGAGACAGTGATTACACAGAGAGGCAATTTACAAGGTACAAGCAGCACAAAGTAGAAATAAAAAACAAGCAACCCCCAGATCACACCGGTGTGAGAGACATGCAAATGCATAATGTCTGTCATGGCTCTCACTGTTTTCATATCATTATGACATTTCTAAGTCCCTTGAGTCCATGACATGCAAGCCCAGGATATAGTAAGCAGGGCTGAACTAATTGCACGATAGATTGATGAACAAAATGAAGTCCTTTTGCTGTGCAAGGAGAAATGCTTTTTGTTAAACAGCGGACACATCAATTCAAATTATGGCTCACACTGCATAAATGATAACGAGACTCTGTCTCAGTCTGAGTGAGAATGCTGAAGGGAGCAAAGACGCCCACATGCTGCTGCATCCAAACAGTGCTTATCGTTCAACTGGGACAGTGGAATTTGTCTTCATAACAGTCCTCTTTTGATAGATACCTGTCTTGGCAGAAGGGCATCCTAGTGCACTTCACACACAGCACTGAGCCAGCAATATGGCTATTCAGTCTCTATCTTTCCCCTCATCCCAAGTGTCATATATTTTTGTCATTTACATTGAAATCCAGTCATTCCTTGACATTACTGGAACCACTAGCATTGATCTCATTTGATACCAGTGCTTCCGTAAATAGAGGCAGGACTTCCCTGTAAGACACAATAATGTGTCCCTGCAAGATACAGTAATGGAAGTCACAGCTCATGTGTCATGTGGCAATAGATGAGTTATATTTCAATCTTTCATTTGAAAGTGACACACTGAGAGATTCCTGCGGGGACTTTCACAGGCTTTTTGGGTTTTTTACTGCTGTTCTGAGCTATGCAGACAGTTTTATTCTGATGCTTCCTAGCATTTTCTAGGTAATTTCATTTTGGCATATAATGCTTTGCCTTGGGAGATCTTGAAGTGTGCTGCATACAAGCAGTCCATAGCACTCAGGACATGGTCAAGGACAGGCTGGATAGCACTACATTTGTGGCTGAGAATGTCTGATGGTAAGTTCAGCACTGCACAATTCTCACTGCTTGAACTGGAAGTGAGACTGAAGGATGACTCATGCATTTTCACATCCAACTTCTGCAATGAACCCAGGTCATTTCTTAGAGGGCTCATCTTTTCTGTAAGAAGGAATAATGACAAGAAAGGAACTGATCTAGTAAGACATTGCAGTCTTACACTGCAGACAGAACACATTAGGCAAGGAAGGAAGGGTTTGAGAAGTGTCATCCTGACCTCTGGGTTCTGTTATTTCATTTGCCAGACTTGGGGAGAAGGCTGCTGGTATGAACCAGACAGGAAATGGTAAATTATAGCTGAACTGTGTGGGGTTGAATCGGTCACTTACCAACTTCTCTAGCTCTAAAATGAAACCAGCTTTCTTTTGGAATGAGAAATGAAGAATTTGTTATTTGTACCAGATCTTTAGGCAAAGGGTTCAGTCATCTAGTTCTAGGGAAAAATCCAGGGCTAAAGGAAGCAACTAAGTACCTGCCAGCCATCCTAGCTACGGGGCTCAACCCCTAAGACTGACCTTAACTTGACTTAGCTGTTGGGTGACATAGCTGCACACAGTTAGCACCTTAAAATAGCCTTTCTATTGGTGTCTGTCAACAGTTTCTTTGTCTTACTTTTTGGTCAGAGCACTAATGTATGCATAAAGACTCTTCCTGCAGAAAGCTGCTAAGTCCTTCGCACGCATTAGCTTTCCCGGACACGGATTACAGTCAAAGTATAACGTCCAACCTTGTCTCACTACATTGCATGTGCAAGCAGCAGGAAGAGTTTGGCTGGGTGTTTGGACCCAACAAACTGATCTGTGCACACTTTGGCTGGGTGTTTGAAGCCAAGAAACTGATCTGTGCAGATTTTTTTACTTAGTAGTAGCTTTGAAAACAGAATCAGAGTTGTTAGGGTTGGAAGGGGCCTCTGGAGATCATCTAGTCCAACTCCCTGCCGCCCCCTCCTCCTGCCACGGCAGCGTCACCTGGAGGAGGTGACACGGGAACGTGTCCAGTTGGGTCATGGAGAGAGACTCCATGCCCTTCTCGGGCAGCTCTGCCACCCTCAACGTCAAGTTCTTTTTCATATTGAGCTGGAACTCCTGGTGTTTTAGTTTATGCCCATCGTCCTGTGGCTGGGTACCACTGAGAAGAGTCTGACACCAGCCTCGCAGCACCCGCCTTCGAGGCATTAATGAGATCAGAAGCTGTGCGGTTCACATCAGGTAGGCAGAGCCCCCGGACTGCGTCCTCCGCTGGAACACGTCTGACCAGCTGCCACTCGGCGAACTCTCTCTAACAAGAGCCCTGAGCCGCCGGGCACCGCCCGATGTGTCCGAGGAGCGGGCAGGGCGGGCCGGGGGCGGTGTCCCGGCTCCCCCCGCCCCTCGCCGTCCCCGGGCCCGGCCCTGCCCCACGTGAGCGGCCCCGCCGGCGGTCCCAGGGCTGCTGCCATGGAGCTGCCGGCCGTCAGCCTCAAGGTAGGGGCCTTCCGTGTCCCCGGGGCTCGGGAGCGGGGCAGGGGAGCGGGAGAGCGGCTGGGGGCTGCCGGGGCGGGCTGAGCCGCGGGCGCTCGGATGGGCCTTCCCTGTATCCCTCCTCTCCTCTCGCGTGTTCTCCAGTCCTGTGCCTGGTCCAGATCCTGGCTGAGGCCCTCCTCGGAGCTGCGGAGCCCTCTGAGGAGGAAAAACTGATGTTTCTACTTTTTTCATCACATGGGCAAAGGTTGCAAAAGTTGTGAATACCATGAAGCCGAGTCGTGGGAGGTTTAGGTTGGATATCAGGAAAACGTTTTCCCCAGAGGGTGGTCAGGCACTGAACAGGCTCCCCAGGGCAGTGATCACAGCACCAAGCCTGTCTGAGTTCAAGAAGCATTTGGACAACGCTCTCGAGCACAGAGTGGAATTCTGAGGGTGTCTTGTGCAGGGCCAGGAGTTGATCCTGATGGGTCCCTTCCAACTCAGTGTATTCTATGATTCTTGGTTGTTAAACCTACCAGGTGATGACTCCAAAGTTTGCTCTCACTTCAGGGATATTGCTAGAGTGGCCAAGGACGGGGCAGAGACAACAGATGGCTATTAATTAGTGTCCGTGGAGGTTTCCAGCTCAGCTGACCAGAGCTAAGCCAAGATAAACACTGCATAAGATGCTGAGGAGACAAAAGTTTGTGGTTGTCAGGCAAAGTATCCTAGAAAGATAAGCCCGTTTACTTTGGGGTTATCATCTGATAGATAACTGCAATTGCTTCTCTGCTGGGGAGGGCAGGATCCAGTTTGAGGGCACTTTGGAAATTTCAGTGCATATCTGATAATTAGAGAAAGGAGATATAAGTGGCTTAACCACAGTTACATTTTTCACTTTTGGGAGAAGCACTTCCTTGCAGACAAGCCAGTGGATGTTAAAATCACACTTTGCTTTTGATGTATGTTGGTGTTTGATACTGTTGTCTTCTGTGCTGCCAGACAGGTGGCATTTTCCTCTATTTTTTTTTTTTTTTGTCTTTCACACTTTCAGAGCCCTTAGATTTCTAGGTGTGTGTATCCTTTCTCAGCTTCACTACTTTGTGATCTCATTTAATACAGTATGGTTCAGGTGCTTCTTTGGTTAAAGCTTTGCCCAGAGAGTGAAAGCATCACTGATCACATCAGGTTTTTTTGCTGGTGATTCGTTAAGCTGTGAGCAGTGGCCTTGGACCAGGCTGCCTATGGACTGGATGGGAGAATAGTATTATCTCAGCTACCATTATTAATTCAGCTTTGTACAGGACAGCTTTCATGTGGCTGTGTTAAATAAAAGATTGGTGTTCATATAATGATGAATACCCCTCTTACTAGTTCACCAAGAAAAGCAACTTTCCTTGTTAGAGGCAAGTAAGCAAATGGATTTCCCAAGGTCTGGCAAGTGGATTATATTACATTCTGGAAACTACCTGATACTTTGCTCTGACAAGTTTGGACTATGGTGTGATTCCCAGGGCACTAAGATTAAAAGACCTTGCCTTCTGCTTTGTTTTTTAACTTGGTTTGATTATTTTTTTTCCATGCTGAAACAACAGTGAAAACTGAGGACATTTAATTAAAAAGTTCACCAACACAAAATACATGTTCTGCCATGAGAAATGGAAACAGGGGAGCTGAAAAACACTGACTTTTCAATGAATGAGTCACAAAGACAACAAAACTAAATTGCTGCCTTTTTTCTCTTGTTTCAGACAACCATTCCCCAGTCTCTTAATAGATAAGCATGAGCTTGTCCTCGGCAAACTCTTTTTCAGTGTTAAGAAATTCCTTGTTACTGAATCTGCCAGTTCTGCTCTGGGCTGAAGAGTCAGGAATAGGGAGTTAATAGTTGTACCTATATCTCATACTGTTCCTGAGATTTCCTGGAAAATACCATAAAGGTGGGCAAGATTCTTACTCAGAAAGGGCCTGGAAATAACACACACTGCTACTATTCACTGGCATGATCTGCTTATGGATTCTGTGAGATTATAAAGATGAGCCTCGTGATAGAAGTAGCTCCAAAAAAGCTGCATGACTGAACTGTGTTTGTGCCAGAATGTAGCAGTATCTTAGCCTTTGGGTCTCTCTTTAAGCTACTTGCAGAGCTATAAAATTAATGTAGCAGGCTTTGCCCTGGAGTGGATGGGGAACATAGTCATGGAACAGGATCTAGTGGCTTGGTTCTAACAGCCATGCTCAGCAAAATATGGGGGAAGCAGCACAGCCATACTTTTGCTGTGACAGGTTGACACCTATGATTATTGAAATAATCATGCAGAGCCTCGAAATACAACGTTTGACTTTGATCACGCCTGGACAATGCCCGACAATCCATGTGTCTGGAAACACGCATTTTGTACTTAGGCATTTTTAAATGCTAAGTGACAGCATCAAGGAGTAATAGAGATGTCTGTATGTCATGGGTTCAACCTCCTGCTCAAAGCAAGGCAAACTGAAAAGTTAGATCAAATAGCTCAACTCAAAAATCAGCTGAGTTTTAAAATAAGAACAGAGCCATGACAACCCCATTGGATAGCCTGTCCTATTGCTTAAGCACTCTCATTATTATCACTCTGTTATAATAATGAGCAGCATCCTCACAGGTGGCCACTCAGATTCATATTTTGGTTTTGTGTCTTCTCAGGTGAATGTCACTCACAGAGTAGATGAGCTCACTCTAAAATTAAAAAAAAAAGTAAATAAAATAGAAATTTAGATACAACAAGAAAGTAATTGTAATTTGGAACTGTTTAATTTTTAACTTGGTCAAAATTCAACCTTGTGCTAAATTCTGTGCTGAAGCATGTTTAAAGGAGCTCCTGTTCCAAAGAGTTTCCCATCAAATGAGACCCTGGCAGACCT
The DNA here is from genome assembly GCA_013396875.1 of Vireo altiloquus. Lineage (NCBI taxonomy): Eukaryota > Metazoa > Chordata > Aves > Passeriformes > Vireonidae > Vireo > Vireo altiloquus. The sequence continues at coordinate 478,996 of VZRF01002568.1, forward strand.
AGGCTCTTTTTATGCTTGGCAATTAGTTCCATGACATGCTGGGATTTGCAAAGGAGGTAGGAATTTTCCTTAGCTCTCCCCAGTTTCCAACAGGATGCTTTTAATCACATGGCCATCCTTCTTTCCAGAAGAGATGGGGATAAAGGACCCACCTTGCTTATTTTCTGCTCTTACACAAGTTCAAGTCTTAGGAGTTATTTTCTCAAAAGAAAAAATGTATGTCTGTCTTAGCTACAGACTTAAGTCCTTGGACAGATGGAAAAATTTTAAATTCTTCTGCTGTCTTATCAGAAGACCGCCTGCAAATTAACTAATCTCACATAGCAACTGTAGCTTTTCATTAACACTATATTTTCTGTGTTAACGAATACCACCAGCCAGTTCCATAGTGCGCTGAAGATCTGCAGGGTAAATTGGACTAATAACTAAAAAGGCAATATCTTGGTTTTATTTCAGCAGTCACTCAGAGTATCAGCCCTAGTTTACCTGACTTTATGCAGATGACTAAAAATACTTCATCATTTAAAAACTGCAGTATTGATCTAGACGGCTTTTAAAACCCCCCCCCACCTGCCTAATTATGTTAACTGGTGAGCCTTGAAGGGTCTTGCGGGTATGTAACATGCAATTAAATACTACCTAATTAAGAATTTCCTGATGTGATAGTCTCTCGAGTAAAAGCTATTTGCACGTCTCCATTCTTATCAGGAGACATCTTGCATTTTACTGATTAGCAGTTTTTCCCTTGTGTCTGTGGTACAATCTGGGAGAAGAGGAAGCTTAGGGGGTGGTGAAGCATTTTGTAAGCTTTCATGAACAGTTAAAAAAAAGAATTAATAAAATTCTGTCTAAGCAGTGTTTGAAGTTACAGCAAAGTCTAGTGAGTGCTCAGCAGCTGTGATGGGCCACTGCAGTGAAGGAAGAGCAGGAAGTAAGACATTTGCATTGTGGTGTCATGGCAGAACAGTGTGAGCCACAGCGGCTGGGCCACCCCTGTGCTTTCCTGACTGTGCTTCACTTATGTCACAGCCTAACTCTCTTCTCCAGCAACTAGTTTTGTTTTAAGTTAGAGCATGGAGAGATGTTTTAAGTAAAGGAATCTAGCAGGGTGTCAGTAGATCTTAATTTCTTTTTAGTGTCTTAATGCTCTTATCTGCACGCAGCTTTCCTTTATCCACTGAGTAACTTAGGCTTTTGCTACCTACTCATTTCCCAATTTTCCTTTTTCCTTTGGGGGACAGTGGGCTTCAGAGGGGTTTTGGTAATGTGGGTTTGGGGTTTTTTTAGACCAAGGTTAGCATAAATGCCAATTTGGAGCCTTTCTCACAGCTAGGAAAAAATGGAAGCATGCCTGTATCTCATGGATCCTCTGATATGTCCAGGCTTGAGCCTTTCTTTAATGAGGCTGTTAATAGAGCCTATCTTCCATATTCTTGTTTTCACAAATGTTTAGAGAGCAAATATGAGTGATCTCCCTTTGTTGGAGTTCTACATCTATAGCCAGCAGGCTATAGATGTAGAAAAAGCCTGAAGTGATATATTGTTGTTCCCATTTGCTCTCTGACAAACATGTAAGGTATGTTTCCTTGGTTACAAAAATGGCAAGTGGTGGTGAAGAGAATCCTTGTATCACTTATTACAGTGTGATCCTTTCTTCTTGGATTTGTCCCCTTGAGCACAAGGATCAGGATCATTAAGGACACGTGCAAAGTACAGAATTTGTGACAGCATTATCTTACTGCAACTCAGGGCACTGTTGGCATTTGGACCTGGTGGCTTCACTGGGAGTGAAAAGAGCTGTGTTCTCTGGCAGGATCAGGTTCACAAGTCCTTGAAGGAGCCTTCGTGTCTGTTAATACTGCAGTGAGGTTGGACCACTGCTCTGAACAGACTGGAAGTGTCTGCTGAGGACTGGAGTGAAATTCTGGGAGCTGTAGGCATGGCTATCCATGGGCTTTTTGGTGATGGGATGCCAGATTGGTCATGTATAAACTGTGCTGGCACAGTGTAAATCAGATTGCCTGGCTTTCCGTGCAAACTCTTCTGGAGTTCCAAAATCAATAACCCATTTAGAAAAGGCTAAGTGTTCCCTGAATCAGCTGTCAACAGAGATGACAAGAAGAATGAATGACTACAGTGTAGCACCACAGGAAATATTCAGCAATAGATGTGGAGAAAAATGGCTTTGTCTTCACTGTCCCAATTGCCTCACCATCTTTCTGCACTGGTTCATGGGTCCAGGCCACTCTTCCACCCATCCCTTGGGGACAAGATGGTGTCATTTCATGTTGATCCTCCCAGAGTTCTCCCAACATGCTGACCTGTCTTCCTGTTTTTTGTTTTTTTCATAGGCTATCATTCTGGTACATTGGCTGCTCACGGTGTGGTGAGTGATTAGTGTCTGGCCTGGGGGAGAAGAGGGTATTCCTTCAATCTAGGAATGGGATGTTCCCTGGGAATCAGCACTCCCTGTTTGTGCCTATGTGCGAGAAGATCCTAAATCTAAGAATGAGGTGTTTATATGGGAACAGGGATGAAAGCAAATTGTTGCAGGCTTATTGTGAATGTGAGCTGGTTTTTTTTGTCTCATTTGGCAGGGGATGCATGAATTACATGTTGCCACACTCCTATGCCTGGGGAAATTTCAGTGTCCTTGCAGTGGGGATCTGGGCCATTGTGCAGCGAGATTCCCTTGATGCCATAACTATGGTGAGTGTTAAGAGTATTGGTCTCCCCCAGGCTGCTCAGGAAGAGGGTGGAGGGCAGAGTCTTTGAGCCAGTGATGATTTTCAGCTGTTCCCAATACAGCAGTGAACAAGTCAATTCCCTGTTGGGGTGAGTTGGTGTTTTTTTTAAAGAGAGCATATAAATCGGTGAGCTCTGTAAACCATGGTGAGAACCATTCACTGTCAATTATTTTTCTTCTCAGAGATGAGACATACTTGATTCTTGGTTTTTTTACCTGCTGTTGTGACTTGTAATGCCAGGTGAGGACTCAAAGTGTTTAATATGCTTGAGTTGGAGGGGCTTTTTAAAACCCTTTTCTGAACACTGAATAGACTGGCAAACAAAAATAAATAATTCTAGAATGTATTATGAGAAGATATCTGACAGATGTGAAGAAAAGGCATGAAATACAAGATCATTCATTCAGGAGTATGCTGCATGAATCCAGGATCATTCATCCAGGAGTATGCCTGGGGCAGTACCAGGAGTGCTGTTTGATACTGGGGTGAAGGATGATTGTGTAACATAGATCTTCCAGGAAACAGATGCTGACTGTTACTGTCAGTGGTTAAACCCTTGTTCTGTTCACGTCCCATTCTGTCTCCTTGTTTCCAGTTCCTGACTGGCCTGCTGCTCACAGTCCTCACAGACATCATTCACATCTCTATCTTCTACCCTTCACATGACTTCCTCAGTGATGCAAAGCGTTTCAGTATAGGCATGGCCATCTTCAGCCTCCTCCTCAAACCTGTGTCCTGCTATTTGGTGTATCGAATGTATCGGGAGCGTGGAGGAGAGTACACCTTTAACATAGGTAGGATGCTTTCTCTGCTTCCATGTCAGTGTGGGCCACCTCCTCAAGTGTTAAGGAGACTGCCTTGCACTTTGGACCCTTCAGCCTGACCTCTGTGCAACTGGACTCTGCCCTCCTTTCCAGGCAGATGGGGTGCTTGCTCTCTCTTGCTCATATTTGTTCTCCCATTTTGTCATTCTGGTGTGTCTTTGGCCTTAAACTTATATTCTTCCTCTCTCCCCTTGCAGACCTGAAGTTTTTGACAGCCTCTTTGCCCACAATGGTGTTGTGAGAGGCTTTTCCTCTCTTTCTCCTCCTGCATTTGTGTGTGTTTGCTGGAAACTTTTGGGTGTTCTTTCTTTGTCAACTGTTTCTTTTCCTTTTGGGGGAAAGTAGAGGCAGTATTTCCTCTGGCTGGATTATGAACAAGAGGGAAATAAAGCTGGATTTCTACCTCCATGCTTCCTGTGGGCCTCACATGTCCTATTTACCTTGATTGCTTTGAACTTTGTTCCTCATGTAGAAAATGGGACTAATGTTTACCTCATGGGAGTTTGCTTGGGGACATTTAATTTTTCCCCTGGTTGTACTTGATAATGTGGAAGATTTGCCAGAGAGGATGGGTAGTGGCTAGATGTTCTGACTCTTGGTCAGCTTTGCCAAGTATGCCTGGTGCTAGTTCATGCCTGGGCAGCTGCCAGGGATTGATTCTTTGCCAGGGATTATTGTTTGAGTTCATGCTGGCAAAACCTGCAGCCTGGCACAGTTCTGTTTTTCAGCCTAAGAAGGCTGTGCAGGACAAAGGCTAGTGTACCTGCATTACAGTGTCTGTAGGTAAAGGAAGCTATCTCTTATTCTGCTTTGGTGGTAGCAAAAATCACACTCCTGTGAAAAGAGGTGGAAACCTGCAGAGGAGGAGAAGCCATGGAAGGAAAGCGTGGCTTAGGGCACTGTGTGCTATTTGCATCTCTCTGCTAGGGCAGTGTGGATGTCATCTCTGCCAGCTACTTGTGAAAATCCAGACAGATAGGTCTTACTTGGGTCAGGAGGCATGTGAGTTACCTGCAGTGCCTTGTTTGTGCCAGTTTTTAGTAGCTGCCCACTGTGCTTGTCATTGGGATACACCGTGTATCCCATAGAAAGTGTAGGTATCATTGAGGAGTCCATCTCTTTGCTTGGAATTTGGGAGCACTTCTTTTCAACCACACCAGCCCAAACTGAGAGTCTCCTCTCAAACACAGAGGGAAAAGGTGGGAATTCAGACACTTTGTAGTTTCATATCCTCTCCTGAACTTTCTTACAAGATTTTCAATACTAACTGTGTGTTGTTTTGTGCTGAATGTGCTTGACAAATTTCCTCTCATTTTCCTGCTGTCTGGCATTTTCTTTTGAACCCAGCAGTGTTGAAATTTTCCTGGCCTTTTCTGTCTTGTTTTCTTTCTACACAAAGTCCCTCTTTGTTGCTTGGGAGCATCCTTGCTGCTTAGAACAAACCCCTCATAGTCTGGTGGCTATCTGTGATTCAGGTTGCTTTCTCCCCATGGCAAATGCCTGGCCCATAGATAAAGAGCTGCCCATGCACATTCTCTGCCTCCTCTTTCCCTGCTCATCCCCCTGGCCAGTAACATGATTTTGCACAGACAAATTGTTCATAGTATAGTTAGGAGCACTGTTGGATTCAAATTTGGTGCCACACTGGAGGCATAGCTGCATTGTTGGGAAGAGTGGTTCATGGATGTATCATGCCTTTAAACCTATGCTGTCAGCTAGCCACAGTTTGTGCAGCTTTTGGCTCTGTCCATTTTTCCATGAACTCTCATACACTTTATCTTGCTGAAATACACCATTCCAGAAACCTGTTGTGCTGCTATGGGGTATTGTAGGTCTTGCTTTCCACACAGCCATGTGGCTACTAAGAGGGCAGTTCTCAAGGAAAGAATAGGCATGTTGGAAGGATGACTTTTCTTACCTCCTGCCTGTTTAGTGAGGATCACAGACCACAGGTGCTGGGAGCTGGTAAAATGTGTGCTCCTGAGCTGTTGGTTTCTTCTAGGGCTTTATCCCAAGCTTGTTCTCTTCCATCTCCATTCAGGTGTCACCAGTGCAGGCCAGGACCGCAGTACCTACGAGCCCATCGATCAGCCAGACGCACCTCCACAGTGGCCTTCCTCAAGCAAGGCAGCCCAGCCGCCGTACTGAGGCACCCTGCAGCCCTGGACAGACACTGCCCTTGCCCAGCCGAGCCTTCCACTCTTCCCATGGAGCAGCACCTGCTATTGGGCAAACAGGAGAAGATCTGATATTTCTTTTGCCTCCCTAAAGGTTAGGTAGATGGGTTCTGCAGTCCAGAAGATCCTGGAGGTGTCATGTTAAGCACTGTGACTCACTGTAATCCCAGTACTCTCCTCTCCTCCTTCCCCCTAAACCCTTCGTCTGTACATGTGACTGAATGCACCTTCTGCAGACTTCCAAGTCTTTCATTGTGCTTCCTTTTCATTTTAAGAGAACCACTCAAAGTACTCCTGGACAAGCAATCTTTAAAAGGCTTATGGAATGCCCTAAAGCAATACAGTGTAGTCTGATTTTATTCAGATATATTTCCAGGAAACATCTGGGAGTTCCCAAGAGCTGTTTTTGATGGCATTATTTAACTTGTACTCCCAGTGTCTGGTATAAGGTTTTATTAACTGATGCTTTTATGCAAGCTGAATGTCCTTCAGGATACTTAAAATGACTGTTGAATGTAGATTATAGATCCTCTGTGCCTTGAAATATCCTTTTGCCTTCAGCTGCCTGTCTTAACAAAACTTGAAATGTTACATTTTTCTAAGAAAACTATAAAATGGACACAGTTTTTCTGTGTTAGAAAAAGTTTCACTGGTCACGTCTCATTTGAAAATGTAGTTTTTCCTGAGGGCTTGGGACTGTAGCCAGGCTGTCTGGGAGGGTCATTATGGGGGAAGGTTTACAGGGCTCTGATGGCTTTTAATCTAAGATTTACTGAGAAGTAGAAGATACTGCTTATAATTGTGTGAGTGGGAAGGTAGGCTAGTAAAATGGGGATTGGGGAAAGATGGATTTATTTGCACTGTAGATGTGAGCTCCATTGGGTGTGAAAAACTAGACTCTGTTGTTATGCATGATAAATCTGTCCTGCTGTGGCTTTTGGGTAAGATTCTAAAAAAAGAAAACCAAACAAACAAAACCCCAGAAGCAAACAAACAAACAAATTCCAACAGGCTTCATTTACAGAAGAAAAGGAGCATGTTAGCTTTGGCAGAATTCCAGTGGTAGGAAGATATGTATTTTCCTGAAGCAAGTTCATTTTCAAAGTTTATATCTGTTATTTTACAACTGCATTTCTCTTGACAAGACTTGCTGCTGTGTTGCTTCTTCGGTAACCAAAACCCCTGTTGATTTTGCTCTAACCTCCAGAACCATTCCCTTTGTATTTTTAAAACCACGCAGTTTTCTCCCAACTTTGATCACTTCAAACATAAGCAGATGCTTCCTCTACTCTGCTGCACAAACACTACAGTGGCCATAGAAGTGTGGTAGTTGGCTTTAAGTTGGCTTTACCCTCTCAAAAGGAGTGTCGTGCATTCATTTTACAGGCTTTACGTATAATAGGAATTGGTCTGTTGTTATGATTAGATGGCAAAGAAGGAAAGAGTAGGCACAAATTACTGGGGCTTGTGGAGTTGCAGAGCCTATATGTGAATGGGTTTTTTCAGCTCTTTAGAACTGTACAGTGACAGCACAGATACCTGAATAACACATTTAAATGGTCAGGGTTTTTTTTTTTACCTAGACCTATGTACCACAGACTGAAAATGACTGCTTTAAATGCTGTGGGTTTTGGGTGTTGGCACAGTCAGTTATATCCAGGGAGGCCTTCCCAGATGTTGTACATTGGAAATACCCATCTAGCTGACCTGCCATGCGTTTTTCTGTGGAAAGTTTGGTACATTTGGGAGCTCCAGGGAGCAGGGCAAGGCAGGAGTAACACTCAGCTTACAGTGCCTCAAGGATACCTATTTTGGGCAGGTGATGCTAAAAATAGACCCCTCTCCTGGCTGAGAAGGAAGAGAATGTTTGTACCTGGTTCAGGAGGGCGTGAGGGGGGAATTCACGGAGCTTCTGTGCCAGAGCATGGCCTCGCTGGCTTCCCGGTGGGGCTCTCATGAGGTCTCAGCGAGATCTCCTCACCCAGACAGGTGCGATGCTCCATTCGGCTGGTTTTGTTTTTTTTTAAAATGCTCGGGTCCTGCTGCGCTCCGGGTTTTGGTGGTGAGCGGGCAGATCCCCAGGATTAAGCCTAGCCCGCCGAGGGTAGGTGCCTCCCTCAGCGCTGGCGGCTTCAGGCCCAGGGGAGAAGGGGAAACAGGAAGATATGGCGCCTGTCCTGAGGCGCTGCCCGGGACAGGCACGGCTCCCGCCCAGGATGAGCCCCCTGGCCGGGCCCCGGCTTTAATTAGCCATGGTCTAGAGCGGCTTTCCCCGGCCATCTGTAGCCCCGGTCACCGACCTAATCGCGAGGATAAGCTTCTTAGGGAGCCCCAGCTGGAGCGGGCGCTGAAGCGGCCGAGGCTGGTTATCGCCGCGAAGGAAGTGCCGGCCCAGACGCGTGTGGTCAGTCCCGGGGGCCCAGCAGTGCAGCCGGTGCCTCTCGGTGTTGGTAAGTGGAGCCATGGGGGTTGCTGAGTGGGGCCTGCGCCGTGGGCGAGAGGCGAGGGGCTTCTCGCTCCCATCACTGCATCCTGGGACACCGGCGGGTGCTTGGATGGCAGCACTGGGGAGGGAAGAACACCTGCGTATGCCTGTTGATCTCACATGCGACGGCAGCGATGGTTTGGTTGGTTTGTAACGCTGAGAAGTGTTTAGGAAAAACCTGCTTTTAAGGTACTTGAAGTGTGATCTCGGAGTAAACACTGGCCCCTACTTGGAATGTGAAATGGATCAGCCTTAGTCTGCAGGGATGGGGAAATAAGCACTCTGTGCAGCGCATAAGTGTTTATTATGGGTCTGGCATTGTTACCGTATTGCTGAAATGGTATTTGTTTGAAAAGGCTTGATTTACTTTTCATAAATTGTGCTATTTACTTCCTTTTGCTTATAACAACAGAAATAACTTCATCATTTTAATTTTCGTTTGCTTAATTGAATTTGCTTCTGGTTTTAATGCATTAGTGTGTTGCTGCAAAGTGTGTATATAGTAAGCATGCATTAAATGTTTTAGTTGGTGTAATAAAAACTAATATAAAATCCATTGGTTGTGGATTTTGCAGTTCATAAAATGTGCAGTTTGCCTTGAGTATCTCTTTTGGCCCCAGAAGAAGTTTTAAAAAAGATCCATAAAATCTCGTGAGTGAGATTAACCCTACTGCTTAAAAGTCGTTATGTTAAAGTCCTGAGTAGCAATTTCAGAAGGCAGACAAACATGATTTTGAAAGGATGCTATTTCTTCCAGATCTCAATGAGACTGAAATTAGGAATGAGTGAGGTGAAGGACACCACCTAAAATAACTATGGTGATGTGTTTGGAACCTGGTACCTAGCACAAAGAACTGAAATAGAGAACTAAAAAAAAAAAATCACAAATTATCAAAAAAATAGATTATTATCAAGAAAATAGATTGTGTCCAGATTTTTGAGCATAAGGTAGTCCAGAGCCAGGTTTTGGGTGTTCATAGAGCAAAGTAGCACTGATAAACACTGTGGGTTTATGTCCTTTTGTGACTTAAGTCCTTTGTAACACCCTTTTGTTACATTGCTTGTTGATTGGATATTTCTGGGATGCAAGGAGTGCTTCCATGGAACACCAGTCCACTGCATTTTGTGGTTATACTTCATGCAGTGATAGGCACCCTAAGGAAGGCAGCTGTGCTTTGTCTGTTCACTCTGTAGTTGCCAACTTAAACTTGTCTGGAAAAAATAATGGGATCTTTCCGTTCATGGCACCCTCAGTGATGTATGAAAGGCAGTAACAGCAGTTGCCAGGGATAATTGCAACACTGCCTGACTGTTTCCTGCTGCTTTAGGAACTGTGTTTGCTCCCCAGGTTTTGGTGATTACTGAAGGAGTTTGCATGTGAGAGGGAAAAACAGGGACAACTGAGCCTCAAATGCTCTCTTAGAAGAGAATGGGATAAACACAGCTTGGAAACAGAGTGCAATTTGACAGGAGGCTTTCTGGGATTAGAGTGTGTTTGAAAAAGACAATGGGCATTGATTTCACAGGCTTCGCTGTTTCTTCTCAGATTGACTAGGGAGTTTTAAGATGATAGAGATGTGTGTGTCTTTATACAATACCATTTTCATTTTTTAAAAGAGGTGGAAAAGAATGGTGGTTAGAGTGACAGTGATTGACAACTTTCTTTTAAAATCTGAGGGAATGGAAGCACAATCCTTTCAAATTGTGCTTACCTGTTAGCAGCAACTTAAGAATCCATTCTTAGCATAAGTGTTATATGTATAATCATCAGACTTAGTGGCTAGACTGCAAATTAGGTCTTCCGGCTATGCTGTAAATCTTCCAGATTAGGGGACACTGTGGCCTTCTCTGGATATGTAAACATGGTTTCATCCTTTACTGAGGACAAGGAGAAATAAGTCTGTGTAGCCTTGAACCCTTGGGGGGCTGTAGCATGATATGTGAACAAATTGTCACAGATTTTAAGCAGTTAAAGAGAACTTTAAGTCGAGGCCCTACCTCTCCTACAAGCCCTGGAGAAAATATGAGTGTGGTGGAGATATGAGTTGGATTCCTGTAAGTGATGAGGGGTAGGCATTGTACTCCAGCTGGAACCATGTTGCTCTGGCTTTTGTGAAAACTTTTTTTTTTAGGCCTGTTGTTGGTCGGTGTCATGTAGATCTGGTGAAATATAGAGCATCCAGGAAAAGCTGCTACACACTACCTTGCCTTGGCAGCAGGATAGTTCAGCCTTGCTAGCAACAAATTCTTTCGGAGGCTGCAGGTGTATGATGCTGGAAGTCTTTGTTTTCCAGGTTTTTTGTTGAGAACTGAATATGTCCCTTTCAATCATTCCTTCTCTGCCAGATATGATTGTCTGCTGAAAAACAGGATGGGAATAGTGTCCATAACACTTTCAGGACTGAGGCTGCTGGGTCAGAGACAAGAAGTTCACAAGGAAAGTACCCAAAGGCTTTGGCAAACTTGGCAAGATGAGATAGGAAATATGCATGGTCTTTTGCTTATATTTCTTCTTCTTTTTCTTCAGAGCAAAGAAACGTTCAGAAGAACATGAATTTCAATCTATATTTGGGCACTAGAAGTCGAGTAGACATTTCTCATCCCTGGCCTGAGCCTGCAGCATTTGTGTAAGCCCAGAGACGGCAGCACAGGGCTAGCTGTGTACCACACCTCTGTCAGATGGGAAGAGATCCCAGTCTGAGATAGACTAATCTCTCCTGCCCTTCTCAGCTGTTCCCGGACACTTCCAGCTGGTTCTCCAGTTCCTGCTTGCTGCAGCAGAATAATCTGTGCTCTAGGCTGCAGCAGCACAGCTCTAAGTGTGTGGCTCACAGAGTCCCCGTCTTGCTTTGTCAGTGCTCCCTGCTGTGAGGGAGGCACTTGCACCCTGAGGCTTGTGGTTTAAAAGGGAGAAGGACTGAGAATACTGACTTTCCTCAACAACACCATCAGGAAGCAAAGGCAGCTTGTAGCTGCTCCATACACATTGCTCACCATCACTATTCAGAAAGAAGGAACAAGAATTGTGACTATCTGGTGGAAAATAAACAGCATCAGCCTTCTGCTGCTTCTTGCGTGGATCCTGTGAACCCTTTACTGGTCAATGCACATTTGTCATCTCATGCTGCAGCTTCCCCTCTTAGGCATGAATTAGTGGTGGGTACTTCTTTAAGGAGCTCAAGTGAATGTGTGAACACTTGTCACAGTTCAGCCCTGACCCTGGGGAATCTTGGTCCATCTAATTTGGAGTCTTTTCAGTCTCTTTTGCAATTCTCACGGATTTCTGCTAGCTTGTACTCTTCAGTCCACAGGCTTAAGCAAGAAAGTGCTTTGATGGGGATGCAGGGCTCCCTCCCTCTGGAGCCCAAGTCTTCTCCAGTCATTGGCCATTCAGGCTTTGCTCCTAATGATTTAGGTCCCAGTATCCTGACCATGGAAGAACAGCTAGCTGCAGTGCTGCTCAGGCAAGATTGAAATGAGGTGTCCCATTTGCTAAAGTCTGGAGCCCTAGTGCAATGACAAGGAACTTCAGTCCTGCTGAGCCTCTCTCTGTCTCAAACAGATATGGATACATTGGCTCAAACACATGGAGAACCAAAATTTCAGGTGGCATCCAACCAAAAACCCTTGCTTCTGGAGTGGTCTCTGGCAGGCTAGTGGATACAGAAGCAGATTCTTCCTTCAGTTGTTTCCCTTTCTTCAGATGCCAGTCCCTGGTAAAGCCATCTCTCAAAACTGGTAGTCTTTATGATGACAGAAAAAGTAATTCTCCTGAAAAGGTTGTTAAAGGAGAAGAGGCATCTAATGGGATGTCTCCATGTGTTGAGTCTTGGAAAAAAGACCTTCCAACTGATCTGTATCCAGAGGGTCTGCAGGTGTTACTGGAGACAGATTTGGGGGGGGCTCAGATGAATGTTGGTGTAGGCATGTGTGGGACTCCTACAAAAGTGTGTGTGAGCATCACTTCTCCTGGAGATAAAGAGTTTAGACCAGGCCAGCAGCTTAGTGTTAAATCTGTACAAGTCAATAGCTCTCGTGTTAAGTGCAGCAAAGAGTCAGAAGAGGTGTGTGACTCCAGACCATGAGCAGCCAGAAGAATGGCTGCAGTGGGCAGCAGCCAGTCCAGTCCTTTGGGTACACCAGCTGAAGAAGGTTTTAATGAACATTCTGATGTAGATTGTATGAACATGAGCAGAGAAAGAAGGAGAAACAAATACTCCTACCAAAGCAGCTGCAGGAATTTGGAAGCTGATGGCAATCTTGAGCAGTCTGAAGAATGTTCTATAGAGAGGAATGCCAAAGATCCATGGTGCTGTGAAGAAGGGAGCCAGACACAGAAATGTGCCCAGAGAGGTGAGGGTGTGCTCACTGTGAAGCATCCCTGTTCACAGGTATTACTTGTGCTTATTTCTGCCACTTGCTAGAGGTGCAGAGTTGAGGTACAAGTGATAGGGATGCTTGTCCTATAGTTTTTTCTTGCCACTGAATGACCAGAATCTTGTCTCTTGCAGTCCTGCTTTATCCCAGTATATGCATCTTTCCATCTCACATGCTTCTTCCAAAAGACCAGCTTGTCAACTTGGTTGTTTTTGGGAATGTAAACACTTGTTTATATTCTCTGATCTGCATGCTGAGGGAAAGCATTAAACTGGCTTTTACTCTGTGTGTTGTTGCAGGGCCCTGAGATTTCAGGCTTTTTGTGCTTTTTCATGTCTGAAGTATGTAAGAATATTCACCAAGCAATAGTGTGGGAACAGCATCCAAGGCATCTGACATAATACACAACTTTCAGGTAGCCCTGCTCTGGGTCTCTGTCCACAATGATGTGTGTCACAAAGACAAATACTTCAATAGAGTGGAGCAGTGTGAATAATTGTGAATTATTGTCTTTTGTCTGTTTACAGATCTCAGAGAACAGCTTCTGGTCATTGAAGGTGAATGAGCAAAGGTAAAAAGACGCTGTGTTGAAGTATGAATGTGCTGATAGTTAATGGAGCACTTCTGGAAAGTGGCTAAGGAGCCATGTCCCTGGGAACATTTGGGTTTAGGACTTAGCCTGCATTAATTTGCCATGGTTGGCCAAGGGGCTGCACCACTTTTTTTCGAGGGGTTGTCATTTAGAATGGAGCATGATCTAAAAATAATTTCTGTATCTTTTCAATTCAATCTTCTAAATTCAGCCTTGGTCATTGCTAGCAATGAAGAAATGTTGGTAGCATCAATGCTACTCTTCAGTGCAGCAAATTCCAGCGTGCTCACTGCACAGTTAGTGAAAATCAGGAGCTAGACTTATCCATGAGGTGGAATTTAAATTTGTGGATAGGATGTGAACAAGGTTGCTACCAGTTTAGCAACAGTGATTCCTTAATTTGGTGTGAGATTGCATGTCTTCCATTCTTCAGAAAGAATTATTTGAAATAACCTCTTTACAACTTGATGGCTGAACTCTGATTGCCACCTCCTGGCTGGTTTAACTTTCCTTTCTGTTACGTGGAACTCACCTCTGCTTTTTGTTCTTAAGTTTCTGGCACTTGTGTGACAGACAAATCCTAACAAGGTGTTTCCAAGCCTGGAGGAGACATGTCCTTTGCAAGAGGGCAGCCAGGAAGCTTTACAGACACCAGCTGCTTCAGAAGGGCTTTGGTACTCTGCGGTGGGCTGTGCACCTGAGGAGGACACAATTGGAGGTGGCCCAGCAGAGACATGCTTCAACTCTGCTAGCTGCCAGCTTCCAGAGGGTGAGCACTGGCTGGGGACAGTGGTGCCATGAGCTTTCTGCTGTGCAGTCAGAGAAGGCAAAAATCTTGTTTGGATAGGGAGGAGGAAGGGGTACCCTGTTTGAAATTCAGTGATGTAGACCCTGGTACCAATACTCTGTCTGCAGGTTGTTCTAATCATGTGGTTTCTTCTTCAGTGGAAGGAAGCTGTGGCAAAACAGAGCAAGAAGGAAGCTCTGCAGCCTGAGCCTTATTCCTATACCCAAAGTTCATCAGCGGGGATTTTTGGAGTAGGGGGATTAGCAACTATGACAACCTCAGCTCAGCATCAGTTTACAACAGGATACTCAAAGGAGACGAAGCAGGCTTGTAGGTAAACAGAGTGTTCTCTTTCTGTTATCTTGGACAAGGGGATGTTTACAAACACAGGGAAATTTTTTCTCAAATGGTGGTAGATTTGTTTCCGTGTCCTTGGATGTATTGCTGTGGATAAACACGGCAAGAATTAGTAGTTTAGTGTTAAGAACTAAACCTATTTCAGAGCTTCTGTGCACCAGTGTTTGCGGTCTGATTTGAGTACCTGACAGAAATACTCCTGTACTAATTCTTGGCTTCAGCTACCACCTGCATATGTGATACAAGTGTAAATGAGATTGGAATGAGGCAATACTAGTCTGTAGCAGTAGTTTGACAGCAGAGGTGTCAAAAGAAAAGCCTTTTGTTAAGCCTTCTCATTCTGAAGGCAAGTTGAGACAAAAAGAGAGGAAAGCCCTGGATTCTGTTCTGCGAGTGCCTCTTTGGACAGCTGGATGTTAAGGCATGCTTGTGGCTCTTTCAGGATGGAGGGAGAACTGTGGACACAGGTTCGTCATAGGCAGAGAGGAGATGAGTTCTGCTGGAGAGCTGAAACAATTAGAGACATGAGACGGCTGGCTGGTAAGCACACGTTCCGTAGCCTTTGAACAGCTTGGAGATAATCAGTGTTTCATCTGTTTTTTTTGGTTTGCGTCTAGTTGTTGCTTTGAGCTCATTCAGAATGTGATCCTGCAAGTAGCTGGGCCAGTATCTGTGATGGTGAGAGGATGGCCACTCACCATGTCATACACCTTTTGCCTTATTCCTTGTATGAATTCAGCTGCAGCTGTTGTGTTGCTCCAGCAATGTGAGGTGCCTTCCTTAAGTGTCCTTTCTCTGGCAGCTTTGAGTTAAGCCAGGGAATGTTTGCTGTGTGACACTAAGTTGTTTGAAGTTCTTCTGTTATTTCTCTTCCTGTCAATCTCTTCCTGCCCTGCGACACGGCAGCTTTCAGACTGTGGCGCCTGCAGAAGGAGCTGCTGAGCAAAGAGGAAGCCAGGCTTTTGGAAGCCCGTGCTCTACTGGAAAAGAAGAAGCTACAAAACATTTTCTGGATGTGGCATTCCCAAAGCTTGGAAATGAAACAGATTCTAACACTGACAACTCAAATCCAAAGACACTTGGTCTCCTGGTGAGTTGATGAGGTCTGTTTTTCATGTGAAAAATATTTTCGCTGTGAAAGTCCAAGGAATAACAGAGCAAACCCAGATAATAATAGTTGTTCCATCTTAAAGCCATCTATCCTTTTGTTTTAAGAGTTAATAAAGATGAAAGTGGGGGTAAAAACGTGAAAAAGAACTGCTGTGGCCAGTGTTTCCCAAAAACTTGCCTCCTGTGCACTGCCAAAACTTTTTTGTCCCAACTTTTGATGTCCTGAAGACCAAACCTGAGACCAGTCGCTGTGCTGCTGTGCTCTAAGCATGACAGTGGCTTTTTACTGAAATAAACGAACAGAAGCTCAGAGGACAGCTTCTGTCTGTCTTTCCTGTACTAAACCCAGTCTCAGGAAGACACATAACCCTGTATAAGTGTTTTTCAACATTTTCCTTTGATATTCTCAGGTGCTTCAGAACATGGAAGGAGACTGTTGAACAGAAGGCACTTGACAGCTGCAACCTAGCCCATCTCAGAACAGTATCACTGAGGAAGCACTTCCAGCACTGGGTTGAGATGCTGCAGGTCAGAGGAGGTGATAAGCAGGCAGTGGTGAACCTCTTTCTCCTAAAATGGAGGCGGCATTATGGTGAGCAGCTTGGGGTCTGTGCAGAATCTAAGCTTTGGAGATGCGTAGGCTCCTTCTTCCTCTCCTTGTACACTGAAAACAGAGGGGCTCTGATGATGCAGGATATGAACAAACCAGAGTGGGCTAGCTCTGGGCATGTCAGTGAAGCTGCAGGGAGATTGGTTGCTCTGCTTCATGAACCAAACAGAAACTCAAAGAAGCAGTTTGAGGGTTGGGCTGGGCTGAGTTGGAATGCCTTGAGACAAATGATCTCTTGTTCCTTTATGTAACTGTTGATGGAGCAGTTACAAGCTCAGTAGCTGACAAGACTGTGACAAAGAGGCATGAAGATCAGACATCGTGGACTGGAGAGAGACAGTTTCTGGAGAAAACAGTCTACTCTTTTGATGACTTCTTCCAAAAACTGAAGCTGCAGAGAGTGTATCTGCTGTGGAAAACAAGGCTGTGTGAGCATCACAAAGCTGAGTGAGTGCAGAAGAGCCAGTCCCTGGAGCCCTGCTCCCATTAGTACTGTTCACTTGACTTTCTGAACCTTTTGCAAGAACCCCTTTTACCCCATCTATTGTCCATCATGTCTGTGCTAGTCACCCCCTCTGGTGTTCTTCTGTCACTTTTCTGTGTCAGTATGTTCTGTCTCAGTTCTTTCTCTCAGACTTTGGAGCAGTGTAAACTAAGAAAAACTCTGAAATTATGGCACCAGAAGTATCTCATGCTGAAGACAATTGAACAAAGTTCTAAGCACTTTCATAGAACTATCTATAAGGAACCTCTTGCCATGCTGTTTTCTGAGGACCTCTCAACATCATCTGGCTTTGACAGCAGTGCACCGGCTACTCTGGCCTCTCGAAGCTCATTGGAAAAGGTGAGATGATCTTGGTACACCCAGACTGCTCAGAGGTATTAAATTCCTGGGATTTTTCAGGGGAAGATTTCTGCTTCAACATGATATTGTCATCAGCAAACTGTGCTTCAAATTTAGTGCTGAAGAGCACTGAATGTGTGGGGTCCTGAAGCTGAAATGTAATCTGAAAGTGTAAAGTCGGTGCTCTCCGTGCCTTTTCCCGTTCATCATTTAGAGATGTGGGAAGGTGCTGAGCTATTGAGGTTCCCTTTTACACTTACTTCTGTTTGTGGCTGCAGGGTGGAAGGGATGAGATCTAAAGAACTTCCTCACTGAGACAGTGCATATGCCCATTTCCCCTTTTCTCAGTATAGAAATACATGCATTTCTGCATTCAGTATGGAAATAACTAGTATAGAAATAACTTTCCCATCACTTACATGTTCACACTTTAAAGGTGTCCTTGCCAGCCTGCCGTTCCTTTGGATGCATTCTGGATTTGCCTGAATGCTTGATGAAGAAAGGAGTAAATGGCTTGGTCAGAACTGTTAGCTGAGTGCTTGCACTGTGAGGACACTCACCTCACAGTGAGTTCCTTCCTTCATACCTACAGGAATACAGTCTAAGTGACAGCAGCCAGCACAGCTTCTCCTCCCTTCTGACTGCTGAGGACATCACACACATGTTGTGTCACAGTTCTTTCCTGCAACTCCACCAGTGCACAGAGCTGCCAGCTGAGCTGGGTGGGGAGCTGTGCTTGCAGACCTCCTTCCCTGGACCTGGGTGAGTTGGAGACTGGTTTTTTGGGATGCTGGTAGGAGTGACCCCTTGTTTGGACTGGCTGAATCCCTTGCTTCTGGATAATCCCTCATGTCATGTCACACTGTCCTTACAGGGGACTCGATCTTCTGTTTTCTTTCCCTCCTCACCCAACACTTTTGTCTTGCAGAAGAAGTTGGTTTGTGGGGAATCGGTTCCAGTCTTTGGTGTTGCAATGTCCAGATAATAATTCCCAGCCTCTCACCAGTGACTCTGCATGGGAAGAGGTGAGGCTAGAAAGTGTTGTGTAAAACATAAATATACAAGTGTTTTCTGCATAGCCAAATTTAGCAAAAAGCCTTTGGGTTTCCATAACAGCATATGGAAGGTCTCACTGCTATTTTGTCTTTTTCGTTCTCTCTCAGACAGAAGAGTTGGGAGATTGAAGCTTTTCTCAGGGTAACTCTTCCCTACCATTTGTCAGCTGAGTGGTAGTGGGGCAGGCGTCAAGGATTTAAAAGGGATGTGTTAGAAACCTTTACATCTGGGTATTCTTGTAGGGTTTGTGGGTTAGCAATAGAGCTGGGCAGTCACAGAAGTCCCAGTGTTGAGAGATAGCTGAGCTGTGTGGAGTAACTGTGATACAACAGCAGTTCAAGGCCCTTTTTGGCTTTCTGGATTACAGGACTGCAGTTCTGACGAGGAGATGAAGAGTTGCTTGCAGCAAGCAGAGAAATACTGCCTGCAGAGGTGCTTCATTGTCTGGTCAGCTCAAACTCGACACCATGTAAAGGCCCAGCAGTACTGCAGGCGCATTCGGCTGTCTCGGTAGGGATCGTGCTTTCCAGAAGTTTCCTAAAGCTCTCTGTTTTGAAAGCATTACACTTCCTCTAATAAAAAAAGGAAAGAATTCTTCCTCTAGCGATCTTTTTTTGTCTTCAGTGGGAGTTTTGCAGCCCATTATTTTGGGGTTTTTCCAGCTTCAATATTACTATGTCAGAATACAATAATTTCTGGTTTGATGGTATGCCTCACAAATTAAAGCAAGCCCAGCTCTGCTGATAGCAAGTCCTGGTAACTTCTTATCCACTGAACTGGCCTTGCTCTCTACTGATTCCAAAGCCAAAGAGTACAGCAGGCTTGGCACAGCCAGGACAGAACACCTTACTCCCAACAGCTTGTCCTGGCCGTCATTTCTCCTGACATTTAAAGGGGAAAGGATGTTAACAGATCAGATGTGTTTTCAAAACTCCCTCGTATCTATGTTTGTTGTTACATTTTCAGTTAGCAGGGTGTGCATCTCTCTGAGTTGTTCCCACAGTCAATGCAGCGACCTTTGTCCTTCTCAGAGCCTTTCTCAGCTGGCACCAATGGGTCATGGAAAATAAGAACCAAAAAGCAGCAGCAGCCCTAAAACATGGAGTTCATTGTTTCCAGATGGCTTTCAGCCTGTGGAAAAGGAGACTGGCCCAGAAAGTGGAAGTTGACCGGAGATTCAGGCGTCATGTTCACCGTATGACTGCTGATGCTCTGTGGCGTTGGCATTCTTGCTGGCAAAGTGAGTTACCCCATCGCACTGTATCACTTGTGTCTGTAGAAGAAGGAAGCTCTGGGAATTGTTGGGATGGAGAAAGTCACTCTTCTGGCTGTAATTTTGTGCACTGCTCTTCTGGAAAGGCACATACTACTCCAGGAGTCAGTAGGTGCATGTGTCACTGCATTCTTCTGGCTATCAGCAGGATACATGCCCTACTATTTTGTAGTGCTTTATATTAGGGAAGATGCTCCTCTGGCACCTCTCTCTGTTCAAGCAGTGTATTTTAGCAGCTGTGGAGTTAAATGGAGTTCCATACAGCATTCCAAGTTAGAACACATCTCCTCAAACCAAGCAGTCAGGTTTTGCTTCAGTGGGAACAGGATGTATCTTTTGGGGTAGCTTCACAGTCCTGATCCCTCAAAGAATTCCATATGTTCTAAGTACTTAGGCTGTGCCAGGGAAGAAAAAGTCCCAATTTTTAATGGAAAACTGCCTTGCAGATAAGCGATCTGTGATCCCTTGCAGGGAAAATTTAAAAGAAGGTCTGACTGCCTTGCAGACAAAAAACTACAAGATGAATTTGAAAAGTCTCTTTAGCTGGTAAAGAGAGGACAGGAAATCTTAGCAAGTTTGGTCCCATTTGGTGTTTGCAGGAGATGTATTCTTTGCTCTTATCTGGACTCTGCAATGGAGAAACAGTCATTGGGCTGAGCTCAGGAAGGTGTGCTCTCTCCTAGGGAAGTGTGTTCTGAGAGAACTGCAGCAGCGATGGGCTCGGCACAGCTGCCAGGAGAAGAAGAGGCTGGTCCTGCAGACGTGGTATTACCAAACAAGGAAGCAGAAATATGCTGTTTTATTCTGGGAACGTTTTCTCCTGCACAGGTTTGTTTCTTGCTCTCAAAGCATTGCCAAGTGAATCTCTGCGTGAAGAGCAATTTATGTAGTAGTATCCACTGTATTCAGAGCAAAGCTTGGGTTTGAAAGTGCAGATAACTTGTGTAAATGGAGCTTCTGTAGGAGAACTTCTCTGAGGATGTGTCTATTTTAAGGGATCTCTTACCTATAGCCTCCCACTCTACCTCATTTTTCTCATTCAGAAATTCTTTACTTTCCAGAACTTGTTTACAGTCTTAGTTGTGTAGGGTGGTATTTGTACGCTAAGCAAGGGAGAGATGCAAACAAATTAGTGTAGTTTAAAAATTGAAAGCCTCATTTTCACTTCAGTATTTGCCAAAAGGAATGGCAGGCAGAGGTCTTTCCGATCTGATGTTTCCAAATCTGAGTCTGGACACAGTGTGTTGATTTTATTTTAATATGAAAAATTGAGTTCAATTTTTTCCTGCAGCAAAGCAGTATAAAGCTTATGAAGGGAGAACCATGATATTCAACTTATCTTGGTGTTATTACAATACAGGTGAAGCACAAGAATTTAATTTCTTTTCTCTCTTAGTTGTGTTCAGTGGCTCTCTCATTAAAAACAGTTTTGTTTGTGATTTATGTTGTATGAGGCCAGTGCCTGCCTGAAGTGCAGAGAAGTGTCCAGCTGTAGTGAACCAGGATTGTTGAGGTGTTTCTCTGAAATAATTCAGAAGGATAAGAACGAAGAAGATTATTTATGCCAAGGGTTCATTTGAGGCATAAGAAGTGCAGGTTTGGCCCTAGCAGGTTTTTTTTTGAATTACACGTTCAGACTGAGGAGACACAGAGCTCTGCAGAGGAAAGAGCAACTAGAAACCCGGTAAAACTTTGGTGGCTGTGATGTTTAGACTCTGCACTTACCCCACACAATTGCATTTTCCTCTGCAAATCCATCTGTGTGGCTCCCTCGTAGGAGTTGTATTTGGGAGAAGCCCTTAATGTTGCTCCTGTTGAGTGTGTCTCCACCATTAATCTTCCTTCTGAGTCTCCTTCGATGAGAGAGTGCTTCTAATTTCTAATTTTCTACCTGGATATGGTAGAAGCTGAGCCCTGTGTCTTCTGATCGGGGCATTTTTCATGCTAGGATAACCTGCAATAGCTTCTCTTGATCTTCCAAAAAGCCTGCCAGGCACAGGATATTTACAACTCTGCCCTATGGTGCAGTGGGGTGATTTGCATAATGAAGGTCCAAATGGAACAAGGAACCAGAAGGAAAGCCAGGAGTTAAAAGCAGATTGGCTTCTCTGGTAGCAGAGGAAGACTGGCCTCCTGTGCATCAGCCTGCAAGATACAGAGAGATTATTGTGGGTGCAGATTTACAGTGCTGGTAATAGTAAATCCTGAAGTTGTTGATTTTTTGGAATAAAGTTGTCTCCTTAAAAATTCTAGTTGTACATCCGACATACACAGGGCCTTAGTTTGTGATGGCCAAGAAACAAAATCTGAATCTTGACAACAAGCTGCTGTCATAAATGCTGCAAGCAGACTTAAGGAATCTGCTGGGTTCCGTGCTGAAGGAGATTTTAGCAGTTTTATTCTCAACCCATAATGAAAAAGCCTTCATAAACACCATCTTTCAGGTCAGCTGCTAGCACAGAAATTGATTGAAGACTGACTAATTTTTTTTTTTTTTTTGAGGGATCCAGTATGTGTAGTGGCAAGGCACCCTAGGAAAAGCATTTGTTTTGTAGGCAAAGGAAAAGCATAGTATAAGATTGGAGTCAGTTTGCAGAGGCCTTTGAAGAGGAAGACATGCTAAAATGGCCAGAGGGAAGCAGACATTCTCTTGGGCTTTGATTATGTGCCAGGTAATAGTGCTGGGAACCTGAAGTAAAATGAGAGCAGGTTTTCAGCAGAAAGATACTGTAGTTGAAGAGTCTGAATTTGGACCTCCCAAAGATGAGGCACTGGAAGAATAAGTGGCATGGAGAACAATGCATAAATCCTGATTGCAGAAGGAATAATAAGAACAGCCTTTTTTCTTGCTGAATGCTCTTTGGCTTACTTTGACCATTTATGTGGGATGCTGCAGGGCAGGGGAGAAGGTGGAATTTGGTCTGATACGGAATTGTGACTTTAGGCATTTTCATCTTTTCTGTGCTTTCAACTGTTTTTCAGGTGCCTCGTCACTTGGGCCCAGGTCACTGCATGTAGACTGAGGCAGCACGAAGCCCTCTCTTATTTTAAAAGAGCCAGAGAACACTGCCTCCTGGTTGTGAGCTTTACTAAGTGGAGGGACAAACTCTTGAGAGCTGAACGAGTGCCAGGAGGGAGAAACCACAAGTGGCAGGAGCCCTCTCCAGGTAAAGCCTGTCACCGCTGGCGAGTGGCTGCAAGAGGACAGCGAGCCCTGCACCTGGGATCTGTGACTACTGTCAAACAGGTAAGAGAAGATAAAGGTCCCTAGGAGACAGATATTATTAACTGTCTGTTCCCTCACGAAGACTCAGTGAGTCATGAGGCACTGAGATAGTGTGACAAGTCTTGTATAAAAACCTGTTTTGATTTGTGGTGGCTGCTTAGTCCCTGCCGTAAAACTCTTCACAGACTGTGCACACAACTTCATCACCATAATCTGGCACTAATTGCAGCAACCATATGGAGTATAGCAATAAGAAAGGGAGACATTTTGACCGGAGAGATAAGAGCACTCCTTCCTCTTTACTCAAAGATGAGATGGGGTAATCGCTGTCCCTGCAGAGCAGAGTGAGCTGTCAGTTGCAGCTTTTTTCAAAAGACTCACAGCTAGCAAGCTACGAAAAGGTCGATTGATTTGGAAGGGCTGAGTCAGTCCTGCTGGGATCTCATCTGCGCAGTTTCCAGCCTGGGGTCTAGCACATAAAGCTACCTGCAGAGCTGTGAGCCTAACTGTCTCTCTGAAACTGGTTTGTGTGAGTGCTGTGTGCATTGTGGTTACTCTTGGCTGCAGCTGTGTTATTTCTGTTTCCAGGCCTGCAACTACTGGACCAGAGCAGCTGCCTTTTCCCAATGCTTACGGCTGCACAGTACCCTCATAGGTGTTAGGAAAAGCAGGAAGATGTCTCTCTCTTGGTCCATGAGTAAGAAGATTTTCTGTCCTCTCTTCCTTTCACAAGGCCATGTGGGGAGTGTGAGTGAGGAAGGAAGGGGATTAGTGTTTACCAGCTAAATGACTGGGATTCCTCTGTGGTGTAGGAGCTCATGGCAATCAAACTCAGTGGGTTTCTTCTGTGTTCAGGAGTCAAAGGACTAAGGGCTCATGGCAGCTTTGATCTCTCTACCTCCAAGGTTAGCTCATATGGGATTCCTCTTTTGTTTCTTAGAAAGAAGAAGAGGCAGAGAACATTCAGAACCAACTGGACTTTTTCCCAGTGCCATTCAGCGCTGGCTGGTGCTCTACAGGAACCAAAACAGGGCTGAAAGGCTGCTGGAGAGACCTAATGTGGTAGGACCCTCTCATGCACATGCAAGGATCCAAGAGAACACAGCAGAGGTGGACTTGGAAGAGTGGGATAAGAAGTGGCTTGGGTAGGTGGAGTGGAGGGCTCTGGGCTTCCTCTTGCTGGTATCATCCGGGAAGGGCTCCCTTGTATGGCTGGTAAAGCTTATTTGCCTCCTTTGCCTGCAGGAGGAAATATCTGAGGTGGTGGCATCACACGGTGGTACTGCACCAATGTCAGCATGACAGGAGACAGCTCTGTCTGGCAAGTGCATGGCATCAGTGGAGGGAAGCCAGCAGGGTGGCAATACTGGCTCAGGTGTTGGTGAGTGTCCAGTGCCACTGAAGTGGCAGTTTTGGGTGTTACTGGGTAAGCCTGCTCTGTAGCCTCACATACATCCTGGGAGATGAGACCTGGGGGTTTAACAAGTACCAGAGTGCACCAGAAATCCTGGTTTGCTGCTGTGGCTAGCTTTTCCATTGTTCTTTCTGAAATGCTAGCTTGACAGACTGGCATATCTATGGATTTAGTTGTGCTTTGCCCTTACAGATGGGAAGCTGAAACAGGATTTGTCTAGACTGTGCAAAACGTTCACAGCAATTATTACAATCTTTGTCCTCATCTGTGTTTCTGATACATCCCACTGGTGTCCACAGCTTACCAAGAGCTGTCATTTGGCTTCCCCTTCTCCTCGCACCCATGTTCTGCCTGGTTCCTGGGCATTAGCTGTGTGAGATGTGCTCTAGTCTGGCCAGGTAACAAGATGATGCCTGTATAGTGTGGACATCTCCATAGTCACTGAAGAGCTGTGCTGCAGCACAGCGGGGCATTGTCCTCTCCCCAGGGTACTGGGACTTAATTAGCCACACTATCTGCAGCAGACATAGTTCAGCAAGAGCTCTGTTACTAGTCAGCTGTGTTTGTTACCAATGCAAAGTCATTTAAGAGGGACCTGGGAAAGCAACTGGAACAAGGTGGGACTGGAGGGAAGTGAGGTAGTTTGCCTGCCAGAGCCCAGTTAATCTGTGTGCTGCCTCTTTTCCTGGCAGGACCAGCAGCATCTGATAGAGAAGGCCTGGAGGGTGTGGAGACGAAGATATTTGCAAAGCTGTGTGGTGCAGAAACTTTTGGAGGAGGAAGCCAGGAGTCTCCTGTCTCAGGTAAGCATTTGTGACTGCTTCAATTTAGTGGACCTCAGTGGTACAAAAAGAAGCCCAGATGGACAACTGGTGTTCGGTGTATTTCTTTCCCTGCACATTGCACTAGCTTAGGGAGAAGTTGAATACATCAAGGAATGGGACTTGCCAGTGAAAAAGGAAAAAAGCTTCTAGCTTTACATGGATTCATCTGTGGGTGTTTTTTAAAGCTTTCTGTTAGGAGTCAATTTCCCTGACGTGTGCCCCCTTCCCTGCTGTTATTAGTGATGTTAATCCCCTAATCCCCCACCTCTTGAGACCCGACTCGGGGAAGAAACAGGCTCCACATTGGTGCCGGAGGACTGCTGATTTGCACCCAAGGGCAAACTAATCACTATGAATTTGAGTGAGCAGGCAAAGCCTTAGAACTCATATCCAGTTTTTGCTCCTCTGCCTGCGTCCAAAAGATTTCATGCAGGATTAGGTCCTCCTTTAAGGAGACAGGAGCAGGTACTGAAATTAGAGGGAAGAGGGAGCATTGGTCTTTCTTTTCTCACATTGTTTTGTACTCTGCATGCCCCATATTGGCTTCAGGAGAGACAGGGAAGGGTTTTGAGTGAAGGGTGAGGCAGCTGGCAGAGCCATTGCTTGAAGGAAAGCTATGTTTACGGGTTCTGTGAGAATGGCTGCAGCCCCTCAAGGGTAACTTGAGTGTTTGATTTGTCCACTTTCCTCTTTCAGGCCTTTGGAAGGTGGCAGCAGCTCACAGCATTCCAGCGCAAGGACAAAGAATCCTGCTGAATGGAGGAGGACTGCCTGCAGCTGCTGCTCATTGCAGGACACATGGAAGATACAGCTACTGTCACAACAAAGAGCTGGTCCTGTGCTGTCAAGAAAGAGAACACTCTACTCTTACGATAAAAGCAGTGCTGCAGGCCAGAAGGATGACAGCCAAAGAACAACCAGGAAGAGATGGTACCTAGTGAAAGGTCCCCTTTAAAGGACTTGTATCCTACCTCCTTCACAGCACAAATGAAGAAGTTATTCCCAGTTTTTGTGAGGTTGCATTCTCTTCTCCTCTGGACCCTGCATTTGCTGGAGTTCTGATTAAAAAACACCTTATAGGCTTTCCTTTTACTCAGTGTTTTCCCTGGACTTGCGCATGGTGTCAAGGGGGGAGTATGCAAATACAGTTGTAGAGATGAGCAGCAGTTTGTGGGTGCTAGACCCCGTTGATTCCAGAGTCTGGACTGGGTAGGTGCAAACACAGGTCTTTATTTTCAGATTTGGTTTTTACCCGGTGGGGGGGGGGGGGGCAGATTTCCACATGGCTCCCACCTCCTCCCCCTGTCTAGGTCCATCAGCTCTTCATTAAGCCTTTCAGTGGGTGGCCAACCTCCTGACTGCTTCCTGCTGGTTCATTTCTGTGCTGAATGGGCAAGGGATGAAGAAACCTGCTGGGAACAGCTGAGCACCAAAAGCTTTGCTGAGGCGAGACAGGCGTGTCTGATCCCCAGCCTTCCTATTACTTGCCTCTGTGATTGATGCCCTGTAATTACCCTGGATATATGAGCCCGGTCTCAGACAGCTGTAACAAGAGGGTCTGAAGAATCTGGAAAAGGCTTTTCTTCCTTGCCTGTTTGAAAAGAGATGCTCACAGCATGGTGGGGATCTTGAAATCCCACTGGGAATTGCCCTGAGGTCGTTTTCCTAGCCTGTGGCAGCTTTGCAGGATTGTTAAGTACACAAAGCAGCCTCAGTAGCTTCCCCAAGCCCTTATTCCAATGCCGTGAGGCCTAAGGCTTTTAAGAGTCATTAGGTCAGGAAAGATAGGTTGTCTTTCCTGATCTAAGCTTATCTTTCCCTACATGCACTGGAAAAGGATACCACAACTCCCATGACCTTGCAAAACTGAGCCAAATAGTGTAGCTGGCAACTTTTGGTAAATTCTAGGATTTAAACTTTCTCCACTCTACCATGGAACTTTGGCCATACTCTGGGGCATGCATTGAAAGTGAAGGCAGAAGTGCCCCAGAACAATTGATTTTCTTAAAGTTTTCCCTTGAGCCAGGTGATTAATTAGCAAACAACATGACTCTCTGCTAGAGTATGGCCTAGAGACAGATGTATGCGTGTATTTTATTGTACATAATCTAGGAAATAGTGTGATTCCTACTTAGTGTTATCCAGAATGGAAATTCACATAGTCCTATTAAAAAGAAAACAGGAAATACAATACAAGGAGAAAAGTTAGGAAGAAAACTTGAACCTTCTTCTGGAGTGAGTGCAAAAGAGCCTGATGATAAACTATGAAGAAATACATTTTAGGAGTGTAATATAAAAAGCAACTTGACCTTCTTTTCCAGGTTGGTAACTGCTGAAATAATTTCCTTGTATAGGTACAGCTGACAGGAGTGTTTCTGTCCCCATGCCAGCATTTCTGGCTTGGGAAAGTTACCACAATCTCATGTTCTCCCGTTACTGTAATTAGCATAACTACGATTAGCAGCTCTTCATCCTGCAGACCTGACTTTTAGGCTTAGTCTGGAGCCTCAGTTCAGAGGTTCAGGTAGTTCTGACTATTGTTCAGTGAGAACAGTCAAGGAGGCCTTTGTGTTGGGGACAGAAGAGCACACAGTGTGGGCAGATCAGAGCACCAGCATGGTCACTGGGTTTAGGAGTGTGGTCATTGTCAGCACAGGAGCTCCTGCTTTCCCCGGAGTCAGTGGACGGGAGGAGGAAGTAAGAGATTAGAAGAAGAATATTCACTGCTGAGTTGAAGAGTTCAATAGCTCAAAAGTATCCTCCACAACCTGCCAGAGGCAGTTTTCTAGTGGGAAGTC
Organism: Vireo altiloquus; assembly: GCA_013396875.1. Lineage (NCBI taxonomy): Eukaryota > Metazoa > Chordata > Aves > Passeriformes > Vireonidae > Vireo > Vireo altiloquus. Next base: position 506,497 of record VZRF01002568.1, read on the forward strand.
GTTGTCCACCAGGTTGACCAAGTAATAGTTGTCATGGATGTACTGGATGATCATGCGAGAGGGCGACTCTTCTTCATAGAGCTTGGCCCATTGCTCAATCCACAGTGCAAAGGCCTCGTCCTGCCAAGGAACAAAAGAAAGTTAGTTGTGTAACATCTTCATGTTACTTAATTTAGAATACCCAGTGTTAACACATGACTGGCCAGACTGTGGCTCATTTCTTCTCAGTAAAGATGGCAAGAATTGAGCAAGGAGCCCTGTGCTTTCCAGTCAGTGGGAAGTGCCCAGAGCTGAAAGGAGACACATTTGCCGTACAATAGGTGGCTCAATGCTGCCCCTGCGTGCGTAAGAGAGGAGGAAGAGTCCAGCACTCTGAGGCCTGGTGCAGTGACAGTAGTGGCTCTTGATCCTTGTTACTGGGTGCTTGCTCTTGCTGGAGCTGAGGGAGCAGAAGGAGCAAGACCTGTACCTCTGCAAGCCCATATAGCAACAGCCCTCAACTGTGAGAAGTGTGAGAGACTAAAACCAAACGAGACACTCTTAAGTTCCAGGGCATCACAGCAATGTATCCAGCAGAAGGGAGGACTCACCTTCCAGTAGAGGAAGCTTACAGGATCCACCACAGTGGGCTGGATGATCTCTCTTCCTGGGAAGATGCCCCAGGTGACAGCATTGGGTTGCAGATCTGGAGCATTGGTGATATTCTGGCCCTGCCAAAGGAAGGAAAAACCTTTCTGAAGCAACTGGTGGCAGAGGGACTGAGTGAGTTGGAAAAAGTGTATTTACCCTCTCCTTGTTAAGGGACCAGACAGCTGCTGCATACCACAGCTGACTTGCTTTACTTTCCCTTCCCTTCACCAGCCCTCATGTCTGAATATTTGGTATTTGTCTCTCTCCCAAGGTGGTGAAAGGAAAGTGTCCTGTCAATAATGGCCTACCTTGACATTGACAATGTGGTAGTTCACTCGCAACTCGTACTTCTTCAGCACTTTGAGCAGTGCCGTGACAATTTCGCTGGAGGTGAAGAACTCTAGGTATGCCTGCAGGGAGGGATGGAGAAGGAAGAAGAGAATCAGAGCCTTAAATCATGGCAGAATTGAGACAAATACAGGTAAACAAGGACATTTGTAGAGCCTGGGCTGCCTTGTATGTTCATCCCCAGAAACACGTACTATAGAGCAAAGGGCAGAGCAAATTAAGTAAGCGAGCTAGGGAAAAAAATAATTGGGGAGAGCAGAGGGAACAGCCCAGGAACAGTGCACTTAAAGCTACATGCTTTCTGTTTTGCATCCGCACAAGCAGCCAAGCTGGAATGAACTCCAGTGTAACCACAACTGCTGCACAAGGAAGCAGTCTGTGCCAGAATGCTTGGAAGAAGCCTGAGCTTAACCTTTATTTTACAGCAGTGTGTTGCCAAGGTAGCCCAGCCTGGTGAATGCAGAACTCAGGGGTGTCAGCTGGGCTCTCCCAAGCACCACTCCCTGTCCTCATCTTTTGTTCACAATTCTCCCCATGTGCTTATACAACCAAATTCTGTACTTGATCTGTGCTTGGCTGCTCCCAACAACTGCTCCCCCTCCCCCCATTTCCTGGCTATTGTGTGAGATGATGGATTTCCCTCACCTCAGGGGAATTTCTTCCTTTGAAAACATAACTGCATTTGCCATCTGCTGGTCTCTGGCTTTACTGATTTGGATCCCTTTTGAACAAGGATGCTTTGTTTTCCAGTATGAGCTACTTCCCCGGCATTTACCTTGATGGGATATTCCCATTTTAGGACAAGTCTGGGTGCTTTGTGCATCACTGAATCGGACACAGGGGGCAGGCACATGTGTATATATAAAGTGTCATAGCCCTGCTCTGGAAATAGATTACCAATAATTACTTGCTGAGAGTACAACCATGAAACTCTGTAGATGTTCAATAGATGTTCTGAGGTGGGGGAAAACAACTGTGAAGTGAGCCATAGAGATGGCATTGTGGCTCTTAAGATGCCAAAGGAGCTTTGCCTCATCTCACCAAGAACGCATTAAGATAAGGAGCAGGCAGAAAAATTATGTGGATGTAAGCCTGGGACCTCCCAAACTAACAGAGACCAAATTGGGTCATAACTCTTTACTGCCTAGCCCAGAGTAGTACAGTACCTTTTGGAAAACGTAACCTCCACTGGGCCCCCAACCTACAATAGGGTCTGTGGATGGTTTGCCATTGATGTTTGGCTGGGAGTTAATGGTCAGGATTCCTCGTCTGTTGACCTTCTCCAGTTGGTCCTTCAGAAGGTTGGTTTCAGTAGCAAGAGGGTCATCATTCCAAGGCATACATGTAACCTACCATGAGGAGAAAGGATGGCTCACAATGGATGTAACAACCCATTGATTACCCTCTGGATGCTGAAGGAACTCAAGAGTGCCTTAATGGTCTCAAACACACCTGCTTCAGGAGAGAATTCCCACGTTTGGCTCAAGGGTTAGGATATGCTCAACTCTAAGAATGACTGCTGAAGTCAATTGATACTGGTCCTGTCATACTGTAGCACCTTTCCTTTTATGCTGAGCCCTAGCTCTGGCTGCTGGATCCCCTTCAACCAGTGTTCCAGAAAATCCTTTTGGCTAGAGAAGTGCCAATTCTTCTTTAGAAGAACAGTGTGGTACCAGGAGCAAGAGGAAATGCGCACTATTGTTTGTGCCACACTGACCATCCCTTCCTGGGCTCTCACTCACCTTGTGCCCATTCCTGTTGGGTTCTCCAGTGATGTAACACGTGAACACCTCAAAGACACTTTCCTCACCAGTAAGTTCTTCTCCCCACATCTTCAGAAGCTCTTCCCGGGGAGACTTGCTCTTCAGGTAGAAGAGGTAATAGTCCTTCAGTTCCCCAAAAGCTGGAGAGGAAGAGTTACCCCTGTAAGGGGAGAAGAACTGAAGTCAGTATTGAAGTCACCGAGGAAGATGAGCCAATTTGGTGATGCAGGAAGACAGCCAACCAGCAAGGGAAGTACACAACAAAACCCACCTAGACACCAAAAGTCTCAACATCTTGGTGCCATTCACCTCACCTCACTCAAATCCAAGCAACAGGGTACCACTTTGTTACAAAGCCACCTGAAGTGTGCCCAGGACACCAGGCTTTCCTACTGCAGCTCTGCCCTTCTGCAGGTGACAGCTTACCATCGGCCATTGGGGAAGTCATCCCACTCTTGAGTTCGATAGATGTAACTCTTTGGCCTGGAGGCCCAGAAGATTGGCCGGACATCTTCCACTCTTCTCTTGGGGTGAGCGCTGACTGCCCAGGGCAGAGGCCGCCTGCATGGGACAAGCAGATGTTAACACAGTTCCTCTGTTGACTTTCCACTAAAGGCTGGTGCAATTTGCCCCTGGGGAGAAACAATGGGGTGAGAAGAGTTCTGTTTGTCAAAAAGTAGGACAGGAAACTCTTCTTCCTTTATCGAAAGTATTTTCTACTCAGTTCCCTCACAGAATGCTCAGTAGGGGTCTATTTAATGTTAAGGTACAGGACTGACACCTGAAATTAGAAAAGGTAAGGGCAAAGCACTATGGGAAGCTACTTCAAGGAAAAATAAAAAACAGCTGTCAATTTTCCTTTGCTTCCTCTTGTCTGTGCTGAAGCCTGTGGACTCGGAGAGAAGTCCACATTCCCTTTCTCACCTGCAGAAAACCCTAGAAATCCACAGTGAGAGCATACCCCTTGCCTGTAATGGGTTGTGATGGGCATCAAAAACATGCTTCTTCCAAGTGGCAGCTCTAAGCTCTGGGTTTTTAAAGTCCCAGAATGGCTACTTTAAAGCTACTTGACTAAAACAAATTCCTCCTTTGGCTGTCCCCTCTATTCCTCCCAGCTTTTGTCGGAGATCTGTGGGAAGGGTGAACTACTAAATGTAAAAAAGGTGATAAAGGAAACAAAAAAAGGAAAAAAGGAGAGTAGAGGTATTAACCCATCGATTGTTTGTACCTTCAGTGGATGGATGGATAGATGGGAAAGTCGAATTAACAGAAACCAACACATTCTGCTCACCTGGGGTCCTCTTTCCATATCCCCAAGCGCTTTAGGACTTCGGTTGTAGCCACTTCCCGATTGAGGGTGTAAAAGTGGAGCCCATGCACCATTCCACTGTCCAGCAGCTCCTGGCACATGGACACTGCCAGCTCCACCCCATAGTTCCGGATAGCTGCGTCATTGTCCTTGATGGGTTCAATCACATCTTTGATTTCCTGAGGCACTTCCAGCTTTGAGAGCTTCACCAGCTGGCGCAGAGAGTGGTAACCCTGGATGAGGATGCAGATTGTCATTTTTCCAAGACCCCTTTCTGCCATCCCAGTAACACAGGTACTTGATCTCAATTTTGTGGCAGGAGATTTAGAATTGGGGCTCCTGGAGTCTACTCCCAGGCCCCATCTGTAAGATGGTAACACAGTCCAGGTCATGTCACCTTAGGTGATTTCTCCCCATGGCCTTGCCTGAGCCCAGCATGCTGACAGTGACCTCAGGACTGGCAGGCCACTGTCCTCGATATCCTTTTTTTGCCATATGGGCACAAGAAACCTTTTCAGCTTATTAGCTGCCTAAGAGTTTAATTTGGCAAACCACCTACAGATTTATCACATTTGATGCCTTGTGGGACTACCTAAAAATCCAGAGGCTAGACAAAATTAAGAGAATAAGTAGTTATATTTATTGAAGGGCCTTCAGGTACATTAGGGCAGTCAAAGCCCCCAGGGACTAGACCCAAAATGGATGACGGGTCACGGGGTTTTCATACTTTTATAAGTTTGGTCCATTTGCATATCAGGGTTAATCCTCCAATTACAACTTCAGGTAATGAAGTAATTTACCCCAAGTGTGCTCCCCCAAACTCACTTCTGTTTACATTTCTTGGGGCCTGAGACAGTAAGGTGTCCTTGAGTTTCAGGCCTAGAGAGGAATTGTTTTGTCTGACCAAAATGGGAAAACAGTAGCTAACAGTCTATATGGAGTTTAGAGTTACACACCAAAGAATTGCAGAACTACAAATATATGAAAAATATAAAAGCTAAAATCCTAAGGCATCACATTCAGCACTCTCTCTTCCCTAAAATTTTGTGGAGGATATTTACAGACCTATCTGAGGCCTTGACCGACAAACACCTAACACCCTACATCCTTAATACCTCCAAACCCAAATTACTGGATTTCACCTGTATAGGGAAGATGCCAGGAATAATAGGGCAGGTGATGCCAATGGCTTGACAATCTTTCATGAACTTGAGAAAGGTTTCTGGTCGGAAAAAAAGCTGTGTAATGATGAAGTCTGCTCCAGCAAAGACTTTCTCCTTCAGGTGTCTCAAGTCTGCCTCATAGCTCTCTGCTTCAGGATGACCCTTGGGGTAGCCTTGAGGGAGAAGAGGAGAAAAAATGAAAAATGTGGTCAGGACAACATGCAGAAATTAAGAAGTATCCAATCTGATTGTATGGTCACAGCGCAGGTCCAGGGAGGGACTGCTGAGCTGTTTCCCTGTCTCAGACCCTACGGCACACTCTGCAATAGAAGCCATTTACCTGCCACACAGATGTCAAAGTAATCATCAAATTCATTGCGAATATGCTTAACCAGGTCAACAGCATAGTTGAAGCCATCTACTTCTTCCTCCCATTCCTCACCAGTAGGATCTGAAAAGAGAACAAACCTACAGCTCTCTCCAACTGTTAGCTGAACTCAGGTCCGCTAGTTCTGTAAAAACCTCCTGCTATCAAGAGGAAGACAGAGATGAACTCCCGTATCTGCAGTTTTACCTATGAACTGGTTTTGTCTTTCCTTGAACTAGAGGGACTGCTAACAAAGAGCTCAGGTGAAATACAGTCTCAGCATTTATTTCCTGCAGAAGGAGCCTGTAAATGTTACTTCTCTGTTTTCACCCTGGAATTGAACACAACAGCAGCACAGCTTCTGCACTACACATCACAGGACAGAAGGATTCACCTCCACGGAGTGCCATGATGTTCTTCAACCCAAGCCGCTTGGCCTTCTGCAGATGCCCTGTAATGTCATCCTTGGTCTGGTTGCAGCACGTCATGTGCAAGATGGTCTCCAGGCCACAGTAGTTGACTGCAGTGTTGGCAATAATCATGGAAGAGGTTTCCTTGTCAGATCCTGGGTCCCCTGCAGGGTGCCATGTCACGTCAATGAAAAGGGGACCACCTGCTCCCATGCGGTCAAACCTGTGGGGTTTAGAGCTGTGTTAGCCTACACCAAATCCCCTCCCTAAGCCTGGAATATCTTGCTCGCTAGAATGCCAGCAGCGGGCAGAGAGAGCTTGGATGACAGCAACAGGATAGACCACAAAAGTGTTGCACTAGGATTTTAGCAAGTGGCCAATGTAAATAGAGAAAGCTGTCCTTTAAGGCTCTACGGGGAAGAGCTTACAATCTCTTTGAAGAAGAGGCAACCGAGGTGTTCTCTGTACAACAAACTTTCTCCCTTCATGCTCTAATACATGAAGTTCTGATACAGCTTGTGACAGTCACAATGCAAGTCCCATTCCTTTTGAGATGGGAGACTATGCTGCAGCCCCCTGTTGCCAGCTTGAACTGCAGAGGCCACAAATACAAAAAGATGGACCAGAGCTCTGTTGTGTTCCTAAGTGTGCCTAAAAGAGGAGACAAGGGCTTCCTTAACTTGTCTCTCTCTCCTCCAAGGTGGAACAGACCCTTCTGTTTAACATATGGCATTGGCATACAGCAATTACAAAAATAATTATGACATACCCTCTTCTCCTCCAGGTAAGTACATGGTGGCTCCTGGGGCTCCAGAATAACTCCTAGCTCTGCTGAGACCTATCAGCTTTCATTTAGCATGTAGATGGGGACACTTCTGTCAGAGGCTAAAACTGTAATACTGAGGCACAAACCATAGTGGCTGGATTTGAAAGGAAGTGGGAATCTGCTTCAGAGATTTTGGCACATTGTCCGTCAAGGAATATTTTCTGCTTTTAGTAGGTACTTTTCTGCCCCAGCATTGTGCTTCAGACCCAGAACATGACATTGGGGTTACTCCATCTTCCCAGGGCATGGGAGAGGGGAAACAGCATGGCCTCTCAGTAATCCCACCATGACACTTAACTCTTAAGGGCCTCCAAGGAAGACAAGTTACCTGGTGTCCATTACCCTCCTCAGCAGGAAAGCACAGCCCCATTACCTGCTTCGTCACCTGGAAGGGGAGACAGAGCATGGGGCAGAGCCTGCCTCATTAGCTATTTCCCTGCCCTCCACCACAGATACTTCCCCTCTCCCCTCTCCTACCCTGCAGCGCTCACCTGGAGATGAGATTGACAGCAGCATTGGCTGTGCGTGGAGGGAAGAACTCCAGGGAGAACCACTTGTCTCCAGCATCCTGCCGGCGGCGCATCTTCTCTCGCAGCCGCTCGTGTCGGTCAGCATCAAGGACAGGGGTAGAGCAACGCGAGTTGTCCTTGGAGCTCTCGCTTCCACTGCTGCTGCCGCCATCAGACCTGGAGCTGGAACTGACACTGCAGGTATGCTGGGTCTCATTAACCATGGTGAGAGCTCTGGAGAGGGGAGCAGAAGAAATATGGTCGGTACACAGGTCTCTGCAAGGACCAGGTACCGTTGGGGTGGGCAGCAGATGATAAAAGAAGCCTATGCCAAGACCCAATGTTCCTCACTGTCAAGGAGTCCCTTTTGCCAGCTTTCACTGTAAGTTGTAGTGAGGGATCTGGCGAAAACACAATAAAGAGCTTATGTTTAGATAGTGCTGAGAGAAATAACACAGCACTTGGCTTCATGCCACTTTGATGCAGCTCCTCTGTGCCTGCTGGGTCAAACTTGGCTCTCAGAAAAGTCAGATCAACATCACTTTTGCCCTGACTACAACTCAGCAAGCCAGGATGCCCATGTGAATTAGGTGATGGCCTCTATCATTTTGTGGCCTCAGGCTGGGCATGTCAGCAGAAAGTATTTTTTGTCTACTGCAGCTGCTTCTTGGACTGTATTCATCTTCAGTCTCCATTCTGTTTGTTCCCAAAAGGCAGCATTGCTTTACAGTGTAGGTAGGAAAGTGAGTGGTAATGGGGCAGGTACTCAAGAATGCACAAACTATTGCTACATCAGAAACAAAGTACAGAAACAAAGCACAGAGTCCCCTCTGACCAGGCCATCCCCACAAAATGTCCTTTGTTTTCTTTGCTGGCACCACAGCTGCATTTCCAACCATTAGCCTTCTCCACAGGATACACCATCTCCACAGACAAATGTCCCCTGTGCCAGTCCCACTGCACACACTCAACTAACTTTTGACCAGATACACTGTTCCCTTTGTCACCAATTGTGGCTGCTTGGAAACAAGGCCAGGAGAGACTATCCTTGTCTCACTGCCTTGCAACAAATCAGCATTACAGAAAGCAAAACAGCACTGCAAATCAGTGGTAAAAGTAGGTTTAGGATACCCAACTCCACTTAGCTCCACAAAGTGTCCTTTTCTGTGCCTTTAAAATGAGGTAGGGATTACAGACTTTTACAGAAGAGCTACCACAAAATTTGGATCCACGTTATTTGCTTTAGTACCTGCCAAAACTTAAAATTTTTGTCACTGGAAAGCAGCATGTTGTCCAAACATTACGTAACCTTGGAGTCTGTTTTTGAGGAAGCAGTTGTGTGAGCCAGTGCACACTCTCAGTCCTTATCATAAGCTCTGTGGGTTTAGTTCAGCCAAAAAGACTTTGAACTCGTCTTCTACTGTTTACACTTGAGTTGCCAATCAAGCAAAACCCTTTGGGAGAAAGTCTACTTTTACCACCTGAGAAACCTCTCCAGCTGGCAGATGTGAAAAAGAAGCACAGGCCTTCTGCTGCCAAGAGGAACTGGGAGCCTTAGATCTCTTGTGTACCAACATAGCGGCTGTGGTAAAAATCAGCAGCACAGACCTACTGACAAGTGGAGCAAAACCAACTGGGCACACAGTCATAGCCCTGACCAAGCTCAGAGGACTTTGCCTGACATCCACATGCACTAATCTGGGAGAATTATCCCCAAGCATGTGTTGGTGATCAAGCTGGCGGCTTACAGTCACGTGCTGTCAACTCCCAATATCTCATTCCTAGCAAGCATGTCACAGCACTGCAGGCAAATCAAAGGAGCTTTGTTTTCTGACTTGAGATTTAACATCCATCACACAGAAAAAAGGAGTCTCTACAAAATGAGACTTGCTGTTGAGGAAAGGCTCTTATCTTACTGGCAATATCAAATCATGAAGACAGGAGAAAGGCCCACTAGATTTTTGTCTACAGGCAGCATTTGGAACAATTTCCTTACCATGATATGCATCACAGATTCGCTGGCAGGTACATCTAGTTATTGCAAAGAGAGAAAAGATAAGCCTAAACAACAAGAATAGTAGCAAAGTAAGACAATTTTTAACACCTGTCAACACTCCTGCTCCTGTCTTTGCCACATTGACTAGCTCAGAGATCCGTGGCTCAGTATATTGCTGATGCTCAGCATGGATGTACCTGGTGTGTTTTTATGATGCTGGTAGTATTCAAACTCCTTCCAGCCCTGAGCTGACCCAACTCACAGAGCGTGGAGTCTGCACCCCCCCTAAGCTCAGTTTTACCCTCAGGGCTAAATTCGGCTGCACCGAATGCACGCTTCACACAGGATGCACACGCTGCATGGGGCTGCTCCAGGGCCACGGCATCAGGCTGACAGCCGGGCGGGCAGCCTAGGGGCCCGCGGCTGCATCCACCGCCGGAACAGCTGATGGAGCAGCGGCTAGGCCACGGGAACAGCCAGGGAAAAAGAGCCGGAGGTAGCCCATCACCCCCGCAAGCCGTCGGGGGAGAAGGGGAGCAGCAGCACCTGTGGTCCCTGGTGCCGGGGGAGGGTTGGGGCCAGGCGACTCACTGCAGCTCNCTCGATCGCCCCTTCAACTCAGCTGCCCCCGCCGAGAGCACGGCCCAGCCCGCAGAAACACCTGCGGCGGGGAATCCCCGGCGCTGGGGCAGCGATAGGACCCCCGCTCCCGGGCCCCGCTCACCTGCGACCGGTGCCAGGCGCTGCGCGGGCCGCGCGCCCGCCGCACTTTAAAGGCGGCCGCGGCCGGGCGG
>VZRF01002568.1:516805-584414 GCA_013396875.1 Vireo altiloquus
AAGATGGCGCGGTGCGGAGATGGGCTGTGCTGCTGCTGCTGTGGTGAGCGGGAGAGCCGCACCCCCGAGGAGCTGGTACGGCCATCGCCCCGCGTTCCCCTAGCCGCTCCTTGACACTCCTCTCTCTCCCCGGACTCGTACGTGCGGGCGGAGCCCCTTCACCCCTGGTGTCGGCCCGGCCCCACCCGCCTCTGGGGAACGCCCAAGGGCGGATGGCTGAGGCGGGCGGTGAGTGATGCTGTAGCCCTGGGCCCGGCGCCTCAGAGCCCGATGTCGGCACCTCAGGTGCTTTCGGCCGGCGGTTCCTGGCCCAGCCTCTCACCCGATCTCTGTCCCGGCAACACAGCCCGTTCCTGCTTGTTTTGCTGCCGGGCTTGGCACTTCACCGCCAGTGTCGGAGCCCCGCGCTGTCCCTACTCCGGCCCGCATTCTTTGTCTGGGCCTCGTACCCCAGCCCCTGAAGCCTCTGCCCCTCGCACCTGTAAAGTGGTGCTGGCAGGGTCTCTCTCTAACTCCAGCGCTGCAGAGTGCTGTCTTCAAAATTGTTGTCCTGTGCTCCCCCGTAACCTGTTCCTGTAATGGAAACGGGATGTGGGTTAGGACTTTGCTGTCGGGAGCTCCTGTATAGAAGTGATGTGTGTTCTGCCTCAGGGCCAAGCTATAACATAAGACCCTGTAGGGTTACTCCAAAGTAAGTGGTGGTCTGGTAATCCATACTCTCAATTTATAAGCAACAATTGTATAGGACTTCTGTAATTTTGGCTTTGCTACCAGTGTTCATGAACGGCTCTAGATGCATTCATTCCCTTCGTGATTTTCCTTTCCTGCATTTGTTTGTCTTGCAGACGATCCTAGGAGAAACTCATGAAGAGGAGGATGAGATCCTTCCACGCAAAGACTATGAGGTGGGGAATTAACTAATAGCAGCTTCTGATATTAATGTGAAAAGAACTGCAGACAAGTTTTGATCTCTTTGAGTTTGTAATGGAGCAGATACTCAAAATGGATCATTAGATTGCCTTGGCATCAGCAGAAATACCAAGAGTTGCTGTGCTTGCAAAGAACTGTTCCTCGTCTTTGTATGTTTCTGGGATAAAGCCCTGTTAGTCGGTTGAATGTCTGTTCTCAATTCAGACTCTTGTTGAGAAAATTCATTTTCAGAGTCTGGTGCATTTTTCCACTTCTTCAATGTGAGATTTACAGGCTCTGGTGCCCTTGTTTCCTGGTGACTGTAGAAAGCATCTGTAGCTACTTGGTCACAGTTGCCTTTCTGCTGTGTTGTCATGCTGGCTCACAGCAGATCTTCCCATGTATCATTCTCCTGCTTACAGGAGATTTTTGCTTTTTGCATCTCTGTATGATGGCCCTGAAGTATTTAGAGCAGTTGCTGTCAGTATGGGTGTCACCAGCCCAGCCTGTTACTGCTTGGCTTGAAAAGGTGACTAGTGGAGTTTTGTGAATGTGACTGGGAAACTATTATTGTTAACTCCCTACTGTGATAAACTGAAGAATTGATGCTGCTCATCTGGAGAGGAGTTCCTAGCTAGTGTTCCTGTTGTAGTGAGAGGGTGAATATAAAGATCCACTGTTATCCCTTGCACTGTCAGAGTGGAGACACTTAAAGAAGTCTAAAACTGTACAGTGTGACTTCTCTAATTTAAAGATGTATAAATCAGTTGTGCTTCTGTTTGTTTCACTGTGTCTCTCAGATTGGGCAGTGAAATTGTTCTGTTCTTTAACTTTGTGATTTTCAGGATCTGACTGATGGAAATACTTAAATTAAATTTTTTCCAAGAGTATTTTCTCCTAGTGTTGTTTGCAAAATCTACTGGGGGGGTAGTAATGATTTCTGTAGTCTTTAATGAGGTCTTTTAGACATCATTTTTTTTCACAGCCTGTTGCAGCTGATTCTCCTAAATTGACTTTTTGGCATTTCAGAGCTTGGATTATGATCACTGTATCAATGACCCATACTTGGAAATTTTGGAGAGCATGGACAACAAGGTAGGACCTTGTTCTTTTATAAGCTAAAACCATGGAAATTGTCCAGAGAAACTTTGGATTTGAAGTGTTCAAAGCCTTTTTGGATGTGATTTTGACCAGCCTGGAAGGAGAAGGTGTTCCTGTCCATGGCAGAGGGTTGGAATGAGATGAGCTTTAAGGTCCCTTCCAGTCCAGATTCTAATTCTGTGATTTTAAATATGCTCCACTGCAGGAAGTTTTATGGGTTTTTTCTTCTTTATGACAGAAATTCTATGTGTTCTCCTGGTTTCTCTATTATTAAAAAAAAAAAAAAAAAGTGGAGATTATGGCTCCCAGCATCTCTTGTAATCCTCAGGTTTAAAGTGAGCAAGATGTTCAGTCTTTCAGTTTTCTGTTTTCAGTGGTTGTCACCATCTTTTGTTGATTTATCCCTCTGGCTGTAATTGAACTGTGGAGCCTAAACCCAGAAAATCCTTGTTTCTGCATTGCTTTTATTTTACTTTTTTTTTTTAATCCTCTTTTTAATAGAAAGCCCAAAGATATGAAGCAGTGAAGTGGATACTGGTTTTTGCTATTGGAGTCTGCACAGGACTGGTAAGGGTCATGCTGTTTGGGGAAAATTCAGGAGACTAAGCAGGAATAATTTAGAAGTCAATGGCTAAGGAGTAAAGAAGAGGAAACATTGTCTTTCGAGATGATGAGCGTTTAGTAGCCGGAGTTGTCTTTTGGGAATTATAGCACATTGTTGTAGACCATTTTTCAGGAAGCCTTTTTTTTCCTTTTAGAATTTACTGTGTTTTCTTCGTAAAGTAGTCTGGCAGATATTTTAATTTTGCATACAGGAAAACTTGTCCAAAGCAAATACTTAATAAAAAAAGGATGTCAGTTTATGGCTGAACTATGAAAATTAGCTCAGCTGACTGTATGCCTCAACCAGTACATTGAGGATGTTAAAAATGATGCCAGATTAGTACTTTAATGAGTACTAATCAGATGCAGAAATGCATCTCTTCAGAAATAATTCTAGGATGGATCTGTCCCAGTGAGAGAGAGGGAAGAAATCTGAATTTCCAAAGCTGCTTTACTCTGAATGATGCTTCTTTTGTCTTCTTCATCTTCTGTTCTCCCCTGTGTACATATTTCTGGTAGAACTATAGGGTGGTCTTTATTATTTGTATGTTGTAACTCCTGATGGCAATTCTGTCTTTTTTTTCCCAGGTGGGCCTCTTTGTGGATTTCTTCGTGCAGCTCTTCACCCAGCTCAAGTTTCGGGTGGTGCAAAGCTGTATCTTTTACCTTGGGCCTTGTTTACCTTCCTTGTTACCCAAAAGTGACCTTTTCCTTTCTATTCCCATGTTATGGAAATTTGCTCAGAACAGCTGACTCTCACACTTCTGCTGTTCGTCATGTTGTTCATGATTAAGCAAGTTTTCAACTCGCTTATGTAATTCAGCCCTTGAAACCAAGAAGTGTTTCCAGTATTGGGTACATAAGCAGAGACTGAAAGAATTAGTGGTTTCCCTTCCTTATAATTCAGTGTTGAGCTTTGAAAAGGAAGCCTGGCTTCCTGGCAGGTTGTGTTAGCTGCTCTGGCTGGATTAGGAAGCACGAGCTTGGCTCTTGATGCCAGTCGGAGGCTCAGATATTACCGAGTGATTGTGCGTTGGTGTGGGGAATGTTGTTTTCCTTGACCTTCCCTGCAGCAGTGGAGGAATGCACTGAGAAAGGCTGCCTTGCACTGTCCTTGCTGGAGCTGCTGGGGTTCAACCTGACCTTTGTTTTTCTTGCCAGTCTTCTGGCCCTGATCCAAGTAAGACTTCAGTCCGTTGCTGCTCCTTACACAACCTTCCTTTCCGCTCACACAGATCCTTGATATGAAATATCCTTGCCAGAAGCACTTTCTACCCCAAACCATCAAAGTAGCTTCACAATGCTGTTTGATTTAGCTAAGCTTGGTCCCTTGCTGTCTGATGAGATGTTGTTGATCAGGTATGGAATCAGTGCACCATAGTGTCAGTGTTTCTTTTCTGCAGCCTGTAGCAGCTGGGTCTGGAATTCCTGAAATTAAGTGCTACCTCAATGGGGTGAAGGTTCCAGGGGTTGTGCGACTGCGGACAGTGGTGTGCAAAGCTATGGGAGTACTCTTCAGTGTGGCAGGAGGTAAGGAGGGCTCTGGTGTGTTGGTCTTTTTGAGGGAAGGAATCACTGAAGGGGAAAAAATACTTTCTCTGCTTACATAGGGCACAGAAGGCCCTACCTTTCCAGTAAAATCATTTTGGTGGTTTGGAGCAGAGTCATGAGCCCTGAGTGCATTTATAGAGTAGAGAATAAACAGAAGGATCAGGACTATCAGGGAAAAAAGTGATTTTCTGAGTGTGCTAGTCAGATGTGACTCTTTGTGGCACAATCCAAGAGAGACCTGAGAATGTTCCAGGACACATTGTCAGGAACAGCCTGAAGGCAGCAGGGCAGAATAACCTGGAGAGTTCAGAGTCCTTGTAACAGTTGTTTTTCAATGATTCCACCCTCTTGGACTGCAAAATCTGTGCAAGTCTTCACAAACATTTGGGATTGTTGAGGGAGCAGGGGATCAGCACCTTTCTGTGAGGAGCTGCAGGCTTGGCACAGAGGGCTGTGCTATGGCATGGGAATCGTGAGCTGATCTCTTCTGGCATTGTCAGCAAGGGAGGGTGCCAGTGGGGAAAGTGTGTTGCCTCATGAGCCGTGTTTTTCCAGGTCTTTTTGTCGGGAAAGAGGGTCCAATGATTCACAGTGGTGCTGTCGTGGGTGCGGGCTTGCCACAGGTTAGTGCTGGCCTGAGTCACTGTCCTGGTCACGCCACTGCTTTGTAAGAGTAAGTTTCCATCTCCTGTGTTTCTAAGTCTTTACTTTGTTTGTAGTTCCAGAGCATCTCTTTGAGGAAGATCCAATTTAACTTTCCCTATTTCCGCAGTGACAGGTACTGTACCCAGGATGTGGAGGAGGGGAGTGGAGGATGAGTGAGCAGACTTCTTTGGGAGAAGGGGTGGTGGAATGGGGTGAACCAGTCAGTTGTTTTATCAGTTTCTTTCTACAGTCCTACAGTTTCATTCTGCAGCAAGGCAACACAAGGATGTCACTCTTCCAAGCTCCTCTGGTCTCCATGTTCATAGATGTTCTCTTGTGCTGCTCAGCAGATCTCTACCCATTCAGACCTTTAATGTGGATGGTTGAATGGCTTCATTGTTGGGAACAAGCTCAGTTACTCACTTGTTATGATTAGGATATCTACCAAGAAGGCTAGTTCACCTGAATGTGAACAAATTCTTGCCCTTTCCTCTCTGTAATTCTTTCAAGTGATGCTGGAGTCCATGGTTTGGGATGGTTCCTCACACACTGGGCAGTTGTGTAGTACCAGAATTTCGCTCTGTGTTTGTGCCCTACAGAAAGAGTGCAATGCTGGAGCTTAATGAACAATTGATGTTGTCTGCCATGGCCAGCTTTGCTCCCAGCTCTCACTCCTATATCCATAATTGGGGATAATCTCTTTGCAGAACCTAAGCATCTCCGGAGCTCTAATTTGCCAAACTGAGATTGTTTTTCTCTTCATTTCAGGGATAAAAGGGATTTTGTATCTGCTGGAGCAGCTGCAGGGGTTGCAGCTGCCTTTGGAGCCCCAATTGGAGGCACTCTTTTTAGTTTGGAAGAAGGTTCCTCCTTCTGGAACCAGAGACTTACATGGAAAGTGGTAAGTGATGACTCTGACTCTTCCTGTGTGTCTCTTTCTTGAGAAGAGGGCTCCCCTTGGGAACGCTTGTCCGTGAGGGTGTTCAGATTATCCTGTCTCTTCCTGAGCTCTCTTGGCAGGAGGGAGGTTCTATCAGTGCTCTATCAGTGCTCCAGAACTGCTACAGATCAAGGGCAGAGATGAGCCTGGTATTATCTGGAGCTGTGGGACAGCTCTAGGCAGCAGATTTAGTGTACCTGGAAGAGAGGGCTTTTGTGCTTGGGCTCTCTGCGGTCTAATCCCTTCCACAGTCAGTTTCTTTCCCCAGGCATAAGCTGCTTCGAAGAACTGACTGTGCCAATCTCAATTTTGGGAACCTTTGCTTCCTCTTTTTTTTTTTTTTGTCCTGCTTCCACAGCTTTTCTGTTCCATGGCTGCCACCTTCACCCTAAATTTTTTCCGCTCTGGGATTCAGTTTGGAAGCTGGGGGTCTTTCCAGCTCCCTGGGCTACTGAACTTTGGGGAGTTTAAGGTAAGGTTTATTGTTATTTCCCCACTCCCCAGTCTCTTATTAGTCCTGTGTTTCTGTCTGTTAGTTTAGAGGTTTCTTTTGACACGTGCTTGTATTTCAGTGGAAGGCACTTGGTGCTTGTCTGCAATACACT
The DNA here is from genome assembly GCA_013396875.1 of Vireo altiloquus. Classification (NCBI taxonomy): domain Eukaryota; kingdom Metazoa; phylum Chordata; class Aves; order Passeriformes; family Vireonidae; genus Vireo; species Vireo altiloquus. The sequence continues at coordinate 523,160 of VZRF01002568.1, forward strand.
GATATTCTCAGACAGAATTGCTCACCTTTGGTCTTAGCTACTCAAAATCTCCAGCAATAGAGACAGAAGTGTTGGTAGGAAATTGCAGCAACTACTGTAATGGTTTTTTTTACACTTTTCTGTACAGTGCTCTGAGTCTGATAAGAAATGCCACCTCTGGACAGCTGTGGACTTGGGCTTCTTCATTCTGATGGGGATTGTAGGTGGTCTTCTTGGAGCCACCTTTAACTGCCTGAACAAGAGGCTTGCCAAGTACCGCATGCGCAATGTGCATCCCAAGCCAAAGCTGGTCAGGTATATGTGCTCTCTTGAGTTTGTACAGGAATCTCTGCTCCCGAAGCAAAAGCATCAGTCTAGAAGACCCTTTGAGTAGGACTGGAGGAAATCCCAGACTGGGTATTTTAAAAATCACAAAGTGAAGCCTCTACAGTACTAAAAAGTGAACACCAGAAAGCAAATGTAATTTTTTGATGACTCTGGTGGTACAGAGAGAACTGCAATCCCTCTTAAAAGGGCAGTGAAGGGAGCTTTTTATCATAAAGGCTGAACAAACCAGAGCTTTGTCTCCATGCAGGATTTTTTTGTATCCTTGTCCAAATTGGTGTGGAAGGAATAGCTGATCTCATCTTTTTTTTTTTTTTTTTTTTTTTTTTAATTTAAATTATGTTGGTTAATTAAATCCACAATATTTCTGCTATTTTAGAGAGGGAACTGCTGTGTTATTCTGAAAGTAGCTGTTTGTTTGCTCTGGACAGCTCCTAAACACAAAGCCCAGGTTTAAAAAGAAAAATAAGTGTATTTCAGCACTTAGAAAAGAGATTGAGGGACTGTGCATCACCCTGCCCGGTCATGTCTACCATTTTACCCTGTGAGGATGTACAGAACATTGTTTCCATGTGAACAGCCTCATTACTGAACCCTGGGGCTTTTCATGTGTGACTGCTGTGTGTTCTCTGGGAAGAAATAGCTTCTTTTTGGGGCAAGCAATTAAAAAGGGGAGCTAAGACAATCCCTGGGAACCAAGTCACAATTCAAATTGATTTGCAGTGTCCTTTGTTCTGACGCTAAACTGCTGCTTCTTGCAGCTTTATCAAAGTCATGTGCAGAGCTGGGACTACGTTACAGTGCTGAGTGTGGCGTCAGTGTATGGTTTCTGTTGTGTCTTTCAGGGTCTTGGAGAGCTTGCTTGTGTCGTTGACCACCACCGTCGTGGTCTTTGTAGCCTCCATGATTCTGGGGGAATGCCGGCAGATGTCTTCCAGCAGGCACAGTGGCAATGACACCCTGAGCCTGCAGGTAAGGGATTCTTATGTGAAGATTATATTCCCTGTCATATGGTTCACCCTGCAGAGTAGCACAGTCATATAATGAGCTTTTGACAGCGTGCAGTACATAAAAGAACTGCAGTGAGAGCCTGTGGAGGGTTGCAGGAGCTTAGGTTAATAATGAAAGCTACATGGTGCTTTTGTACAAAGCAACTCAGACTCTGAGTCAAGGAGCCCATTGATGTTGTAGGCCCCATCTCTGCTATTGATGTTTGGTCTGAACTTTCCAAGGCATGGCTGACAGTAACAGAAGTGTTATTCCCATTCTGCCCAAAGGCTAATGTAGGAGACAGTCAATTTTAACCCTTTGTGTCTTTTGTGTCCTGCATTAGGATATATCAGAGGATGTAAATTCAAGCATCAAAACATTTTTTTGCCCAAATGAAACGTACAATGACATGGCCACACTCTTCTTCAACCCTCAGGAGTCAGCTATCCTGCAGCTCTTCCACCAGGATGGTGAGTAGTTACGAGACTACCTCATCCCAGGCTTAAGCTTCAGAGCTCCATCTTACCTCGAACAGCCTTGTCATAAGCACCACAAGGCTAGGAGCATATTCAGGCCTTTGTGGCTCTGGAGGACTGCTAGTACAACTGGTGAAAGTCTCCTTAATGCGAAGAAATGACCTGCTTTTCCTCTCTTTTTACTAACTCATTGTCTGCATGTATGTTTGGACTTGGAAACTTGATAGCTGTTGTGAGATGAGCCTGCTGTGAGCTGAGGGGTGGATGGTGCAAAACTCTATCTTGGACAGACCTGTGCCCCTTTAGTCATGATTCTTCTTGTGTTGCAGGTACTTTCAGCCCAGTCACCCTGTCCCTGTTCTTCCTTCTCTATTTCTTACTCTCCTGCTGGACATATGGGATCTCTGTGCCCAGTGGTCTGTTTGTACCATCACTGCTTTGTGGGGCTGCCTTCGGACGCCTGGTCGCCAACCTCCTCAAAAGGTGCATCAAGTGTGCTTGTGAGGGATGTGCTGCAGGTGCACCATGAGCTCTCAGGCAGGTTTTTCTAATCTGAAGGCTCTGTGCTTTGCTCTAGTTACATTGGCCTGGATCACATCTACTCAGGAACCTTTGCACTGATCGGGGCAGCAGCATTTCTGGGAGGAGTGGTCCGCATGACCATCAGCCTGACCGTCATCCTCATCGAGTCCACCAACGAGATCACCTATGGACTCCCCATAATGATCACTCTCATGGTGAGTGCAGGGCCTTAGCTCTGGCTTTCTGCTGACTGCTTGAACATGTGCTGGCCCTGAATCTTTGTTACTTTCAGGGCTGTCATAAGCCAAAGAGTCTTGTACTTGCAGCAACAACTCAGTACACCTTCTGTTTGCTATGCAGGTAGCCAAGTGGACAGGAGACTTTTTCAACAAAGGCATCTATGACATCCATGTGAACTTGCGAGGAGTGCCTCTTCTGGAGTGGGAAACAGGGGTGGAAATGGATAAGTAAGGCTTCTCCTCTTGGTCAGGCTGTGGGTTAGAGTTTGTGGTGGGGGTTCTTGCTCAGAAATGCTTTAATGCAGGGGGATGATGCTTCATCTCCAACAAACCTGGTTGCTCTGAAGAGCAACTGTGAGGGCTGCTGTGAAAGGAGTTGTGCACCAGGCACGTGTCAGGAAAGATGCTGAAGCCCTTTCTGAGGGGGTGGATGGATGGAAATCTGTGGGGTGGATTTGGGAGGTTCACCAAGAGCTCTGTGAAAACATTCCACCGGACTTTGCTTCTTGTGGAATGTCATCTTCTTCCCACCTGTTGTCTCTTCCCAGTAGTGTCCAAAAACTTTCTTTATTATAAGTTAGAACATTCTACCTTTCTTCTCGTCCATAACTGGTACAATGTTCTGTTATATTAAAAATCTGTTATGCCATCACTGCTGATACCACAATGAAGGTGAGCACACAGGTGCAAGGAGCTAGCAGAACTTAACTGCAGCAGACTTCTTCAGGATCTTGTTTAGGGATGTTTCCATGGTTTGTTTCCATGTTTGTTCATCACCAGCATTCTGTCACTGACATGATGCATGCAGCAATCTTGGATTTCTGTTTCTTCAGACTACGAGCCAGTGACATCATGGAACCCAACTTGACGTACGTTTACCCGCACACCCGGATCCAGTCCCTTGTTAGCATCCTGCGTACAACTGTCCATCATGCCTTCCCTGTGGTGACAGAGAATCGGGGCAATGAGAGGGAGTTCATGAAGGGAAATCAACTGATAAGTAACAACATCAAATTCAAGGTAAAGAGTTGCTTGTTTGATAGGTTGAAGAGTAGAGAGCTTTGTTTTGCATACAAAATGGCCTCGCTTTAGTTATTTAGGCTTTCGGGTAGAATTCAGGTCAGAGATAAGCACCTACTGCAATACAATATTTTTAAGAACTCCATTTCATTCCATTCTCTGGGTGATGGTAGAGATGAAAGAGCAGGCTGCATTCCACAAGGCAGAAGTAGGACAAAGTAATCTGTTTAGGGTAGACATGGAAAAGTTTGGATTTGTTACTGAATTGCAGTCCTATTGGCTATTCTTACAAGTCCTGCAGCAGCAGTGGCTAATGAATGTGTTATGTGGTGGCACAAAGATCAAGTAGTTCATAGTCAGTCTTGGATAACTGTTGACTTGCTTAGTGAATATCTGAAAATTGTTGTATCCAGAAATCCAGCATCCTCACCCGAGCTGGAGAGCAGCGCAAGCGTAGCCAGTCCATGAAATCCTACCCTTCGAGTGAGCTGCGTAACATGTGTGACGAACACATAGCAACAGAGGAGCCTCCTGAAAAGGAGGATTTGCTGCAACAAATGCTGGAGAGAAGGTGAGATCCTGGTAGGCACAAACATATGGAAACAGGGTTTTTCCATACGTTGAGATGTGTTGTAAGGAATGCTTCATACAGTCTCTGTCATATCATATGTCAATGGAAACAGTGCTGGTATCCATGTTTTAGAAGTGATTTGTCAGGTCTCAGGAGCCAGTGCTCTGGCTCACACCTGTGACCGACTCCCAGGCAAGTGGGTTGATTATGTCCCACCTCTTAAATTTCCTTCAAACATCTACACAGACATATTTCCTGGAGAGGATGGAGTACCTGGGAAGATCTCTGCAGAAATCAATGTCTTCTTGTCTGCAAAAATGTGGGAGCTCTGGAAAGCTCACTTATCCTTGCTAATGACCTGGTGCCACGATACTGATCCCACCTTTCTGATAACTGGGCTAAGTCACCAGGCTTGCATTGCTGTTGCTTTCAAGCAGAAGGCCAGTCTAATGAATCACTTTCTAAGTTAGTGATTGTGACTTTCATGAATGGCATCCTGACCCTGACATTTTGCCAGATGCTTTAGCTTTTATTAGAATCTGAATAATTTGGCACTGAATATTACTTTAATAGCAAGTGATTTGAAAGTGAGTTTGGAAACTGTCCCATTCCGCTGCTCTGACCATATAATGGCTCTCGACCCCTTTCTCCTACTTTGTTTTGTGGAGTGAAGACTCGTTTGTCTCTAGTGAGAGTCCCTGAAATGTTCAGGAGAAGGTTGCAAAGAACTGAAATAGCTGCTCTTTTGGCAGTTGGGGTATGTGAAGCTTGTAACACATGGTGTTAAATCCATCACAGATACACTCCTTATCCCAACCTGTACCCTGACCAGTCTCCCAGTGAGGAGTGGACCATGGAAGAACGCTTCAGACCCTTGACCTTCCATGGCTTGATCTTGCGCTCACAGCTGGTCACCCTTCTTGACCGGGGGGTTTGCTACTCCGAGAGCCAGTCGGTGAGTCTTCCGGTTCAGGAATTGCAGCAGAGACATCCCTGCCTTCTCAGCTGAGGAGGTTGGGAACAATATTCATGGGCTGCCAAAAAGAATTCACCTATTTTTACACTTTAAGGAATGCATGTGGGTTTTAAAAGTGGCAGACAGGTAATGTGAATTCTCCGTTGCAGCTCTTAGAGTAAAGGAAGTTGAATTTCTGTTTAAGTATCCCCAGGAAAAGGACAGCCACTGTTTAAAAAGTAATCTAACAGGCCTGTTTGTTGCATAAAGATGTCATCCTGTCAGAACTGGAGAACAGAGGGCAGATATTAAGTACAAATAGAGCATCCTGCCATATATACTGTGTGTTCTGCTGTGTTGTTGAGGTCTTACCAGAACAGTGTCAGCTGTGTCGCTGAGATCAGTGAGAACATCTGAGGCCCAGCTCCCATAAGGCTGATTTCCTGCTGCCGTCCCGTGTCAAGTGTAGATTTGTCAGAAGTTGGGGAGCAGGTCCATTCTCTGTCAACTAAAGGCCTGCATAGGTTTGGGTAACAGCACCTCTGCAGAAGGTGAATGTGTGAGTGTGGGAGGAGAAGGAGATCTGGGGTAGCAATTGCGGGTCATGGTTTGCTGTGCTGCTTGCAGCCCCTGTGTTGTCTGGAATGGTGACACATGTGTTTAATGGGGTTTGTTTTAATTGCAGAGTGCAAGTCAGCCCCGTCTGTCCCATGCAGAGATGTCAGAGGATTATCCCCGCTATCCAGATATCCATGATCTGGACCTCACATTGCTGAACCCTCGTATGATAGTGGTAAGATATGCACTGCAGCGTGACAGTGTCTCCTGATACATATTTACGACTGTCTAAAGTCTTTAAAAAACATTGAGAGCATGCTTAATACACCCTTTGGTGCAGTGACCAACATCCTGTGCTCCTCAAGCACTCAGCCTTCTCTGCATGTGGAAATCCCCTGCTGTGAGGTAACAGTGTCTGTTGTTGCTTTACTTCTAGAATAAGGTGTTGCCTGTCCAGTTTAACTTCCCAACAAACCAAAATGTCGTATTTGTGCAGAAATAGAGGATGATCACAGTCAAATACCCTGTCCAGGCATCAGTGCCATGGAGGGCTTGTAGGAATTGCTTGTTGGTGATTCCAAGAGACAGTGAAAATGCCTCCTGTAAATAACATGATGGTTTTTCTTTCTTAGGATGTCACCCCATACATGAACCCGTCACCCTTTACTGTCTCTCCAAATACTCATGTGTCACAAGTTTTCAACCTGTTCAGGACAATGGGACTCAGGCATTTACCAGTTGTGAATGCAGTTGGAGAGGTGAGTCCTTGTCTTGTCTTAGCTGAGCAAGGAGGCCACAGTGTTTGTGCAACATTTTCCATCTGTGGGACAATTAAGAACTCAGAATTCTAACATCAAACAGAAATGCTTTATAGAGATCAGAATGTGATCTTTTTAGGGCTTTCAAGGCTTGTTGATTACTGTGACTTTGCCATTTTTTGTGTCCCAGCCTGGTTTCCCTTTACCTGCAAAGAGCAGGATGTGCATCTCTCCTGTCTCAGGTGTGCAGCCTGTAGAAGCTGTCCCATTCTTTTATCTGTTGAGAGGCCCTGAGCTCATCAGAGGTCACTAATTTGCCTTTCCTTTCACAGCTTTATTCAAGACCAAGAGCAGAATTTCCTATATGTTGGGGCAAGAGGTTTGTCTGTAGGAAGAGAATTGTGTTCTGTTCCTACTCACAGGAGCAGCAAAACAAAGGAGCATTTAAATGACTTGTGCTTGACTCATTGTCTTTGTCTCTTGGCCATCTACAATGCTCAGGAACAGTCGGTAGATGTCAGCAACCTCCTATAACCACAATGAGAAACAGTTTCCTTTAAGCCTGACTTCGTCTGTGTGAGGCAGCACTGTTTTTTTCTGCCTCGAGGTTCCCCGTAGTTACTCTGCAGAGCCTGTGAGTTTCAAACAAGAGATGTTGGCTTGTTCCAGACAAAGACAGCTTTGTTATTTCCAATTGAAGTTTTCACTTCCTGAAGGATTTAGTTACGTCCTTGTGCCATCTGACATGGAAAGGATTTCCCTTCCTAGGCAGAGTGTCCTGCTGGTTCCAGACACCACAGTGATGGTTAAGCTGTTTGGGTAGTTAAATCAGCATTCTCGCCTGGAGAGTTAAGTGCCAGGAGAGGGAGGGATGTTGTTTCTGTGAATTTGAACCTGAATCCACTCTAACTCAGCATCGGTCAAGAACTGCTTTCATGTTTCCTCCTTTTGGGGGGTTGAAAAGAATGACCACTCTGTTGTGGATGTCTCTTAGTGGCGCATCTCTGATATCGACTTGTGTCTTTTCTTCCTCTTTTCTTCCTGTTTAAGGTTGTTGGGATAATCACTCGGCACAATCTGACCCATGAATTCCTGCAGGCAAGACTGAGACAACACTATCAGACCATTTGATGCCCCGGCCCCACTGTCAGTGTGGCTTCCTCCCTCCTCCAAGCCTGCACAAATGCTCGCATTCTGCTTGGACCCCACAAGGCCCAAGACTTGCCGTTTGGCTTCTCACATGCATATCAAGCCTGGGGAACTGGAAAACATCTTGCTAGCCAGAGAATTAGAGGAGCTGCCTGAGCCCAGAGCTGTTGATTGGCCTCAGGCACTTGGTTTGACAACTCTTGATCCTGGTGTTTTCTTCCCGTCCCCCAGTTATCTCCTTCCATCAGATGTTGTCCTGATGCTGCATGTTCTGCCGTTTTGTTTTGAGGTTTTCTTAAGCATTGGAAAAAAGAACCATCTCCACTGTGTCCTGGGCAAAGAACTGCAGCATCTTTCCTTTCGTCCTATATGACTGCCTTTTCCTCTTCCTCCCTTGTTTCTATTGCCTTATTTGTGTGGGGGTTGCTGTCATGTCTGAGAGGAAATACTGAAGTTTGCAGATATCAAATAGCTGCTCTGGAGGATGTTTTTTTTGCAAAAGCGGTGTTAAAAAATCCAACGTTTTGGAAATATACCTCTCTTTGCAAGTGTTCCCCTTTGCCCATGTTTTTTCACTTTGGCTTCATTTGCTCTTAATTTCTCTCTTTCATGAGGAAATGTTTCTGCTGTGGTGTTTTTGGCAGCAGATGACTTTTGAGAGCAGCTCAGCAGATTTGGAGTTCAAAATGGTTACATTTCAGTTACTGTTTGGGTTTATAAATATTTAATATGTTTGCAAAGCATCTCAGAGAAGGGAGATCTTTCCTGTTAGCTGTTGCTATTATCTCCCTGTAAGAGACTCTTCTAAGGCGCTTTGTGGCACTTCACTTTGACATTCCTGCATTTCTTGGCATTTATAGGCACTTTGTCCTTGCACTGCTCAAACAGTGAGAGCCTGGGGCACCTTTCCAGCTGGAGTCAGAGACCAGGGAACCTCTAGTGCTTTCTGGAGGCAGATGGAACTGAGGGTCTCTGGGCTTGGTTGAATTATCTCTGTGTCATCAGAGGAGCTGCTGTAGTTTCAGGCTGCCATAAGGAAGGATACTTGGTGCTGGTGACTAAGGCAGGATCTCCTGCAGCTGATGTGCTCTAAAAATGCTTGGGATAATGTTTGCAGCTGCAACAGTCTGTGAGGGTAAAATCAGCACTTAGGAGCCAGTTGCAGCCAGTTCAGTGCTTTAGCAGGTACCATCCTGGCCAGCACCTGTATTGTTCCAGCAAGCACCTGCCCTCCCGAGTTCTCTGTGCAGATAACCCTCAGTGGGAAGCCAGTGCTGTGCCTCAGGGACTGCAGAACTGATTGGCTTGATAAAGCACAGAGCATTCTCTCAGCCAAGAGACTAGGCCAAGTTACATGAGGAATGTATTCCAGAAAAGCTTCTACACAGCCTCTGAGCCCTCCAGTTAACCTGTTTTCTGCCATAAGGAGCTAGCTAGGTGGGAGTTGGGACAGAAGGAAGGCAGGCTTTGTTGATTTTCTGCATTTCCTTAGAGCATAGGAGTTGGCATCAGCTACTACTCTTGATTTGCAAGTTCTTTCCCTGTAAGTAGAATAAGGATGTTTGGTCTGTTTGGATAGTCTCTGCAGGTGATGTCTAAAGTGCCTGTGCTCTCTGAGCTCTGGTCTTACCCTGAGCTATCCCAGGAAACTTCAGCACCCATTTAAACTCCCTGAAGCTGGACTCTAGGTTTGAAATATACTTATGTTAGGCTACCTTTCATTCAAAGGATTTGTGCTGCTGGGTAGTTACAAATCACAAGAATCCTGTCTTTGTGGGATTTCAGACCACTCAAATGTGGAATTGGCAATCCTGTACTGTTAAAGCACCTGTCCTGTGTCTCTCCAAAAAACAAATCTTTTTCCTCTTGCTCATGTTGAGTGAGTGTGTGTGGAAGGGAAGGTTCCTTCTCTTCCTGCACATGAATAGGGCTCCCTAGGTTGTTTGCCTTGAGCTGGTCCTGTTTTATTTCTGTACACAAACAGCAGGATATTTTGCTGCAGGATGTCTGTCATTGCTGCTGAGGCTGGAGTTGGGCACTCCAGACAAGTCAGGCTGGAGAATCTTGTCAAGGTTTTTCTGGGCACCAGATGCTTCCCCATGAGAGGGCACCTTGCCTTCAACCTGTTGGCAGCACTGTCTGCTCCCTGGGCGTCTTATTCAAATGTTTCAGCTAGAAAACAGACCCTTTCATTCTTCAGTAAAGAAGTTTTCAATGAGGATGGTGGATGACCCTGTCAGCTGCTTTAAAGGGAAATCTCAGCATGCAGTTACTGTTCTGTAGCCTGCAGAAAAGGAATTACAAGTTCACCTGACATTTGGAGATGCAGCATTTCCCTTCTGATGAAGACTGATGCCAAGGGACTTGTGTTGAATCACTCTTGTTCTCACAACTTTAGTTACTTAATTCCTGTCTTAAAACACACTTACTGCTTCTACCCTGGCTCTAGTTGCTTAGTGATTTACCAAGAAACTCACTCTAATGTAGATGCCTGTAACATTTTAACAGAGCACCACTAAGGAAAAATAATCCAGAACTGGATTAGTTCTTATGGCAAGGTTAGGGGGTTAGTCTGGGGCCTTGTCCCTTGCCTCGCGGTTTCCTGTGCAGTGTTAATTTTGCAGTTTTGAATTATTAATTACTGTGAGCCATTCCAATGGTAGCAACTTACCTTTCCATTTGTTTTTGGTTTTTTGCACTGTTTTTTGTTACGAAGTGATGTAAGCTAATTCCATGGTGTGTGTATATAAATTGCATTTTTTAAAAATTTGTATGGATATATTTTTATTTGAACTATGGCACTTGGGAAGTATTCATGTCACGGTAACATGTCTGAGAGTAAAATGTTCATGTGTCTCCTTCAGCACTTTCAAGGCCTTTTGATGTTTCTAGTATTATTTTATTTTTGCCCTTTATGATAATAAAAGTAGTAAAACATGACAATATCCAAAAGCATGATTTGAGGTAGTTGGGTAGTTGCTATTTATGAGCTGTCTGGATCTAACAGTTTGTGCAGAAGGTGCTCTTAGACTAGGTAGAGTAGGCTGTGATCCTTTAGGTTGTGACCACTGTAGTTCTACATTCTCTCACAACAGCTGTTTCAAGGGAGGGAATTGCCATACTTGATAAGGAGCTAAATTGTGCACATTGTGCTGCTGTTCTTACCTGAAAACTCACCTTTCTCCCAATAAGTTAATGAAAGAGGTTTAGAGTACAGTGTGGCAGTATGTATTTTACAGTTGGTTTCTCCAGGGTGGGAAAGATGTTAATTTCATCTTTAATGTTTATTTAGTTTGTGGGTATCTTTCCTCCTTTGTCCTGCTGTCTGCCTTACAGAAAAGAATTTATGACAATTTTTGAGCTTTCATCACATGCTTACAAGCCAAAAATGTAGGTACAGTTTTTGAGCACTGTAGAAAAATATCTGACCCAAAAAGCTCACTGCCTTTCTGTGTTTCTGTGGATCAAGGGGCTGTGTTGTACAGGATGCACATAGTAACTCTCTGAGGCACTCTATCAGAGTTAGCCAACAACTTGTCTGGCTCCTGCTCTCTGGCTCTCCCTTGGTGGGTATGTAATGCCAGGGAAAGCCTGAGATAGGTAAAACCATCTCTTGGGGGAAAATGGTAGAAAATCTGGTTTGGGGAGCTAAACAAGTGCCACAGTGGTCTTAACTAAGCAAGGAATAGGAAGGATACCTAGTAAGGTTATGAAGGAGTCGTCAGGAGAACAGACTGAGGAACTCTGCTTCAGCTCTGTTCTGCCATTGGTCATAAATGCAACAACATAGGAGGGAATGGGAGAGGTTTACAGACTCGTTGAATCCAACCATGTGTCATTGTCCCTGTAACGGCACAGTGGGACTCTAGCAGAAAAATTTAGTGGTGTTCAGTGAGATTATTATTATTATTTTAATTTTTGGTCCGCTAGCAGGATACAAGCTGCCTCTTCAGTGTGTGTGCATTCCCATACAGGCGTGTGCATTCTCAAGTGTGGATTGTGCAACATGCACTGGAAGGAACAGAGGATGGCTGCCGGGAGCTTTGGCTGTGCAGGGGTGTAAGGAGAGAGTGAAGCCACTCTTCTTGTCCAGGGTGCTGAAGGGCTTTTCGGCGGCAGTGGGATACCCTCAGTCTCCTCTGCATCCACTGTTTGTTCAAATGCAGTGTGTGAAAAGGCTTACTGGGAGTTGGGATGAGACGTCCCACCCCTGTCTGGGAAGGGAGAGGAGTCAGTCGATGAGGTTTGGATGTTGAGGTCACAATTTAAAAGTGAGTAGGATGTCCCTTTCTCCAGGTTGTTCCAATTGTTGTATGGGCTCTGTATGGTTTAATGCACATCTTACTGATGCTTTAAGCATTTTAGAGCAGAGACTGGAACCTATATATGCCATTTTCAGTAGAAAACAATACTGTGTTGAAAACTCATGACTAACAGATAAGACATGACAACCTTGAGACCTTTGTTGACTCCCCCAGCAGCTCTTTGATGCCTATACTCTCTGGGATGGCCAAAGTCTTACACCCATTTTATCTTTCTTTTCTATCCTCCCAATTCCCAGCATAGTAGGCCTGACTCTAGCTGCCTTCCCACCACCTTCTGCTTTCATAAACTTCCCATCCTCCCCACTCTGCTTTTTCTGTACAGGATTGTGCTGGTTTTCTGAGAGAGCAGTCAGGAGTTGGTAATGGAGGGGGAAGGTCTTACAAATCTTCCTTTCTTCCCACATAAAAGTGTGGGACACACTCATCAAGCAGATGTCAATCATCAAAGGCCTTTAGGGGCCAAGATTGAGGGTAAGTAAATCAAGCAAGCTGGCTTTGGCCAGATTGGGATGTGAACTGGCACAGCTTCACATCTCCCTGCAGCAGCAGAGGGTGTGTGCCCTATACTTCACATATGATTTCTTAGAGAAAACAAGCAGTGCTGACAGCTCTTGTTGGTATTCTTGCCTGCCAACTTGAATTTCATGGAAGCATTTTGTTTAGTGGAAAGCTGGTTAGGAATAGTGCAGTGTCTGAGGGGCAAAGAACCAACAAATCTAATTTGCAAGTATACACCATGCCAAGCAGACCCCAATTCCGAACAAGGCTCATGCCTTACAGAGTGCATGGAGCACAATAGTGGAATTACTGTGTTTCAGAGTCCAAAGGAAAGCAAGCTGCTGAATTATGCACTGCCAGTTGTGGGTACTGTCAAATGCTATTAGGAAGTTAGAATGAAGTCTGGCAGGGCAGGAGGTGGCAAATGTCATTATAGCTGTGTGGAGGGTGTTAGCCTGGTCTTTCTCTGGTCCTACTGGGATATTTCTTCATTTACATGATGAAGAAATTCTCAGGATTGTTTCCTGCTCTCTCTGATCCAGCTCTCACAGCATCAGTGGCAGCCTGTCCTTGGGGGTGATGTTCTTTGCCTGTAGAGCTGATTAGCATCAAGTTTCTCCCATTCAGCTTTTTGCAGTGCTTGCTCCTGAGTGCAGCATTATTCTGACCTGGCTGTGAGATTTCCCTGCAGGTGCTTTACTGCTCAGTGTGTGTATGGGAGTAGCAGTAAAAATCCAGTCAGAGGTGCTTTTTTCCTCGATTGCTTACCCTCAATTAAGTTTTCCCAGACTACATGGTCTATTAACATACTGTCTGCAAGCCAATACAGACTTGTTCTACCAGGAACTGGCTTGCTGCTAATACTGGACCCACCTGGCTTTAAATCAGGCAGCATTGCCTCTTCTTGCCATTTTTAGCACATTCCACTGAACTAATCAGTGTTTTGTGCCTTGAGGGGAGGGACAGTTTACAGTGTCTGTGCAGTTTGTGCTTGACTGGGTAAAATTCAGCTCCAGCAAGAGCTATTGTTAGAGTACGTGGATTGTTTTTACTTTCAGCAGCACAGGGGAAGTCAGGCCCATTGCCGGTGTGGAGGGATCCACCTGTGTGTTCCCACTGTGCTGCAGTGGGTGTGTTTGGAAAGCTTTTTTAGGAGACAAAGCCGCATTGTCCCCACAAGGGCTCCCCGAAGGGTGACTTCACACTCCCTTGATCTGTGAAATTGAGTAAATGCAAAATCACTGTAGCGTTCACTGCAGAGATGTCTCATGGATGCTGCTGGGAATCTTAACCTGGGAATTTATTCTCATATCAGGGAAACCTGTGTGTGCACTATTTCACAAAGTATTTTATCTACAGCTGGTGCTGCTGGAAGGAGAGGATATATATCACGCTGTCTGTGGTTTCCTGTTGGAGTGGAGCAAAATTATTCCCTCAGATTAGACTTCTACCCTTCTTCCCTAGAAAAGAATCACAAGGCCCAGTGTGGAGCACACAGATCCCTCTTGGAGGCCGTGTCCGCAGTGCAGGGAGTGACTGGGAGGGTGGCTTGTCAGAAGTGTGATGTGTGACATGAGCCCTAATCAAGTGTTGCAGCAGCTTTAGCTGTGACTGGCCCTGTGCAGGAGGGGTGTGCACTTGAATTTACCCTTGTGGTCCCTGAGAGTTCTTGTCAGCAGCTCTGGAACACCTACCTTCCAATACCTTATCCTCACCAGGTAGTATTTCTGTCCCCATGTGCATTTGCATAAGCAAAGTCAGAATTTGACTGTTCCAGCTGAGTCTGTCCTGATGCTGCCTTCTTAAGCCCTGAATAAGCTTTCTAGGGTACTCAGGTACACGGGAATGAGACTCGAGATTCTGGGAAGGAGACCCTTGAGGTGCTCAAAATAACACAGTTCCTAGCAGTACGTGCAGTCAATCACGGGACAGTTGTGTTGAGCTGGGCTTGATGCCAGTGCCAGGGCTCACGTGGGGATCCAAGCTCTTTGTTCCTTGGGATGCTGACTGAATGTGGTTTTGTCAATATTAACTTCTTTGTTGGGGTGCTAGAATATGTTTTTGGTCAAATTCAGCTCCTAATTGTGAAATCTAGCAACTAAGGTTAACTAAACCTTAATCAGGCTTCCAATGTTCCCATTAACCATGTTAGAACAGCTTTGCGAGGCGCCATTCCCAGAAAGTGGTAAATGTTCCGTACAAGCTGCTTTGTAGTTGAGTGATCCCACCTGCCCTCTCATGAGGAATGTCATGATAGTTTTCAAACCCTTTGAGAATCCTTCAAGAAATTCTCAGAATCGGCATTTCAGCCACATGCAGAGTGAGACAAGACACAGTTAATGATGTATCTTTCTATTGATGCTTGTAACCTTTATTTGGTCACTGCTAGAAAGCATATACAATGAATTCCCTTTCCTCCCTCTGGTTATGTTGAAACTTGTGGAGTGTTAGATTTTTTTAAATTTCTTTTCATGTAAATTTTGTTTACATGAGGCATTTATGGAAATTCCTGTGACTGAATAATCTAAACCAGCAAAAGGACTCTCTTATTACTGAATATTTTATTTATTCCTGTCTCTAGGACAACTCATGATGGTCTTTCAATGATAAGCAAGTTTTTTTTCCTGCTAATCTGTTAGTATTTCTTAGTGCAGAGGAAAAGCCTCAAGTGAAAAACACATTTTCATTTTTATCAAGTTCATGCCTTTTCTGTCTCATGTACGTAAGATCCAGGCTTGTGGGTACCAGAGTATCAATAAAACTTAAGATTTTGACTTTAGGAAAATACGAGAAAATTTAATGCAACAGACAGGAGAGAGGTCCAGCACAGATGTCTAATGTGTTAGTTTTATTTAAAGATGGTCTTTTGGTGCTAGCGTAAGAAATGTTCTTTAAAAAAAATCAAATAAATAAATAAATAAATAAATAAAAATAGGAATAACTTTCTGTTGAGGAGCTTAGAAAGCATCTGGCTTTCATCTTGGGAGGAAGGGGTACTGTAAAGCATTCTTCAGAGCAGGGGTAGGGAGGTTGATCCTAATTTCTTCGGGAACCTGCAAACCAAACATGAAATAAATGTTACTAGAATCTGTTTCTGTCTTGGTATATGTCACCATTGTCAGCATTGCTTTTAAAAAAACCAATACTGTCTTAAATACTAGGCTTAAATTAATTATTTTCTCAAACTGTGTCTTCTTAAAGACTTAAATGAGAAGCTGCTCTTCCTCTGTCCCATGGCACCAACATGGTCTGTGCTATTAAGTGAAATGGCTTAGACAGGACTTACCGTTGCAACCCATCCCACTCAGGGAGCCAATCCGATCAATCCTCCTCCCAAAACAGCCAGAATCTCTCATCATCCTGGGCATCTGCAGCCCCCTCAGTCTCTTAAGGAAGGGGTCCCTGTAGGACAGAGGGGTGTTGGGTGCAAGCCTGCGTTCAGCACTCTGGTCATCACTGTCATCGGTGGGTTCCGACAGGATCTCCTCTTGGCTTTTGGGTTCTTGCAGGTCAGGGTTCGACTCCAGGGCTTCGATCATTGCAAACTTATCCTCCAGTCTTTCCAGCAGAGCCTGGATTAAATTAATCTGGTCATTTGCTAAGTCTTCCAGTCTTTCTGTTCTGCATTCACTCATGGTCCCATAGCCTGCCCTAGGGAGACTGACAGGTTGGATCCCAGCCTTACTGGTGGTCATTGGGCTCTGTCCTCTGCATTATATTCCTGTTTACAGTAATTCCATCTATGGGAAGATATAGCTTCAACTAGTGAACTGAATGAAGCTGCTTGCCAGCATGTGCATCTTACTGGCAAGGTCAGAAGACATCTTGGCAGAGAAGATGCAATATGTGGGTTGCCCAGGGAGATACCACTCGGCCCACCAGTGGTACACAGTCTGAGAGAACCTCTAGCCACATAGCCCACTCCCATGTGCTCAGAAGTTGCTGCTTTGTCACCCCTGGCTATTTCAGTGGACATCACTTGGAGAAGCTCTTGACGTTTTCACTAATCTCTGTCCCAGGGGTTACAGGATTGCTATTCCTTAAAGTAACTGAAAATACCTGTATGGTAAATTCATGCCTGCTGTGTGATTGCTTCCTGGCTATCATTCTTTGTAATTTGTAAAATTTTATGTAACTGGGTTCAGATAACCTCCTCAAGGGCAGCTCAACCAATTAGAGGAATGTAATTGCCCATCTCTAGAATTTGAATAGAGAGGAATGAGCCTTATGGTTTGCCGGACAGCGAGTGCATTTGGAAGCCACTCTTTCTGGCTGCTGGAAACAGCCCGGAGGCAGTTTGAGCTTCAGCTCTCCTTACCAGCTCAGGGAGTTTGTTCTTAGGGGCCTGAGAACAGCTTTAAGAAGCTGGTCACTGGTACCAGCCCAAGGAAAGGTTTGAGCTTTTAGGTTCCATCAGTCTCAAGTTTGTACTGTGCTGCAAAAATGGATTTTCTCTATTATTCATTAAAATTCTTAGCTGGTAGTTTTATAGCTCTGGAAGCTTTTCTGGATGAGCCACACTAAATGATTATGTTATTCCTTTAGTAATATTTCTAAAAGTTTGTCTTTGGGTGCTCTACTTTACCGCCTCATTGCTCATCTGTGTGCAACCAGATCTCTCAAATTCACAAAGCTACAGCCATATGGCTGCCCTGTGTCACTGTTCTGCCATTTAGTGGGATAGACAGGACGCCACCACAAAGTTTTCTATTTGTTCTTATGGAGCTACTTCTATGATTTTTTCCTTCCCTGGAACTTTGCTCCCAGGAAGATGTATCTTTAAAAGAAAAAGAACCAAAACCCCAAAGAAGACATCCTACAACATCACAGTTTTGGTTCCCACTACTGCCCAGGAGCTCGGATGAACCTAACACGGGAAGATCTTGCCCTACAGAGCTTCTCTGAACCCCTTTGAAGAGCGGAGGCTTTGTCCCGTGGCATGTGATGGCTGATGTGGTTATTGTGGTCCGATCATGCAAAAGGAAGGCAAAGCACCACCTCACACTCTGGTAAGCACCCCGAAAGTTTAACCTTGCAAAATGAGAGTCCTCACCTCCATGCTGGCCAGTTCTTTGGCAGGACTGAGGCTGTAGATAGGGTTGGCTCTGCTGGACTGGAGCTGGATGAGCAGCAGCAAGAGGAAGCCATAGGAAAATGAGCCCTTAGTGTCCATGGCGCTGACTTCACTGGAAATAGAGAAGGTCAAGCTGTTTCTTCTGAGATGTCCCTTCAAGTCTCTCTCTCTTCCTTGTCCTGTTGTCTCTGTTCTGAAGCTTGTCTTTTATACTCTTTGGGTGATCCCTGCTTCCTGGGTTATCAGTGGGTTTATCTTGGGCACATTCCAGTCCCATTGCAGGCATGCAGCTCTGTCAAGGGAAGATTCCCTTTATTAGCTGTCATTAGGCAGCAGCTGCTGTTGCTGAGGAATGTATGTCACAAGTCAGTGATTTCATGTCACTCCCCCTCCTCTAGATACCAGGCGCTGTGATTACATAGTCCAGTTGGAAATTCTTAGCAATTCTCTTTCAAGAGACCCCTATGGTCAGATTTACAGAGATCGGAAACTATCCTGAAACTGCTCTAAACTTTGCTCAGTTAGAAGATTTCCATAAGGAAATTGCTTTTTACAGGGAAGACAACAGGCTTTCAGATGAGTATTTGGTGAAGAGTCAAGAATGAAGATAAATCGACTTTTAGGACATCTAAAGTATTGTGCACGCTTTCCTTCTATATATGGAATATGCATGGCCACCACATACCATGGAGTGTGCTGAAAATCCCAGATTTGGGCCACTTCTCTTTTCCCATTGCTATTGAGGTGATTTCACCATTGAGGCTTTGTGTTACCAACAAGAGCAGCACCTCGATCTGCACCTCAGTGCAGACTGACTGTGGGGACGGCGAGTGCCTCCAGCCCTCTGCGACAACCAGCTTCGGCACCACTGAAAAACACTAGTGTTTATTAACAGCCAAATGTTTAAATAGTGGGATTTCTTTAAGCATCGATGGTAAGGCTTGACCCTGCATCAATAAAATTTAAAAAACAGGCAGCCAGATTCAGCAATGAACTTTTATCTTCGTACAAGAAAGAAACTTGCTCGATGAGAACATAAATAGATGGCTTTTGGTGTTATTCAGAAAGGTACCAGAATCTGTCCCAAAGGAAGAATGGTTGAATTTTTGTATATGTGTGTTTTGTGAGGAGTTTAATATCTTTAATGTAATATATTAAAAACAATAAGTATTTATTTGTTTCTTTAAGTGCTGGATGTCTAAAATTAGCTAGAAACTGCCTGTTCTTAAATGAGAAATTACAAAAGTACAGAATTGCTTCACATTTCTCTTCCATTGGTGTCTTTGTGCATATAGTAAAACTGCATATAGAAATGCAGGAGAGTTCTAAATCAGGAAGTAATGGCTTTTCTTGCATTTTCCTTATGTTTCTTGTTACTTTAAATTGAAACAACAGCAAATATATGAGTAAGTTGAATGTCATTCTGGTAATAATTTGTTGACTCTTCATATGAACACAGATCTTGAAAGAATCTCCTGAGTGCACTTTCAAAATAGTAATAGAATGATAAAGTATTTCCCATGTCTTAAATGTCTAACATGGTGATTATGTACAAACATGTGCACATACTGTTCACATGATCAGCTACCAAAATTATACTAGAAGGGACATTGTCAAGGTTGTGAAGTCACACTCAAATACTACTTTTTCCTAATATAGCCCAAAGTCAGCCCAACTGTGTATGTTCTGATGAAGCCCTTTATTATAAGTTCTCTCTTTTTCCTCAATGCTTTATTTTTTCAGAACATGGAGGCAATATTAGTTTTTTCTATTATTGTGTGCTCCAACACTTTCTTATTTTGTGCTTTTAAAAAAGAACTAAGATCCTAATAGCTTCTTTTTTAAAAATTAACACTCTATACTGCAATGTCTGTATTATTCATTAATTAGTAACAAGTATTCTCTTCTGCTGCTCTTGGTGTGCATATGTTTGCTAGTGCCAAGGTGTAACTTTGTTTTGTAAACTGCAAAGGTAGGAGAAGATAAACCAGAATTATTCATTAATTTTGAGTGTCAAATTTAATATAATTAGAATCTGTTATTGTTGTATTTTTTATTTCTTTCCTTTCACACACACACCCCCCCGCACTAAGTATTCTCTAGTGCTCTCTCTGTACAAAAACATTTTGTGGCTTGCTCTGAGTTTTCCTTTGTGTCTGGGGTTTTTTTTTTAGGTTCAGCAGCCCCTGAGGCACAAACCCAGCAGCAAGAAATTGAGGGACACAATATTATCTCAGGTGTGAAATATTTTGCTTTGAGTGACCTGTCCCCGTGAAACAATCTAATTTTCCAGGATTTCAGTCATTAAGTTGGACCCTGAGATACTCCTTTCTTTACTGGTTTGTTCCTTTTCATCTTCTATGTTCCATGGCAGATAAGATGCAGCAGCTTGACTTCAGCATTGACAATATTTTTATTCTAAGACAGAGAGCTTTTGCGGTCTGTTTCATGTACAATGTAGTGAAGTGTAGAGATGGGATAAAATGGCTGCCTGTCACAGTAGCTGTTGTATTTTCACAGCCAAATTCTGCCCTCAATTATCCATCTTGCAGTTCTGCCAAAGCAAACAGGGTGTGAAATGTCAGAACTCAGCTCATCATTGTTAAAGCTGTAAAACTCACTTGTTTATCTCAGTGTCATCACCCTGGTAAATTAATATGAACTTTAGGCTTTATAGCCTAGCAGTGAAAAGTCAAAAACTAAGCATTGCCCATGCTCAGCTGGGCATTTCCCTAGTAAAATGCCTGCCTTGACAGGGCAGCAGGTTCTTCTAAAAAGCTTCTTGTGACTGGTTTTAGGGTTGGGAATCTGGGATGTGCATTTCCCTCACATCCCAGGGTCCGGGATGGGAGGTGTGGGGACATGACGTTCCATTAGAGCAGCTCTGGTTGCTGAGATCAGAGAGGGAGAGCACCGAGGGTGCTGCTGGCAGCCTGTGTGTGGATCCTGTGATGAGGAGCATGGACAGAGCTCAGCTGAGGTGACATTGCCCCTTCCCCAGCCAGATGATTCTGTGTCCTTGTTTTTCAGCCCTGTGAGGCTAAGGACTGTAAACCTGGGGGCTGGTGCTATGTGGGTTCCATCTGCTGATGGATAGACCTGCCCTAAGTTGTGCCTGCCCTGCTGCACATCCTTCCGGTGGTGTCCATTCTCCTACTGCCATTCTGCACTGAAGAGCGTGAGCTGGTTGTACAGAGCCTCCTGTTGTGAGGAAGGGGCTGGATTTGGATTCCTTTCATCTCCCAGTGACAAAACCTTTGACAAAACTATGCCAGACCCCACCCAGGCACTCTTTCCCTGCACTTTAGTTAGATTGAGAAGGAAATGAAGAGATGAAGACATCCAAGAAGAATCAAAACAGAAATGTAAAAATGTCTGGAGTGGCCATACTGCAATTAAGTGGTGCCTCATTTTACCAAGGGGAGAAATTAATTTTCATCCTTAACACGGATTATTTCTCCTGGTGATCGGGATACATTATCTCTGCGTTGCGGCTGCCCCTTCCTTTGCTGGACTTTCCAGGCTCAGTGCAGACTGCAGGGAGCCTTGGGCAGGCGGGGGGAGCCCGGCGGGGCCGGAGCTCGGCTTGCGAGGCGATTGGCATCTGTCCCGGGTGCTGAAGCCCTCGCGGCCCTTCGCCTGCACCGGCAGCCCCTGTCAGGTGTATTTTCAAAGCCATGGAGCCCCTCTGTCCTTAGCCGTCCCCCCATGCCGGTCTGCCATGCCGAGCCTACCGCTGATACCAGCGGCTTAGCTCATGACACAGGGGCGTCCGTAGGACACTACCTGGAGTTAACCCCGAGCCCCTTGCCGACCTCCGGGCAGGATTCCCTGGTAGTAGCAGCGAAGGCATCGGGAAAGGCATCCCGGCTAGCTGCCACGGTCCCAGAGCTGGCAGCGGTGCCTGGCACTGCCACTTCATTACAGCGTGGAGGGTCACTGACATAGTCCTGGAAGGATGCAACCACCATCCTTCCTGCTGCTGCGACCCTCCAGCAAAAGGCTTGTCCAGAACGGGTGGGATATTCTGGCCAGGGTCAGGACCGAGCCCTTAGAGCAGAGGGAGAGGAGTGCTCTGGAGGGGATTTCTGTATCTTCTGACCATTTGCTAAACCGTGACGGAAAAAAAAAAAAACCCACTCTAAAAAGGTAATGTAGGCTTTGTAAAAAGTTTATTGCTCCGTACCCCACTGCCCTGGCCGGTCCGAGGGCAGCCTTGTGGTGTGGCTGCTGAATGCCGGCCTGGAGACTCAGGCAGCTCTTGGGAGCCGGTCCCACTTCAGCGTCTTCATCTGTTCCAGAAACCTGTGAAAGAAATGCAGAGAGCTGCGGGGGAAGGCGCTCCGAGGCTTTCCGCCGGGGACAGCGGCAGCTTCCGGCGGCTGCCGCGGCCTGCCCTGCTCCGGCCCGGCACCTGCGG
The DNA here is from genome assembly GCA_013396875.1 of Vireo altiloquus. Taxonomy (NCBI): domain Eukaryota; kingdom Metazoa; phylum Chordata; class Aves; order Passeriformes; family Vireonidae; genus Vireo; species Vireo altiloquus. The sequence continues at coordinate 545,039 of VZRF01002568.1, forward strand.
GCATTGTGCTGGTCGCATCCCAGCCTTATCTGTGTGCCGGTCCTCTCCATCCTCCTCCCAAAGCAGCAGGAGATGTCCCAAAGCAGCAAAGAAGAGGGAGGACAGGAGGCTTCTCCACTGGGTCTATCCCTCCGCCGGCTGTGGAGGTCTGTCTGGGGACAGGCCCGGAGTCCCCGCCCGACGGCTCTCTGCTCCCGGGCGCTTCCCCTCGGAGGCGCCGTCCTCAGCCCTGGTCACCGGCTCGTCGCCCAGCCTCGGTTCCCCTTCCTCTTCCTGGAGCTGCCGCAGGGACTCCAGGAAGTCCTGGAGAGGGGAGGAGAAGGGATAGGGACCCCCGCTCCTGCCACTTCGCCCCGGCTGGGCGGGTGCGGCTGGCCGCCCTGGGAGCCCCGGCGCCGGTGCCTGCAGAGGCCGCAGCTCAGCACTGAGCTCCTCGCCTGCCGCGTGCTCTCCTGCCCACGGCATAACGAGCTGCAGCAGACAGCCGGGAGCTGCATCCTAGCCCTAGCCCTATCATCATCTCGATACTGTATTGCTTCCTTGCCCATGGATGCCTCTCTTTATATCCCCACTCTGCCCGGAGAGAGAGCTCAGCTGCCTACTGCCAGATCCCTGCAGGAGCCGAAGTGCTGCACTGTGCCCTCTGGCTTCTATAAGGGAACTGGTTGCAACTGGCCCCACAGGTCACCGTCCAGGACCTGGAGGTCTTCTAAGAGCAGCGACTGCTCCAGAGAGAGAGAATTGCCCTTAGTAATCTCCCCTCCTGGCAGCGCCCATTTTCCCGGTGATTTCCTCTCCCTCCACTCTCCATCACTGTTAGGTAGGAGTTGATGCAGTGAAAGAACCTTGCATTTTCAGCCTGTTTTCTCTGCCTTAGACACACAGGAGCAGAGAGCTGGGTTTGTTTCCCCTCCAAGAGGCTGAGATCATTTCTCTGTGGGAGAGATGAATGGGAGGAATTGAAAATGTTCATCTGTCTGCAGCAGCTCTTGGGACAACAGCTTGTTCTTCTATGTATACAAAGTTTTGTTCTGTGTGAGTAGACCATGTCCTGAGACTTGGGTTTGAGAGATTTTCCTTCTTTGAAAGTTCCTCTCATGATGGTTCTCTGGCATTGTCACCAAACCCTTAGCTTTGTAACCATTCCCTCTGTAAGAGGCAGGACAGCAGACAGGGTCTTTTCATTTACCGGCTGGGTAATATTAAAGCAATTTCACTAAACATTTGCCTTCTACTCTCTTCATTTGCTTAGAATGGAAGCAAACCAGCAATATCAACTGGTGTGGGACAGTGATTTTTGCATCCAGCTGTTTTAACAGCTGGCAAGTGGGTTTGTTTGAAGTAACACAGAAAAGTAGAACCTGGCAGAGAAAGGAGATGGGCGTTTTGAAAGCGTGGTACCTGAATGAAGATCACATCAGGTGAGAGGGTTATTGTTGATAGAGAATGAAAGCAGATCTGAGTGATGATGTACATTATCCTCAATTTTGTGTGTACTGAAGACAGACAGGAGTGGAAGGAGATAAGGCAGTGAGACTGAACAGGATCTGCATGGTGATCAAGGCGAATAAATACAACTGGCCCTGTGTTAATAAGCTAGCCAGGAGTCTTGGATGAGACCAAATCTTGATTGCTGCCTAACATAACTTAAAATCAGGTACCCCAAAAGCACACAGATTTGAGAAAGATATCTGTATGTTTCTTTCTGTGTAGGAGTACTTTTATTGGAGGCTTTTCTCCTCAGCAACTTCTGTAACCCTAGTCTGTAAATTCATGTACTGCTGCTTAGCAAAGATGGAAATGGCACAGCTAGAGATGAGCTTCCCCCATCTGAGTAGCATCCTCACTTCAAAGCTTAACTTTGATTATTTAAATGCTAATAGAACTCAGCAAAGAACCTGAAGTACAAACACACCTGGCTTCAGTCCTGAGGATCTAATTATAGAACCTTTTATGTGAAATAAATTGTTCTTGCTTTCAGAAAAGTGCCTTTTTTAAATGTTCCCAGAAAATGCCAGGTGATGGGATAGGACATTACCTGCTCGACCTCTGTAATTGCAGCTCTTATCTGTTTCTTATTCATCTTCTTCCAATTCAACAGGATTCTGTTCACAAGTGCTCACAGCTCAGACTTCAACCTCCTCTGACCTCTGTTATTTTTCTGCAAATAAAATTCGGTAGAAGTTTTCCCTCACCGGGTTTTCAGTGAAATTTCAACATTAAAAAGCCTTTATGTCTGTGAGAATATCCCTGAGCTAGAGTTACTGGGAGCTGGGAACCAGCTTTAGACTCAGGATTATTAGAAAGGAGGCTGTAACCTTCCCATTAGCACCAGCTGTCACGAGATAACTGGCTCCACATTGTTTGACACCCTGATGTCTGTGGGCTGTGTGGATTAACCTTTCCACCACATGGGCTGCACCTGGGCCAGCCCCAGGGTAGCATACCTGAAGAGGGACTCTAAGAAAGCTGGATGCTTTCTGTTAAGCTCCCCCAAGCAGGGGAGAGCAGGTCTGCTTCTTCTTAGCCTAAGTAAATAGTTGGTTTTAAGCTGTTGGTATGGAATAATGCTGGATGATGAAAGAATAACCCAGTTTTCATTCATTTCTTTATTTGATTGGTGGAAATCTTAATTTTCTTGTGATTTTTTTCTTAGGAAAGGCAATACAGAGTGTAATAAATTCATTACGGACTAATCCATCATTGGAGAGCTTATACTCAGGGCTGTCTATGAAAATGGCAACCACTATCTGTTCAGGGCATTTTCACAGTTGCTGCTGCTTTGTTATTAAAGTTAGCTTAAACAGATTAACTAGAAAACAACATAAGACCTAACAAAAAGCGTTAAAAAAAGAAGCCTTCAGGATATGTTTTTCAGTTTTCTTCTCAGTGCTTTGAAATACATGGATCTGCTTATGGAAGAGTAGGGTGCCTTCGAATTTCCTTCAAATAAGGGTAGTATTGTTTTGCATTAGTTATTTTTTGTTCGTTTGGGTTTTTTTTTTTGGTTTGGATTTTTTTTTTTAATAAGGTGAGGTATGCTACTAAGAAAAATTTGTTTTCCTCCGTCAGTGGCAGATCTAAACGCAAGGTCACTGCTTTCTAGTGATGTCTGCTAAGAGAGCTGCCCTTTGTTCAAATTGTGGGTCAGAGACATGGGGCTTTGTATCCTGGTTTCTGTTTACCAGACAGCAGCCTTCTGAAATGCTCCTGAATTCTAGTGTCTAACTGCAAACTAGGGCTCTGTTTCAGGAATGAAATATGAGCAAATCACACAGCAAACCTTGAAGCAAATTCGTTACATTATGGAAAACATTACCTGTGGCATAATGAGACTCCTTTATTTTTACATTCAGTGAACAAACAGTACAAATGTAGTTTTCTGTAATTAATTTTCAGATAGGTGTTCACAAATAGCTACTCTGATACAAACAGGCAGTACAGCAAAGGTGTGTTCTGTTGGCCAAGTGTATCAGGGGAGAGGTGGCTGCATTTGCTCAGTACATCATGTAGTAGATGGATTGGTGGGGCCAATATGAAAAAGAGCTGAATATCTCACTGAAAGGCAGGAGGTGCTTTGAAACCCCAAAGTCAGTCCTGTCAATAAAGAAGAGAAATAAGTCATAGAAGGAGAAGTGTACAGGATTTCACACATGGAAGTTAACTGATTTCTTACTGTTCTAGTGGCAGATTTAGCTCCACTGTTCTGCTTAGAGTTTGTTTGGATTGAAACAAGTATCTCTGGGGAGCTGGTGAAAAACCTCTCTGATCTTCTAAGACAAGATGAAATGCTTACAGCTGACTCAGAGGAAGGAGGGAAGACAGGTTAAGCAGAAGTGTGACATTCACAGGTTTTAAGTCTATATCTGAAGACAGTGAATTCTGAGGAAGGTAAAATAGTAAACTGTGTTTGTGATAGGAGGGTAAAAGTTACTTTAAGGCACCATTTCCTTGAAGTTGAATTAACTCTGCTCTTTTGCATATTTCTGCAAGTTATACATGAATACACAGACCAGCAGCCTCTGGCTTTCTCTTACCATAGTGAAGAGTCAGCATCCCAGTCCACTCAGTGACCCAATTCTATCTAGCCTGACACCAAAACAGCCCCTGGGGAGGCCGTTTTTGCTTCTGCCTTGGTATCTACGGGATAAACTCAGGAGGTCGCTGAAGAATCTCCGGATTGCACCATCACCCATGGACGTGCTCTCAGACTGGTCCCTGGTGTTTTGGATCCACTGGAGTTCAGTGTCTTGCTGATCAAAGACGCCTGCTGGGATCAGGTCATCTTGCTCATGGTCCCTCTCTCCTGAGACCGGGGGATGCTCCAGGTCCTCATCTAACAATTTGGACAGACTCTGGAAAAAGGGAAGAGTAGAAGGTGGAAAGGGAAGAGAGGAGAAGGAGGGGTTTGGGGAACTCTCATTATTTCCATATAAGCCATACTCAGTGCTAAGTTTGAGGACATATTTCTGAGCTGCCAGACTGCCAGTTAAGTCTTTCCTGCAACTGGGCATATGGGATAAATTGTGAAAAAATTTAAAAAGGTCTGATAAATTGTGAATAAGGAGCAAGAAAAAAATAGTTGATATCTAAGAGAATTAATGCAATGGCAGGAGACATGCTGAAATTGGTTCTGAAGGATTATATTATACATTTCTTTACTCACTGGGAGGTTACTTCATATGTGGCAATGCCAGCTCCCTAGTGCAGTAAATGAAATGTGTTTTATAATGACTTGGAATTCCTGCAGAAACAAATACACATAGGTACACGTACACACTTTTTCTTCTATTCTGCATCTAGTAGTTGCAATCAGGGGCTGCCTTGCAGCACAGCTGAGCTGAGGAGAAGATCTTGCAAGTACAACCCCTTAATTCATTTTTCAGCTAAAACCAGGGACTTCAGGGAGGAGCATGCAGGTGACTGCTCTAGGACTTTAGATCACAGTCCTTCCAGAACTTCTTTCACTCCAAAAGCTTCTTGCTTCTTGCAATTAGGGTCACAGCATGACCCTAAATGTACAATCCCCTAACTGGACCCACAGGAAAAAACTGCAAACATTTTCCTTTCAATTGCCTCATGTGATTAGAAATTAAAATCCAGTGATCAATGACTTCAGTTTCCTCTGTTTAATAAATCTGTGTCTGCCCATCTCAGCATTCCTGCTGTCATGATGTCTCTTTAATCTGGGGTTGGAAGAAACAGAGCTCATCTGATGTGTCTAATTCCTAAAGAACCATCAGGTTCTTTCAGCTCTATTAGGCAGCCAGTCACTTACCTGTAAGCTGGAAATGGATCTGGCCCCTGCCTGGTTTTGACTGACAATAAGCAGCAGAAGGAATCCAGGGCAAAAAAGAAGTTTCAGATTCATGTTTGGTGTCTCTGATTCCTCTTCTCTTAAGTCTCTCCAGTTCAATGTTGCTCTGTGTCTCCAGCTATCAGCATTTATATCTTCCTCCAACCCCTCCCAAGTCTACCTTTTGAGTTCCTGCTAGTGCAAGGATTGGTTTGAGGTTTTGATCTGTTTTCATCGACCTAGGAGGAGGAGGAGGTGGAGGAGGAGGAGGTGGAGGAGGGAGGAAATAGTTCTCTTTTCTGATGGTGAATTAAAGGAGCATTTTCCACTTAGGCAATTCAGCATCATTCTGCTGTCTTGGTGCCACTGATGTACATGAGTGAGCACAGCTCAGAGTTTCTTGGGCTGACTGCTAAACCTTTCTTTTTCATCCAGAGAAAAATAATTGTGAGAGAACTACAAAGTGAGACAGGAAGTGAATGGTATCCACAACACATTCACCAGGCTCCTTTGTCACTGTGAAGCACCAAATCAGAGGGATGGGCTAAGAAAACATGCTGTGTAAGAAATGAGTGTTATTGCATAATAATATGATATTATAACATAATATAACTTATTAATATGATGTTATTGACTTAAGAGATGAAAGAGTGTGATATGGAGAAGGGAAAACCAAGTATTAAAAATATGACAAGTTGCAATAGTTACTGGCCTGAATGACTGGGAATGTGGCCAAAACCAGGCTGACATGCACAGACAACTTCTACAAGGCTTAAGCTGAGGAAGAAATTCCTCTTTCCCTGGATCCAACTTAAAATAGTTCCTTTATGTGATCTTTCTCAGTCTATTGTGCACAATTTATATAAATCTGCAATCAGTCTGAAAGGAAGAACAGGCTTGAAATTTGGCTTCACCAAAAAATTGAAATATTTCTGAGTATGCAAAAATACATCTTGCCTTTCAAGGCACTTTTTGCACACATGTGATGCACAAAGTTAAAGGCCATCAAGCTGGATCTACACAGAGGAAATGGAAATTAAGGACCATCTGGCATTTTTCGTCTGATATTTGAGTTACTGTAAGCTTGCAAACCAGTTTTCAGTATCAACTTGTTGGTCCTGGAAGCCTAGAAAAAATAATTCTGTGATGTGCCAGCAGGTTTAATGTTTTTAATGTTTTTTTCATGTGCAGATCAGTTTAAGGCATAATTTTGTTTCTCTAGAAATGGGTGTTGTAAGGAAACATAAGCATCCCTCTGTGATGGAAATGGAAGTCCAATGTTCTTATATTGTTGGGATTTTTTTGTTGTTGATGTTGGTGAAACCACATTTGATATTAATCTTATTAGTATATGAAATCATCATCCCAGAGGCTTGAGGTGTGTACTTTGCAGTGTAACAACACAGTAAGAAAAGGTCATGGCAGTTTCAGGTTCATCTTTTCTCCTCTGCAAAAGCCCAGGATTGTTCTGTTGCTTTAATTGGCTTGTCACAGGTCTGCATAATGTGGATTAAAAGTCTTCTGGACCTCGAGATCTCTGAAATTGTTTTGGGGTTCTGCTGACTTGTCTCTCTGGTTACTGTTGGACATTCATACACTAGCTCAGTCCTCATCTATGACTATGTTGGTAAAAGAATAATTAAAGCCGGACAGACTTCTAGAGGTCTGTGGTGCAATCTTGTGCTAAAGCAGAGCCAACTTAGATGAAATTTCTCAATGCCTTGTCAAGTTGAATTTTGAAAACCTTCAAGAAACAGTGATTTACTAATATCTGCTTGGAATTTTTCCTGTTGCCATTTGTGTCATTGCCTCTCATCCTAATGCCTTTCAGCTGGATGCTGTCCATAAGTACAACAAAAGGATGTTCCATCTCCCCAGACAATGACATTCCATGTGAGTGTGTTTCATATGAGTGCTGCATAACCCAGACAGCAAGGGCAGCTTCAGTCCAGATAGCCCATAGCTATCTGATCTGGGTTCAGATCAGATTTGGTGTAGTGGCAAGAAGTAGATAGAAACAGAAAGCCATCCAGCAAATGTCTCTGCTTTACATTCCAGATCTTCTCGGGCTCAGACTAGCATTAAATTCAGTGTCTGAATATTCACAGAGATCTATCATTGAGGTGGTGCAGCTAAGATGGAGACTTCAGCACAAACATCAGCCTATAAGAAGGGAGGAACCCCTGAGGAAAGTAGAAAATATTTTGGAGGTAGGAAATGGTTTTGTGTCCCTTTTTGAAGTGTTCCTTGGTATGGCAAATCCTTCATATAGGGTGGAAGGAAGTATCAAGAAGGCAGCAGGTTGATATGTGTTGCTCATCTCCAACAATAAGTTATTTCCCAGCTTCCTCAGATATTTCTCCTGTATCAGCAGAAATCTGATTACAGAGTAGGATTAGGGCAAACTATTCCCCTGGGGATATACCTGCCTCATCCCATGATGAAGCCGAGCTCTGAAACTGATAGCACATCAACTAAGCTTAGGTAGATACCATTAGAGCACAGCTGCAGTAACTCATCTTCCTAGCTCAGTGACCCCCTTTAGCCTCCCTCTCCTTCCCAGCTGCTCAGGCCAACATTCCCTGGCTGGCTGAAAGGGCAGTGACGTGTCTGCAGCGCTTTGATCACAGTGGGATCACTGAGTCCATGAGGGAAGCTGGCACCAGGGGCCCCTCACTGAGACATTAACATTTAGCTGTGGTCTCCAAGCATTTGCCTGGTGTCTCCCTCCTCTGCCTTCTCTCAAGTGGGCTGGAGCTGGACTGTTCAGGCTCAGTGCATGGTGTCACCACAAGCCCACGCCTGGCCAGTCAGTGCCCAGCTGCAGGAGCTCTCTTTGCTCTTCTGGCACTTCCCTGCCTTTCCCTTTGGTGATGGGCTGACAGCAGGGCCCAGCTGCAGGAGGGAACATGAGGGATCTGCAGCAGCAGTTCTCCATCCTGAGAAGGGATTGAGCACAGATTGAGCTCACTCACCCAGAGTACAGCTGGCATGTATTGGCTGCATCTGCTCCAGCACAATCCAGAGGAGAGTTTGGTCCCTGCCTTAGGGATGGCTGGGACTGGGAGGGACTGGGATCTCCTGGTGTCTGAGATAGTCCATCTATGGGGAATAAACCAAGCCTTCACTATCAGGTAACTCGAAAGGAGCTTCTCTTGTGGGCTGGTCATCCCATAGGGCCACTGCACACTGTCCTGTCTCCTCTTCCTGTCCCACAGCACCTGTGGGGCAGTAAAGGCCAGTAAAGGAACAGAGTCAGTGCTGGCACTACTCGGCTCTGGGGTCCTGAGGATGTATTTGCCTTTGATCTGTTCTGTACTCACTAATTAACGCTCACTGATCGCTTTGAATGGGCAAAGAAGGGATGTTTTCCTTTCTAGCCCTTTGGCATTAGAAGGGGCCAAGGCCACCTGAGGACAAGGAGGGCAGCAGGCTGGCCTTTAGTAGCAGGTTGTATGTGGTTCTGGAGCATTGGGTTTGATGGCAAAATTTTAATTTTAGGTTTGTGAGGCACATTTATCACATTCCTCTGATGCTAATGAAGCCCAACAGGGAAGCTGCACTGAAGGAGGGGAGAGCCTAACATGGATCCTAAAATGGATCCTCAAACAAACAGAAAACAAGCTGAAGAATTCAGAGCAATGGCACAAGACCCTGGTGAGAGGCAGAGGCCTAAAGAAGTACTCATGTTCCATAAATCCTCACCTGAAACTCTTTTTTTGGCTAAGCTTCATCTCTAGCAAAATAAGCAGCATCTGTTCATCTTGTTTTGGAAAGGTGGGAATGTCTACATGGGCAAATAGATACACTCCAGCTGAAACATGGATTAGCTGTGGTTCTAAGCCCTGTAGGTATTTTTAGTCGTGTGGCAGCCATTCTTGCTTCCCCGTGATCTTTAAGCTGGATCTCAGAAACTCATAGGCTAATCTTGCACTAAACTGCTCAGAATCCAAGGTTTTCATTCTCTGTGTTTTATGAGACGCCTTTGGTGTTTGAACTGAGGTCTAATTTGTCTACATGTAGAAAGGCTGGACTTTCAGTGGGAGCAGCTGCACGCGGGAAAGTTGTGGTGTTATTCTGCACTTCCTGACTTGTGACAGGAGAGAGAAAGAGAACCATTTGTGGGCAGCATGGACATGACACTTTCCCAGTTGTTTTGAGCTGGGATATTTACCCAGCCCAACCAGAAAGTGCCTCCTGTGAGATGCCATCTGGGCTCTTCACTTGGTTATTGAGGTGTGTGGCGACCTCTCCTGGCGAGTTCAGAATGTGCCTCAAGTTCGAGAGCAACTTAAAACAGAGAAACAGACCAGACGCTGAGAGGTTTCTATAAAATGTTTACTTCATAATCAAAACCATGGTACGTGGACTACAACAAGGGGCTGAGCGGCTCTTTTTCAGGGTTTAGCGATGGAAGGGTCTGCGAGTGGTCATGTCTTGGGAAGGCCCATGGTATGTGTGTGGTATATGAATGTTTGTGCTGATACTTAAAAGTTTGAGTGTCATATGGATGGCTGAGTTTAGTTCAACACTAGATATGTTGATAGGGACTCTCATAATGGATTTTGCAGAATGCAAGTTTGTGGAAGAAGAGATGGGTGTAGGGAGGACATTTCCTAAGCAATTTATCTGAGGTAACAATTCCCAGGTTTTTCTTTGCAACTTAGCTCATTCTGGCATAGCTGGGAATAGTGTCACCAGTGCCCATTGATCAAGGTTTTCTTGCCAAGCAGCCAAATCAAGGGGCAAGAGGTCACACTATCCCATTGTGCTATTTATTGCTGCATGCCATTTGTCAGTGCGGAGCCTGCAGAAGGAGAAGCCATTTCTAGAAATGGCCAAACAGCTACAGGAATGAAATGGCACCTGTCCTAGAAGTCGCAGTGATTGTTTACTTCCCTTCTCTCTCCACTAACAGACTGGTCATGAACCTAAAAATAACCTGAATAACTGAAAATGTGATCATTGCATAAAGCCTGTCCTCCACAAAACCCTCAGCAGATTTTGTTCAGCCTGTGAGAGTGGCACTGTACATAACCTCAATTTTTTATTCCCGGAGCAGGGTCCCAATTGTCCATTAGTTTTGACATATCTCAGATTTGTGGACTTTGCCTGACTAGAGAGTGATGCAGGTTGGTCCCTGTGTTTTGAGAACAGGGACGTAAGCTATCCCTGATTTTTGTTTGGGATTCAGGCATGTATTCTTTTCCTGCTAACATTTATGGTCCTTTTCATCAATGCTTCTCAACAGTTCAGGTACAACTGCACAGTTGTGTTGCAATTGGCCCCAGATTTGGGCATGAATGACAAAGGAAACTCCATAAAGATTCAGGAGGCAAAGATCCTTATTTATTAAAGAATGCGAATGCTTATATACAGCATTGTGAGAAGCAGTGCAAAGAACAGTTTCCATTGGCTAAAAGAACAAACACCCCTTGAACTGAAAAACAACCCAGTGTCTTCAAAACATCAGTAACAAACAGCAGGTGCAAGTTATTTTCCAACTTCGTTTATCATTCTTTCTGCCTGGGAAAATTATCTTTCTCACAGGCTCTGGTTGCACTGATTCTTGAAAATCTCTCTTTGACCAGGATGTCAGCATCCACACTCTTGTATATACCCATACTTGTTTATTGTGATTGGAAGGCAAATCCTTCATGTCAAGCATTGCAAGCAGTTGGTTGTGCCAGGGTGGCCATTCTGGAATTCTGCAGTGGATGCATATTAGGCTGCATGTGAAGAGAGAGCCCCTTCTTGCCTTGGGTGGATGAGCTGCAGTGGGAAGGATGCAGCTTCATCCAGAGCTTAGAAAAGCCGCTCTCAGGAACTCAGTGTGGCTGTGGTGGCTCTTAGCACCCACTGTCCTTGATTTGACAACCCTTCTTTGTTTTCCCAGAAAACATTCACTGTGTTTGCCAAGCTTCTGGAAATAGCTGCAGCCTTTTGTGGTGGAGGGTGGCATGGCTGTGGGCCAGAGGGGCAGAATATTTTAGCTGTTGCCTCTCAGCACAGCGTGATGGGCGAGCAGACTTTCAAAAACTAACACTCCTAAAGCTGTGATAAGGTGCTCAGGCTACAGGGTTGGAGGCTGTGTTCATGCTTGAGATAAAGTCCACTGTCAGCACCACATTCACACCTCCCCTGTCACACCAGGCACCCCATGGTCCTGCCATTCCCACCAGTCACTTGCTGCAAAGCCTCAGCGTGGGGGGACCGGGCCCTGTGCTGCTGTCACCAGGGGCTGCACAGCTCCATGTGCCCTTGGGGTGACATTGAGCTGGTTAGAGGGAATACTGTGGAGTGGAAGAGATTTGTCACCAAAGATTGTCACCCGGAACTTAGGACTCAGCCGCTTTCCCTTGTGATGCACTGTCTGGATAAAAGAGGAATGGGTGGAGTAGTGTATGCCAGGTGTGAGCTGAGGAATGCACAGTGCCATGGCTGCTTCCCTGTGTGGGTACAAACACCAAATGCATTCTCTGAAACAGCAGAAATCAGGGGCAGGCAGTTAAATCTGCCTGTAGAGGCTGAGGAAAGCAATGATTTCCTTACTTACAGTGTTACTTACAGTCTCACGCTGTAAAAGTTAATTTGGAATAAATTGTTTAGTGTCTGTGGGCTGGCAGTTTTCTGGAATTACAGACGTTCATTTAATTAATTTACAGAGACAAAGGACACTTGTGTTAAGCAGCTGAATGCCACTAGAAAACTGAAGCTTTCTAGACTTCTTAGGATTCTTTTCTGGGGAAAAGAATCCTTCCTGTAATCAAGACAGTTTAATCACTGAGAGTTTAAACTGGTCCTTCAGGATGAGGACTGGTTCAAAGGCTTCCGCCTACGGATATGGTGTCAGCTTCAGCTCAAAAAAGTGCTTCTTTGTAGTGCGAAGGTGTGTCATTGCCACAGTTTCAATGGACTTACATGGCTGGGGAAATGAACAGAATTTTTCACCAAAGTTCTCAGTTGACCAAGTCATTGGAGAATTGCTACTTAAGTTAATATGACTGCTAACCATATTGGGGAGCCAAGAAACTGGTTGCTGTTGATCAGCTGCACAGGTATAGCTGCAGTTCTCACTCCCTCTCTTGAGGTGTTTCCGTCCAAACCTTGAAAAATTTTCAGCCTATATGGGACTAAACTCTGTACTGTTATAAATATTACAGCTCTATTGCTGCAGGGAAGACTTTGGCTCTTTGCACAAATAAAACTATTGGCATACAGCTCCCAGTGAGCACAGTCAGCTTCATGTGTGCCAGTCAGCCAGTAGCATTTTTGCAGTTTGTTTGCACTCAGTGGATCAGTCAGGCTTGAGTAGCAGCTGCACATGGAGGGGTTGTTCAGTGTGTCTGTGTGTGTCTGATACGCTGTAGGAAGTGTTGGACTCACTTTCCTCCATGGCCTGTTAAAAGGGGGCCCCAGATGCCCCCCTTAAGCCAGAACTTAAACACCCCAGGTAACATTGCTGTGCCCCTCTGCAGTGAGTAGAATGTCCGAGTCTAAGTTCGATCTGCGTCTCTCTGAACTTCCTGATCATGGGAGCAATTTATTCTGTGTATCCATTCACTCTACCCACCAGGACTGGGTTCTATCTGCTCTGCTTTTAAAGTTGGATGGTAAAGCTATGCAAGAATAAGCAGTAATGTAAATGGAAAGGTGGGGTAAGAATACAACCACACAATCTGCTTTTTATAGAAAATAGTGCTTCAGTGCTTTCTGAAACATGGGAGAACCCTCCAAAGGTCCTTCATTTAAGCACTCAAAGCCTATCTTTGAAAAAAACTTCTTTATGAACAGTTGCCGATGCTTTAAATGTCTTAACTGTGTTTGATTAAAACCAACACATCACTATGAGTTGCACAGCAGATAGAGGCCACAGAACCTCAGAGGCAGAAAATGTTTTTAGTATCCCTTTCCCACTGGAGATTCTTCACATAATTTCTGTGTTGTTTGACCAAGAGGATTTGTTTTACCCTGTCACCTCCCCAAGGATAACAGCACATATTTTGCGTAGTGTTGAAGTGTGAAGACCATTGTGAGCCATGACATCATATCTCAGGCCAGAGCAGATCAGGAAATGACCAAGAAGGCCTAAAATATTGGCCACGGGAATAATGAACATTCTTATCCTAGATAGGTCAGATGCACCTGACAAGTCTAATAGGACAAGGAGATCTTTCACACTTTAGCACATGATGATAATTTAGTGCAGAGAGATGGTTTGTGAGAGGCAGAGGTGAATCAGGGTGCAAATCCTCTAGATGACACACTAATAAATCAGAGCTGTTCTCACACAGTGAGGAGTAAAGGAAATACAGGCCTGAATAGTTGGACTGCTCCAAATCTGACCTTTATTTAACTTCAGGAGGCTCAAAATAAATTCTGGGTCCCGACTTCCAATCTCAGCTAGAACAGTAATTCCCTCCAGATATACCGAAATGACCAGTGAGAAGACAGATATACTAATGGCTAGGTAGCTTTTTACAGGGGTGGAAGGGAAGGAAGCTAGTAATAAGAAAAAAACAGCAAACTACATTTTCTAGAAAATTTAATGGTGTTTTGCAAAAATAAATAATTATAAATATTGGTTCATAAACTGAATAGTTTCAACTATTTTTAGCTGATGTAAACCAGAAGATTAGTCAGTTTAAAATATAATTTTTAAAAAGAGAGTCAGGGAGGTTTATAAGCTAAATTATCTGTGAGGTCTTACTCAGTGGGTTACAAAGCTGAGGGTTGAAGGTTTGTTTGGTTGAAGGTTCCGTGGGCTGATCACTGAAGTCAGAGCCAAGATGAACCTTTGGGTTCATGGGCTGGGTCATTTGGACTCATTTTGCCCACAGCACAGGAAACCTTTTTTAAAGTTCAGACAGACCTGAATCGCAGATAGTTCTCATGCTCTCTTGCTGCTGGTTTTGTAGGTAATCTGTTGTCTAAATTGCTAGAGAACATTTCACTCTGTTCATCTCTCACTTTGTATCAAGTACTGAGAGCAGGATGACTTAAACTAAGACTTAGCTGCTTTATGTCTTTTATTATTTAATTGTGTGGGAGACAGGATTGACCACTGATTTAAGTATTGCTTTGAGAAGTGGAAATGTGCATTACTTTGATGATCTGGCTTGCAGTCTAAGCAACTGTTTGTATTTCTGCCCTGCAAAAATGTGTGTGTGATGCACCCCCATGGCATGAAGTGAGGTTGTTGTCTCTGCGTCTTTACAGTCGTAGAAACAAGAATGAATGAGAGCTTTAGCAGGTACTCAGTAATTGCCTAATGACCAGAAAATTTCTACTGGAAGAGAGAGTCTGCATTTAAAATTTTCATACTTCCCCACTGTAACACTTTGTGTGGCTTTCCAGAGCTATCTTTCGCACACTGCTGATCATTATACCACTGTACTCTAAACCTCAGAACAAATCTCTGCTTGTGCAGGTCTGAGAGCTTGACCTGGTACTCCTTAGCTTAGCTTCAATTGCTTTGAACCTTTGTACCTTCACTGAGGAAAGGAAACGTCCCAACCCTCCTGGCTGAGGTTTTCTAGGCCCAGTGCCCACCAATTTGTTCCCTAATGATCCCACCAGCCTGAGGCTGTGAAACACAAGTGTTGCTGAGCCATGTGTGCTAGGCAGAAAGCTCAGAAGGCAGGAATTCCTGGAGCAGCAAGAGGAGGGAGGCATGACAGGAAGAGGCATGACAGCCCCTCACAAATAGTGCAAGAATAGCAGTTCTCTGTCCCGGCCCCAGATTCCCTTATCCGGGAGCGCTGGGCGGTGGGTCCTGTCGACACGTCTGCCTCGCGTCCTGCTCCTCACTCACCACCCTCAGATACAGAGTGGCTTGAACAAGTTCCAGTGCTCCATCCCCGAGCTTCCCAGGACCCTTCCATGCAGCACCCTTGGGCAGCCAGGTGACATCACTGCCAAATGCCGTGTAGGCACTTCCTGTGTCACATTCCTGACTGGAGAGCCTCTTGCCAAGTCCTTGTCATTCTACACAGTCTTCTTAGGAACAAATGGTCTAATTTTAACCTGCCTGCCACAAACACCTTCCTGAAATAAGTTCTCACTCTCTCCTGCCTTGTACTTGAGAGTTTAAAAACAAAATCCCTCATCCTTAGGGTCCAGAGCTAAGGCCTGTAAGCCCTAGGAGGGAGCAGGAGCCTGTGCCAGAAGTGCTGTCACTGTTAGACCCATACTGAGCTGTGAGGGCAGGAATGTTCCACAGAGGCACACTCAGGTGATGCACATCACAAAGTTGCATGGATCTGATCCAGTCTGAATCAGTTGTTCTCTCTTTCAAGGACCTTGCAATAGAAGAACTTGTTGTTTTCTGGGCTGGCTGCAGCCAGACATGACATTGAAAAGTGCAATAAATGGGCTTAGTGTCCTCTGTGGTATGCCTAGAACAATTGCTTTAATCACCATCCTTTCTTTTTTTGGGGTCTAACTAGGTGAGTGCTGGCCGAGGACTCAGTAAACTGGTTCTGATCCCACAGATGTCAGTTCCTATCTGGCTGTGCTGTCCTTGAAGGGCATGTGCAGCAGTGACCTGCTTTGAGAACAAGTTAAAAACACTTACAGGAGGAACAGAAATTACTGTGAGATGAGGACAAGGAGCACAAACTCCACAAAATCGCTGGGGACTTATGCTCCTACCTTTTGCTGTTTCCATGGAAGTGATCATGTGAGCTCTTGTACTGAAGGATCAAGGCAAGGCTGAACTGCTGTTTATAGCAGAGTGTAAGATGCCACATCTTTAAAGAACCCTCTAAACAGGAAAGGAAAATGTGTTTTCAGGCAGCTGCTGTCTTTTTGTTGCCCTCTTGGGAGTGACACACAGATCCCTTATGCTCCTTTTGACCTGGTACTTAAGCAATTCCTTGTACCTGCAGGTCAGTTGATCAGGTAATGGACTCCCTGCGGTCTCTAGTGCACTACGTCTTAAAGGATAAATAGAAAAAGGCAAAAAGTCCTTTGGGATCTCACCGTATCCCAGCCTGACTCGCCCATGGGGCCTTTTCTGAGCAGAACTGCAGGCAAGGAGCAGCAGCCCCAAGGCTGATCCCCAGGGCTTTGCCAGGATCACCGTGAGGTAGCCCAGCCCTTGCAGTGGGGGAGGCTGTTAGCCATGGCAGCTGCCCAGTTTGCCCCCATTCATCTGAGGACTAAAACAGTATTGGCTCACACAAGGTGAGTGAAAAGTGGTTGGTGTTACTAGATACTCTGAAGGTCAAACCCCTGGCTCCAGCTGGGCTTCAGTGGATGAGAACAAACATGACAGTAGGGCTTCATGTGCTGAACATCCCAGCAGGAGCTGGGAGCACAGCAGCATGGTGGTAGGAGGACAGAAGGGCCTTGGAGGATAGGACTTCTCCATTCCGGGTGAGCACCTGAATTACTCCAGCTCTTGCACAGGCTGGCATAGCATTTGCTCTCTTCTCTAGCAGGATCATACAGGATCTTTGGAATGTCACTGGCAAGAACTTTGTCAAACTGATTGATTTCAATGAGCTAGTTTTGTTTCCAGCTTTCCGCCCTTCTCTCATTTTGACACATCTTTATTAGCCAACTTCTTAACATCCTGAGAAGCAGCGCAGAGCCCCCAAGTTGGGCAACTTACTAGTGGGTTGGGGAATAAGAACCAGCTAGAAGCTGACAAATGCCTCAGAACATACATGCACTGTTTTCTAGTTCATCTTATCAATCTGCCTCTCTTTTTCCCTGCTCTCTGGTTTCAAGGGCATATTCCCATTTATGCCTTGTCATCAAAGACTTGTTTTGGCCTTTTAGCTTCTCTGCCCTTCAACATCTGGAGAGGAAAATGATGTGAGAGCTCCTTCTCTGTCTGTCGCTGTGTGTGTGACCGCAGTCCCGGTTCTCCCGGGCTCCGAAGGATGCTGGCAGGGCTGGGAATGCTGCGGTGCTCGAGCCCGGAGCGTCACCTGGCGCCCAGTATGGGAAGTGCTTGCTGGTTGTTGTCTTGGGAGGATCCAGCTGTGAGGTTTGCACATCTGGTGAGACGACGCGGACAGTTCATTTCCGAGGCTTTGCATACCATGTGTCCCAGCAGTATGACTGATGCAGGATGGCTAAAAAAATCCTGTGTCGTCTTTATGGAAATGAGATGTAACCTTTGATTGGTACTGGGGAAGATCGTGGAGAAACTGTCTTTGTATGTCAGACTCAGACCTGGGCATTTTATCCCTGCAGGATTTCTCTTGTTGAAGAGATCTCTGTGCCTTTGGCTAGGTTGAAATCCCCCATAATAAACTTGAGACTTTGAGTTAGCCTGATCCAGAGCAAGATTTTCAGTCCATAAAATGTTTCATGGTGCCAAATTCAGTCTCAGAGTTAAGCCAGGCAACCTGGTACAGCCTTAACCTTCATCCAGTCCAAGCCTTGTTGTATGTTAGGCATAAACAAAACAAAAATCTTTGGAAACAAAGCCACCATATCAAAGCATCAGCCACATGCATAGCAATGAACACATCACTTCCTTCTTACCTGAGGAAGGGAAAGGGACTGCTCGGAGTTTAACCAAAGCATGTTTAGTTAATAAACACTAATTGCCATCTATCAGGCACACACATTTTTTCTAATTTAAAAATCCACACTGAAGCCTCTGAAGAGATGAAGATCAGAACAGGCTCAATTTTCCATGCAAATAATTTGCTTCTGATCTTGACCCAGGATTTTCATAACAATTAGAGACAGCGTGGGGCTGCTGTGTCTCTGAGCTGCCCACAGTACCCAGCTGTTCCTCTCCCCATGGGATTCCTTTCATGACTGGCTCTGAAGGGAGATGTGCACCTGAGACATTTTCCTTCACCAAGCTGAAAGTCATGGGCTCTTCAACCACATTTATTTCTGCCTCTCCTTTTCCTGTTGTTTTGGTTTTTTTCTCCCAATTTTGATCCCACTTGCTGAGTCCTGACAGGAACCAGATGAAAAGATTCAAGCCTTTCAGTGTCAATACTGGACATCAATCTAGATTTATTTATGTTTGAGTACATGAGATTGTGTGTTTAAATCTATGTGAGCACACCTGTGCAGGTTCTATACCTCTCCATTAATATGATCATCAGGAATCTTCAAAACACACCACACCACCATCCCCCTTGGATTCAAGACACTGACTTTAAAAAGAGAGATTTTTGGTTTGGTTTGTTTGTGGAAGTGGCTTTCCAGGATGCAGCTTGCTGTGATGTGATTTACCTTTGTTTTCTTTGGTGTGAAAGTATTGGAGCAACTTCCAAGCTACCTTAATGGGAAAATATGAATCACATGCTTGCAGATACCTTTTAACAGAAATGAAATTGTATTTGCACACATGTAAATATTCCATGTAGACAAGTTCTGAGATGTAGGGAGGTGGGAGGGAAAGTTGTGTTTGAGATGAGCAAAGTACCTTACTAGGTCGTTTTATTAAAGTGACCAGTTTTATCTGGAGTGACCACTGTGGCCATTGATGCAAAGTCCCGCATGAACTGAACCACTGAATTTGCTTGAAATATTTATTGTTTGAACTGCTGAATATATTCTTAGAACAACACCTGATCTTGATTCATAAAACACCAATGCTAGAGTTAGTTCTGTGTTTCATTCTTTCTCATATAGAAATATGCACGTTACATTTATCATGACGACTTCAGCCTCCAATTTTGATTTGCTTATGTACAAAACCAAACAGTTCTTCAGTTGACCTTCAGAGATACTACTTCAGGCTAAGCTTGGAGCCACACACACACTCCTGCAGTGACTTTCTCTGAACTGACTTAAAGAAACAGCTCTTGGCTTTAACTCCACTGAGAGTCAACTTATATGAGCTTTTTCAGTTGTTCTTATAATAGTCAGTTGAATGACAAAGAGATACTCCAACGAGCTTCCTTTGAAACTCATAAAGCTACTTTATTTTAGGAAAAAAAACATTATTAAAAAGCAAGACCAATTGCAGCTTTTCAAGCTTAATTTTCTCTTTAATTCACACCTTAATTTGTGTTGCCTTTTGCAACCATTAAGCACTGCCTTGCCTCCTTTAGAAAGAACTTTAATCTTCTAAATCTCTTTTATGCTCTACATGAACCTCTCAGTTGGCAGAAGAGACAGGCCAAATCCTGTCCCACAAACTTGTGCTCCTGTTCCCACTTCCTGGAATTGCTAAAAGAAGGCAGCAGGCAGGATGGGGTTCATAAGACGTGCAGCCCTCTTGCAAATGAATTGAACTCTGCACGGAGTTACTAATTGCCGACGTGAGAAAGTAATTCAGTTTGCTTTGATTTCTCTGAGTCATACCTAGAAGAGGGATTTACTGCTCATCACTGCAGAGACTCTTCCTCCGACGAGGAAAGAAAAGGAAAATTCAGTTTAATGGGAGAAGTAGTTTGTCTTTCTCACATCTTCCACAGAGCTGGACTGCATCTTTGCCTCACCACCAGTCCCCCTGGAGACTGATAATGGAAAAAATACATGTATGGAGAGGAGATTCCACTGTAGTGGAGAGGAGCTGGAAAGACAAAATGCTACAGAAACTTACTAGAAGCAATTCAGTGTTGTTCTCACTTCATTTGTATCTCTGAAATAATTATCAAAAAAAGTTATTACCTTCTCCATCAGGGTTTTGCTACTCCCTCTCCTACTATCTAAAGTTACATGTTTTGCAAGCGATGGTTCACTGGGGAGCTGTAAAGGCCAGCTTGAAATAAGCAGCTTGCTGTAATGTGTCAGTCTCAAAGTGCCCTCACTATTCTGGACTTTGATGGCTGCATTCTGTGTCACCTACAGGCATAAATCTAGAATGGCTTTAGTGAAGTGAAAGAGCCACACTGCTGCACATCTTTTACCTACCTGTCATACTCCTGATGGAAACCCAACTGCCCTTTTGTAGCTTCTTGTTTTGAGACACCTTCCTGAATTTCTACTGGTGTTTTAGGTTCCCACATTAACATACTAACTAAAAATAGCAATTGTGGCTAGGAGAAAAATGAGAATGTTATTTAAAGGAGCTATGTGTGCCTGGGGCAGTCCAGTCACTTCTTATACTGTCACTTCTCAGCTACAAAACCTGGAAGAAGCTCATTTTTCCATGTTGTTTTAGTACCATGTGACCTGTGTTCTAAATTGGCACCTTTGTCACCTTCTCCCACAGTGTCTGAGCCCAGAGAAGAGAGGTTCTTCTGGAGGCTCTGTTGGGAGCTGTGCTGAAACCCGTTCTCCTGCTTTTGGCTCACTCTATGGGTGATACTCTCAGGGCTCCAGTCTGGTCTGGAACTCCTTCGAGTGTGAGTGTCCAGGCTCAGCTCATCCCAGAACACGATGGGACTCTGTGCAGCTGGAGCTGCTCCCACACCACCAGCCTGTTGACAGAGAGAAACACACATTAGAGCTGTGTTTGCACAAAGCAGAACCCTCTGCTTCCAGGGCAAAGATGCAATTTCCATATGTCCCAGTCTATAGTGAATGCCTTGTTATCTAGGAAGGCTTCCCCAGCCAGATGTTCACCTCCTTACTTGTTGGACAGATCCCTGGCTACTTTCCATCTTTTTTTTCTTGGAGATTGCTGGATTCCAGTGACACACCAGGCTGTCATTTTGAACACTGTAGTTCTTGTTTCCAAGAAGCCAATAGGTTCTCATTTTCCCTTTGCCCTGGACAAGAAAAGGAGAGAGCAGAAAACAGCTGTTTTCATGGGATGTGAAGCAGAGCCGGAATCACTATGGCCAGAGCTAATCCCTGTCCTGCATTTGTTATCTTTCCTTCTCTCATAAGTGGCTGCTTATCAGGGAAAGAATCATAATTTATGTGCAGTTTGGGTGCTAATAATCTTTTCCGTTCAGAGGTCACTGCCTTGCTGGGTTTAAAAATCAGCCTTAAACCCGTGTGTCTTTGACTGAATACTAACGTTTTGGGCCATACTCCTGTGGTTCCATGCAGGTGCAGACATAGCAGCTGTGTTTCAAAGCACACAGAACATTTCTTCATCACCTTTGAGGAGTAATGTGTAGCCACTTCCAACTGAATTAGCAAAAGAACCTTGGGAACATGGTTAAAAGTTGACTTGCTCTTCACAGAAAAGCAATGGTCAAATATGTCATCTCCTCCCTATCCCATTAAATGCCTTTATTGTTGTAAAGTAACAGAAAAACTGTTACCTTGACTTCAATTTCTCCTCTTAGTTCAATTTCATATGCATCATCTGTGAGAAGGGCTTCATATGTAGCAGAACTGATGTGGATCTTCTGCGCTAGGATTCAGAGCAGAGCAGAAATTAATGATTCCCTGAATGCCAGAGACCACACACCAGCCCTCCTGCGTTTATCAGTCCAGTGTTTCCACCTCCTCTTTTGGTTAAGGGATGTGACTCTACATGCCCATGCCAATCCACAAGAGATTCTCTTGCCTATTTGGTGCATGTACAGGGATAGTGGGGATGGCAGGTCAAGGATGTGCTACTTCCTTAGATAGATGGTAATTAGTTCTCTGACCTGGGATGGTCTCAGAGAATGCTTCTTCTCCTCTGGAGACCTTATTTCACACTTGACTGTGCCTGATGTGAGGGGGTGTTTGGGGTTTTCGTTGCACTGCAGTGTCTTCGAGGTGCAGAGTGCACGTGTGGGTCTGGCTGGATGCCCGGATCCTGCCCGAGGCACTTACGCAGGCTGGTGGATTCCATGCGGGAAGCTGTGTTTACAGTGTCCCCAAAGAGGCAATAACGAGGCATTTTGTACCCCACAACTCCAGCTACACAAGGTCCTGAGAAAACACAAGGCAGAGAGACCCCCAAAAGAAGCAGTAAGTGCAGGGCAGTGTCAAATGCCAGCACCTTTGCCAGTCACTCTGTGTCCTCAGAGAGACCTGGGAACTGGGAGTACTCCATGCATCTGGGGCCTGCCTGCACAGTATTTACTTAGTAAGAGAAGTCACGATTTGATTAGCTGTATATAATTGATGCTGATATCACCAATACTAAATTGCTTCCCAGACCTTTCCACACTGATACAGGCAAAAGTAATTTCACCTCCCTGTTCCTGCTGGAACGAGGAGAAATACTTACCCTGATGTGTGGGAAGAGGCAGCAGCTCATACAGAAATGCAGAATTCCTTTCTCCTCACACAATTGGACTGTGTCCTATTCTGTTTTTCTCCTGCCTTCACCTCAGCCCATGTACCTGTGTGTATCCCAGCCCGCAGCTCCAGTCTGCCCATTGGCATGTGAGGGATCACAACCTGCCGCACTGCTGCCACCAGATCCAGGGACATTTTGGCAATCTCGTCAGCGTGTTTGGTGCCATTCCTCTCTGGCAGGCCGCTCACTACCATATAGGCATCCCCAATGGTTTCCACCTAACAGGAAGGGGCATGTATCACTAAGTGGCAGGCACTGAGCTTTCCTTTGGAAAGAAAATCAGAATAAAATTTGTTTTAGCTGTTCAGCACTTGCCGAACTGTGGTGTAGTCCCTGTACAATGGCAGGTCTTGTATTTCATGGATTTTGGCCTCCTGGCCTGAGGTATTTGATATTCACCAGAAAACAGAGTAAGAAAGATTTCAGCAGCTTCCAGATTATTTTCCTGTGGGTTTGTACTCACCTTGTACACATCATAAGACTCAATCCTGGTGTCAAAGCAGACGTACAGATTGTTAAGCATCTCAACCACTTGCAGGGGAGTACAGGAGGCAGCAATGCTTGTGAACCCCACGATGTCGGAGAAAAAGATAGTCACCTGTTACAGAGAGAAGGAGAACATGAAGCCAAGGTCTCCAGGCAACAGCGGTGAAGCCTTTGGAGAGTTTGGGGATTTGGGAAATCCCGAGCACAACAGCCTAAGGCACAGGCTGCACATAGAACAAATCTTGCACAACTCAGTAGATACAATCCTAAATTAACAAGCTCTGGCTCTGAATTGTTTTCTACTACTTTGACAGATAAAATTATTCTTATCTCCAATAAGTGCACTTTTGTGAATACCTCATGCTAATGGGAGACTGAAGGTCAAATGCTTTGAATCTTCTGAGCAGTGATCAACAGACTTCTTGTAGAAGTAGAGTCTCATTTTCCTTTAAAAGTGATTTAAACTGTGATAGGGATAAAACTAGGTACCCAAAAAACTGTGAAATAAAATCTCAACTGCTCTCTCTGCTCTTGTTGAATTAGAAAATATTAACTGGATTTTGTTTCTCTTCAAATGATGTTTGTTATGATCAAGTAATTTACAGAAAAAAATCACTTTTATAAAAGATCAAACTTTTAAAAGAAAGAATAGAATTGAGGAAGAGAAATGTGTGTTGCAGCTGTTGGCAAAGAATTGTTTCTTCTCTGTGCTGTCTGAATTGTGTCAGTGTTTAAACTCAAATCATCCTTGCTAATACCAATTAATCTGGAAGAGCCACCTTTTCACTCTCTGCCTTGGTTCGGCACTTTTGATGTCATGACTATTGTGGATTATTATTAATTGTGCAATTACAGGTTGTTGTTTTGATAATGACACCTACAGATTAAATGCAAACATTCATTACTGTTCCACAGCTGAAAGTAAGGGGGTGTCCAGGGAAAAACAGAGAATAGAATTGCAATTACTGTAGCATGAGGATTTGGGCTGAGAGCTATGCAGCACAGCTGCTAAATTCAACACTGACAGCAGCAATTCTTTTATTCTTCCTATTTCACGAGGAGACTCATTTCTTGCTCCTATGAACTCATGATCCAATGGTGCTGGCTGGCTGTTGTGGGTAGGCTCTTAAACACAAAGACAGTTTGACAGTATAGGATGTTTGACATCTAAATGTATGTGTCTGAAAATCTCAGCTCTTCTTCCTTCCTCATCAGCCTAAGTGCTCCATAGCACATTGCACAGCTCTTTCCAAAACCCATCAGGAATATCTGGATTTCCACACTCAATTCTGAGTGCAAACCCAGGATTCTAAAAACCATGAAAAGGTAGGTGCTATTTTAGGTGAATACTTCTCTACCCTTGGTGGCAACATCCTTTCCATTTGCTAACCTGATCATAGTTTTCTGCCTCAACCTTTTGGCATTTCCTTAGCTGCTTGGCCACAGACTTTGGCAACATCTGGTGCAAGAGGTCCTCAGCTAGGCACCTCTCCCTTTTCAAGTCCTCTGTCTTTTCCTTGAGGTTCTTGGCATAATTGTGTATCCAATCTGTCATTTGCTTGAAGGACATCAGTACAATGGGGTAAATGAGACAAGCAACTACCAACAGACTAATCTTAAGACTTATTGCAGACAGGATTTCCTTAGATTTCTTGTGCAGCTTTTCCTGTCCCTCCTGCAGCAGGCAGCTCTGTGCATAGTGCAGTCCCCTTACCAAGGCTTCCAGGGACACAAAGTCACCTGGGCCCAGGAATGGGGTAAAGAAAGAGATTCCTTCATAATGGGTGAAATGGAGTGACAGATTGACATTATCTGTCCAGCACTTATGTGCAGTCTCTGAGGAGAAGAGAGCATAGCTCAGAGTGGCAAAATGTTGATGCAATGTGGTTTGAAGGCTCATAGGTGCTGGCACTGGCTGAGCTTTGAGCACAGCTTCTCTGATTTGGAGGATGAGTTTAAAAGCTACTGCGTCTGCCCAGTCAGGATTGTGTCTCATGGCTTTGAGGTCCTCATGGGGACTCCTGAAACGCTTGAGCAGTTCAGAGATCGCTCTGGACAGCACCTGCCTGACTTCAGTAGCCCCTGAGATATTCAATTTGTGTCTCAAGTCAGTTATGTAAAACCTGCAAATGGAGATTTTCTCCTCCTTGCACTGGCAATTCTTGCAGTACAGTTCTGCTTTACTTGCTGTACAGAGGGAGTTTAAATTCCCCAAGAGCTGAGAATGGAATGATCTATTCCTTGTGTCTGCTGCTGGGAACAGCCAGTTGAGCCTTTCTTCCTGCAGGAGAGAGATGAGGTGAGCAGTCCAAAGGTTCTCACAGGAGGCAAGTTCCTGAAGGGCTTTTCCTGTGTTTTTCCATATTTCCAAGCTGTTGCTCAAATCAAAGGAAATGGCACCAAGGAGGCTGCAGAGGGAGACCATGCATGCTGTCAAAATCCTTTGAACTGTTTTTCTACTACCAGCATTGGAGGAGGGAAAACATCTAGAAAAAAAAATTTTAAAAAAAAGAATTAAAAAAACAACAGCGGTATTGTCTGATCCTGGGAGTGTTTCTTCCAGCTCCTGAAACCACAGCTGGATCTAGCAGTGATATTTAACAATTGCCATGCATTCTGAAACAAAGCACAAGTTGCATGCATTATCTGGATACTTTTTAAAGACATATTTTATTATATTTTGTTCCACCTGACATTAATTTTAAAAGAAAAGCTGTATTTATGACACCTTTTCCTTAACACAGTCTGATGTGCAAAAACAGATGAATGATACAGTTTTTCTGTGAGAATAAAAGCTAATAAAACCATTTACTGTAGGTTTTATTCTCTGTGATACTTCTCTCCAAATCTTAAGGAAGACCATGAAAAGATGGGTTACCTATTCCCCCAGTGATGCCAGTGATCACAAACTGAAACTGTTGAATTTTTTTAATTAAACATTGAGAATTTGTTCTTAATAGGCATTTCCAGATGATGAATAATTTCTGTTGATATGTTCAAGTGAGCTCAGATGTTTTTTACAGTATTGCCTAAATATTTCAGAAGTAAAATGAATCACATTTCTGTTTTGCTTCAGTTTTTACCAAAGCATCTGCACATCCAATTTTTACTGTTTGAGCTTCATGATTACCTTTCTGTCTCTCTTTCATGCTGCACATAATGGACATCCATGCTCCATACAGCAAAGTGACCTCTAATGATTTTAATTTTCAAAACTATTATTCTATCATTTACAATCTTACATTAACGATACACCTGAAAAAACTCAGGATGTTATGCTGGAGCTGATGACTCCTGAATAACTGGGCAATCCTTATTTCCACTGATCAAGAACAAAGTTCTGCATAGTAAAGCTTATTAAAAAAAAAACCCTCCTCAGATCCCTCATTCTTTCAGATATAGGAAATCACACTTTTAGTCAGGCAAATAAAACCTAATAAAGCCTATTATTTCTCAGGAGGGGCTGATGTTACGCAAAATAAATTCTTGATGAATTGTGGTAAATGTGGGCAGAATGGTGGTAAATGGTTGTAAAGTAGAAGAAAAGTGATAAAAATACAGTCCCCAAAGACGATTAACAGCCATGTTTTCTCTTATTATTTAATACAATTTATGTTTAATAACGTATTTACTTTCATCCAAAGGTTAACATCTGCAAAATATCAAACTAAAAGGAACTGCAAGCCTAGACAATGCGTCTCTGAGCATTTCTATTTTTGCAACAAACTTCCAACCTTTTCCTTACTTTATCTACTTCTTACCTTTGGGTCACTTGCCCTCCATTTATAATCATTCCTTTTACTCTTGGAAACACCTAATATGTGCCAGGGGGAGAAGAAAAATACAACAAAAATCCCCCTTGCTTTTATACTACCTATCTTCTATTACAATGAAAGAAGTATAAAGAAGGACTTTAATTGAGTACCAAGCTTAAAGTTGTGATTCTGCTTCGCTTTGCCAAAAATCCCTGTTTGTGCCAGTATGGCAGCTGACAGTGATTGCTCCGAGCTCTTCACCTGAGTGACTTAAAAACAAGCAGCGGGACCATGGAGGAGACAGGTCTGCCCTCAGAGCTGGATCTTGCCCTTCCCCTTGCTGCCTCCGAGATCACAGGTGGTAAAACCTCTCTGTAAAAGCATTTTGCAGTGCTTGTGCACTCACCTGCAGGGACCTGCTGGCTCCCGTGCTGCCTTTCCTCTGGGCATCGCTGGCTCCGAGGAGTCCCACTCACAGCCTCAGGGTCCTGCTACCTGCCTCCAGCCCTCCTCCCTGTACCCTCCTCCCCAAGTCCCCCGGAGGTGTTTTGTGATGCTCTGACTCTTCCCACTGCCCACCCTCCGCACAGCCAGCTCGCACCTTCCCCCAGGTGAGGCTGGCAAGCTCCAGCCCGAGGCAGGGAACAGGGAAAAACATCCAGCATTATCCCCAAAGACAGGCTCTGGGCTTGCCAGCAGTCAGGAAGGATCGACAGAGACATGTTTTGTTTTCATCTTGCAAAAAATACTGTTTATTGCACTAGTGTTTGGTTTAATGCTTGTGTTGTTAAAAGCATAATTTCCCAGTTCTTTTTGATAAAAGGTGTCATGATTATGACTTTATTCAAATTGCTTTCCTTCTTGGCATCTCTCATCCAGCTCTCGTTGGATTAGTTGGTTGCCATAACCTACAAAAATGTAAAAAAATGAAAAATCAGATTGTGAGATGCAGGAATTTGTGAACAGTATGTGTTGCGTCCAAGTTGCACGATTTAAATAACTGAAATAATTCTCACTCAAAGTTTATGTTAAATTAAAAGATATTTGACATTCCAGACTTGAGCTGCATGTGCTGCCTTTTAAGATGCAATTGCAGTGTACTGATGAATGCAAATTTGAATACTCACTTCTGAAATCTTTGTGACTCCAAATAAAACTCCAGGATAAAGGGAGAATGCATTCCTATTATCAAAACTTATTTAAATAAGTGAAAAAAATTTGGGTATTTATTTCAGAGGAGGATACTTTCAATTGGTAAGAGTGATACAGCTCCCTGAGCAGGTGACAGAAATGCCAGTGAGAGAACCCCAGCACAGCCAAGTGTCTGTGTTCTGCCACAGCACCTCCCAGCACCTCACCTGTTCGATCCAGCTGCTGTAGGCAGAGACCCGAGTGAAGACAGAGGGTTTCTGATAGTAGTTGCAGCCACGAGAAGAGCCGAAGCTGACGATGCCGTGCACTTCCCACCTGCCATCAGCCCCTTGGCAATTCAGTGGGCCCCCAGAGTCCCCCTGGGAGGAAAAGGAACACAGTTAATGGCAGTCATAGTGTGAGCAGCTCCTCTGTGGGATTTTTAACCTTTCCTTCCCATCAGGCCTGTTTGTCTAAACCTGAGCCCTGAGAGTGGACTCACATTACAACTGGAGATGATTCCGTCCCCACCAGCACAAACCATGGTGGGTTTCACTGTCTGTCCCCACCAGGAAGGCTTGGAGCAGGTTGCATAATCTACCACCAGCAGAAGGCCTTGCTGCAGGTCATCGGGAAGGGGTCCATTTGCTGAGAGAGAGAACAGAAACAGTCATGGTACCAGCTGGCACTGAAGGAAGAATAAAACTGCCCTCTTAAATTTCTCCTGGGACCTGGGTACCATCACTCCAGGTAAAACACTCCATAGGGACTTTACTAAAGGAGAAGCTGTATTTTTGTTAAAGGTATGAATGTCCCTTAATTCCATTCTTTTATATACACCCTAATTTACTAAAAATTTGCATGCCATTAAAAAATGTCTTGTTGTTAGATAAATAAAGGGATACTCTTTTTTCAGGAGTTTGCAATTTACTTATCCTTTGAGGAATTGCCTCCTGAGCCAAGCTGACACCTCTGCTGAGCTCTCTGAGATTTTCTTCATGTAATTATTCCCTTATGTGTCTTCAGATATTCAGCAGGCGTGTTGGGATTAACATGTGCACCTGTCTGCACACTATTAACATTTGCATTACAATAGCTGCTAAAAGCTCAATAAAGGCCCCTCAGGTGCATTACCAGATCTGTTACAAGGAAAATAAACTTGAAAGGGAAAAATCATAATGTGTGAGTGAAGTGGGGCCTAATATAATAAACTACCTCACTACGCTGAGTTTTGAGGGGAACTTGAGCACCATCAATAGTCTTTGCTGTCAATCTCACAGGAGGAGGCACTTCTGAAAGTTTTTTTTTTGTTCTATGGTTTTGCAAATGCCCAAGTACTCACTCTGCAGTCTTCCCCAGCCGGTCACATAGCAGGCAGTGTTGGAGGACAGGATGCTTTGGGCAGGGGGCAGGCAGGCCAGCTGAATCTGGTCACTTAAGGTGACGTGTTCAGAGAGCTTGATCAAAGCAATGTCGTACCTGTGGTGACATGCACATGTTGGGAAGTGGGGGAGAGAAAGGGAAGGTAAAAAGGTTTGCAAAATGGATTAAGACTCAGTAGCCTGAGGACTCAGCAGTTACACAGCACTAGGCCTATTCGAAAGAGAAGCAAGGGAGCAAAGGCCAGTGCGTGAGCAGTAAAGATTCCTGCACCCCAAAGCAATGGGGAAATTCATCGACTGGAAGGCTATTCCCTGCAGAACTGGCCGCTTTCCTGTTGGCAGAAAATTGTCCTTTATAGGTTTTTTTCGCCAAAACCAAGCATATGTTAGGACTCACTCCAAGGACCTGGAACTGAGGGGATTTCTTTATTACTGCCCTTAGCCTGCAGCAGGACATAGGGGTCATTCAGCCACACTGATATTAATGATCAAAAATTCTGTGCCTGTGCTGCTGGTAGGAGGGCTTCAAAGAGTTTTCATTCATTCATATAAAAGGTTTCATTCCCTTTCATTGTACAAAAGATATCATTGCACAGAACAGCTTCCGACCCAAGCATGAATGTGCAAAATGGCTTCTGGAAACATTATTAATCAATAAGAAAATAATATTTTTAATTGCTTTGTATTCTCTTGAGGAGGAAGGTACAAACTGGAGGTAACAGGAGGCTGTAAACATGGATTTAATTGCCATAACTCCAGGTGAGTGGGATTCAGGCAGTTTGATTTTTACCCTCCATCTAAAAACTGAAAAAATACTTGCCACCCGCTTACCCATTTGCAACATTCTGTGGATCCCAGTTCTCATTAACAATTATCTTTTCTGGAGAAAGTGCAATTGATCCTTCTTCCTCAGCTGCTAGGTTGTATTTTCCAAGAAACACTCGATATGTCCGAGAAGAACTGGGCAAGAAAAGGATGAACACTCAGTTATGCAGCTGCTACTCAGGCATCTGCATCTTTGGCTTCTGAGAGATTCAATAAGAATATCCTTGACTGTAATTTCTCATCATAGGCATGGTGTGTCTGGAGCTGAGCCAGTGATTTGCTAAGGGCAAAGATTGTGTTCTAGGCTTCATAATCATTTCATCTCTGAGCCATCCTCACAACTCCTGCTCAAGGTTTCATTAACAAATTCAATGTGCTTCCAGTCTTTGCAGGATTCCATTCGTATTCATCAATGCAGTAACAATTTGGACTTTTTTTGACAGCCATAAAGAGCTTTGCTAATAAACAACTGTGTGACAGATATAATATGTACGATTTATAATAATAACATGCTGCCAATCCTTCATGTTTCAGATTTGCTACAACTGCAAATGAGTTGCATATGATATTTGCTACAACTTGGTGTTACAATAACCAAATACTACCAGAGGAAAATGGGGTTGTATTTGTGGAAACAGTTTTGATGATGAAACATCATAGTGTACCTGATCATTTCTTTGTTACACTGCCACATAATATGAGGAGTTTACTGAAAATGGTTGGTATATTCAAAATATTTGTGATAATTTCTTCAGGGAGTGGATAGATTAGTTAATTTGTGGATCTCACTGACACATATATTACAGAAACAGGCAACACAGCTGAATTTTATTAGCAACTCGAAAACATAAGGATGTTTGTAGTTCATTTATGGAAAATTAAGAGTATATCATTCAGGTAACTGGGGGTTTTTCCCCCTTTTACATTAAGAAAATAAAGAGATGTCATTCTCCTGACTTATAATCAAAAGATATTATGCGAAACTCAGAGATTTCAAGTGGAAAAGTGAGAACTGACATTGATAAGGTTTTTATTCATCTCTTATGTGCTGCTTCCTGGGTCAGATTTAGCTCCATTACTTACCTGATGCAGTGGGCAGCTGTCAGTACCCAGTTGGTGGCAATGAGGGTTCCTCCACAGGTGTGATACCACTTGCCATTGGAATTGTATTGAAGGGAGGCCTGGGATCAAGGAACCAAGTAAGGCTCAGGCTTTTGCTTACTCATTTTTCATCGTTGTGCTTTGTTCCTGCACCCAGACACAACTTGCTGATGGTGGAAGACCTTGAAGTAACAAGTTTCCAACTCTTTGCCACAGAAGAGGTTTCCCTCCTTCTCTATCATCCAGAGATTGATTTTTAAATATATCTTGCTTAAATAGCCCAAGTCTACTTGACTTAAAATGAGAGCTTGCACTACCAGCAAAATGCGGCACATTCAGAGCTTTCTTGAAAAGACTGGAAAGTTTAGGATTGATCAGAACAAAAGAGTCAAAATCTAAGACATGTCAGGCAAGATGCATCAAACGGAATGTAAGAGGTGGTTTTGTTCAGTTGTGCTGTGCTGAGATAGCACAGCCCCAGTTGTTCCAGGGAAAGCACAGAATGACCAACCTGCCAGGGCCAGCTGTATGGTCTTGCATTTTCTCCTCCAACAACTCTGGATACAAGAGGTGGGTAGGCAGGAACCCCACAGCCAAAGGCTAGAAGACATACAGATAGGATGTGTGTTTTGAAAGTAGGTTTAAAAAAATATCTGTAAGATATGGAATAGCACAGCACCCAGTTACTCTTTCGAGAGACCTATGTAATGAACTTCCTATGCTGTATTTTTTTCTGCTTTGATGCAGAATGTTCAATTTGTCTGAAAAGGAAATTTTTTTTTTTAGATTTTAATTAACTTTTTCTTTTAAAACTAAAGCAGAAGTTGGACACGTACCTGCAGGCGCCAGAATCAACACAGATAAGAGGACTCCAAGCATGGTGCCAGTTCCTGGGTGCTGCAGGCTCAACTCCACGAGCCATTTTATATGGTGTCCTTTATCTCTGGGACACATGACTTAAAATGCAGAGCTATTCCAATACCAATGGAAAACTTGTGTCATTGTGGGATAATTTTTTATATACACAAGTTGCTAAAAAATTCCCCTTTAGGTGGACCTTGGATCCAGGCTATATAAACAACTTGGGTAAAAAAATTCCAAATTAGTCGCTTATTATCTGTAGCAGCTGTTTGCATTTCCATTGCATTGAAAGTTCATCACAGAGGTGTTCACAGAAGGAAAATGTTAAATGAATTATTCTAACACGTGGTGGTATGTCAGCAGTGTCTGATATATTCAGACAGTGATAGATTCAGATGTGTTGGTGGGGTTGGATTAGTTGATCTCTAGAGGCTCCCTTCCCACCTTAGTGTAAAATTCTGTACACTCACTGACTGCTTGGGATTTTATTTTGGTCTGGGGTCTGCTTTTGTTTTGTTTTGTGTCACTGAATGGCATCTACTGCGTTGTACTGACTGAAAACCTCTTATCTTCTTTCCCAGATCAAGCTGCATGTGTTTTAGTATGCCAGACTTCTTCAATAAACCAGACTGTAATCACTTTGAAGTGGAACATACTTCAAGCCATACAAAGAACCAGCTGTCCATGATGAAGCAGAAATTGCTGGATGGTGTGGTGAGTCATACTCTGTTCCTTTCCTATTTCCCTTTAATAGATCAGCAGCACAGTCCTGGAAGAGAACAGGATTCCTGCAGCATTGCAAATGAGCCTGTGTACACCCCAGAGCTGTGCTGACCTGGGCTATAACACACTGTGAGCTTGTTAATGAAAAAGAGCAAAGCACTTTCACTCACAGGACAAAGCAGGCAGGAGCAGGCATTTACATCCCTCCAGAGCTGTTGCCACAAAAGAAAGTGTCCTAATTCATTATTGACATTTGAGATCAGTGACTGGATATCAATGCTTACGCCTGTCTCTTTTTTCCTTTTTGTCTTCTACTACAGAAACTTGCTATCCTCTGTCATCTTTCCATCCACCAACCATTGAAAAACTGTTGGTGGTTATTTGAAACACAAACATCTCTATCCCATAAGTCAGGACACACATAGGGAACAAACTTATTAGAATGGAAACAAATATCATAATACAAGTTTTGTAACTAGAGCTGTATTGTACACAGAGACCAAATTAGGGGTTTAAAAATGCTAAGATAAATCTAACATTTAATGTCAGGATTAACAAGCAGCAATATCCCTGGTTTCCAGAGCTTCCATTCAGCAGTAGGTACTGTTTGGGATTAAAGATGCCTGGAGCACACATGTGGAAGGCAGAAATATAGAATGCTTTGCTGTTTTGTCTTCTCAAGAATGTATTTTCCTACCCAGACAATAGCACTTGAGAAAGCTGCATTTTGAATTGCAAGTTAGATCAACCAAACCCTGTTCTGGCATCTTGTATTTATTATCTGACAAAAGCAGAAACCAGGATTAACAGTGCAGAATTGAGATTCTAATTTTTTTTCCATTAATTTGTTGGCTCTTTCTTAGTGTCTGAATTTAGAAGATAAACAACATGTTATGCTGCTTAGTTTAACTTCCATGTCACTATCATTTTCACTGAATTCCAACTAAAAGTATAAATTTCGGGTGGTCGGTTACTATTTTAACTTTGCCTGCTTGTTATGTGCTTGTAAACATGGAATTTTGTTTAGTTCTTTAAGCATTTCTGCATTTCACAAATATAACCTTCTGCTCTCTTGCATACTGTAAATAGAGAAACCCTGTTTCTTTTTCCCCTTCTTCATGGAGGAATTCTGGAACAGTTCTTATGGAGGAAATGCTCATAAGAATCACGATATATTTAATGTAAAACCCTCTCAAAGCTGTTTTGGTTTTTGTTCTATTCATGCTTTATGCAATGATAGCTTATCCATCTTTTCCAGGCCAAAATTGTCTTCCTTACACTCTGTGGGCATCATGCTGCTGGCAATTCTGCCAGGGAACATCAAATGGCTCGGCCTCCAGCTGATAGCATGGCGGCTTGGAAATAGCCCCCTGGAAGCTCTTATCATCTTCATGCCAGATGTTTCACAGAAACTGAGCAGCTCGTGGAACTTCAGTGAGAAAGAGAAGGAACTTCGGGTATGTTCACTTAAAGCAGAACAGCAAACATCTCCTTAAATACACAGTGTACTTATAATGTGTGTATTTATAATGGACTCTGTTGTTTCCCTGTCTTTATTACCTTGAAGGGCAGTAACTCTGCTATACCAATTAGTAAATGGATTTATCTGCAGAAAAGTTATAAACACTAAAATCTGCTTTTCTGAGGGATGTTTTTCATCTGAAACCAGACAGTAACCCCTTTGAAAATTTGAAGTTAAATCCTGACCCAGTTTTTCCTTGGGACCACCAAGGAAAATTCATTTGCTGGATGGCTTTTAAATCTGCTGCTTGATGGTTCCCTGGGATAGTTTCTGTGTTCTTCAAAGTAAACTTGGCCTTCGTTCCTCAGGATAGAACAAGGTTATACTGAGCAAGGAAATGGAGATGAGCATTACCCTGTGTGTTTCTGTCCCTTGTTGTGCTGTCCAAATTGTCTGTTCCTGGCTTGTATCCATTTATATATTATTCTCCACACTGTATTTGCAGTCAATACTGGCCACAGATGTAACACAAGGTTCTGCTTGTCTAAACTGGGTGGGGAGTAAAGGCAGGAGAGAACAGAGACAAAACTAACAAAAACCCAACCACACTGCAGCAATCAGATTAGACTGAAAGGTATTTATTTAGAAACAACAGCTTTGGTATTTTAAAACCAAACAACCTGTAAGTCACTAGAAAGTGGGATGTCTTCCCCCATAGCCAAAACAAATCAATGCACAAAGTCTCAATAGGCTTAGAATAGGAAACCTGCAGATCAACATTTCCAAGTGTATATCCAGAAAACAATTTCATTAAATTGATTTTGCACTCTACAGTTATAAAGGCTGAAAAACCCGTTACAAGAACTTAGATATATACAGTTCAATTAACTGTTACTGAACTGAAGGAAAAATCAGCATACTCCCCCTCCCCCCAAGCAATAAATAAAAACTGTATACCAGAAAGGAAGTTACACGAAAGTTTTCTAGTCAGAAAGGAATCATCATCCTTTATTTTTCTGTAGAATTAAAAAAAAACCAAATTAAAATATCAAAGGACTTAGTAGTATTTTCAAGTATTTTCACCAAATGGATTACTCGTAGGGAACTGAACAGCTTACAGGGAAAGGAAGCATCTGTTACACAAGCTTCTGGGATAAACTACTGAATCACCAAGTCTCAGATTCCTGTTATAGCAAGGCACAAAAGGATTGTTGCTTTCAAATGGTCCTTGTTCTCAGCTGCAAAATTGTAAGGTGTCTTGGGCAAATGGAGGCTGAAAGCAGGACTTAAGTTCACTTGGATGTGGGGATGTTATTTCAGGGTGTTATTTCAACACCATCTATCATGCTTACTGCTACAGATTCTGAGCTTCAGCTGTCTTCCACTTCTTCCCTGCTTCTGGAATCAAGTTCTGCATCACCTTCATTTGAAGTAGGTCCAACTAAGACGAGGCAGCAGAGTTGTTTGCTCTGCAGCACCCAGGAGCAGGAGGTGTCAGGTCAGCCCTGGGCTGTGGCTGTGAAGCTTCTGGGCACTTCAGCAAGCAGAGTCAGGGACAGTCACCTGCATCAATGGTTAACAAGTCACTTGGTAAAAGGCAGAAGGTGAGTCTTGGAGATGACAAAGGCAACTGGATAGACAACAGTGAAAGGACATAAGTACATAATTCCAAGGACACATTTCAGGCGCTGTTACACAATAACTGACATCACCTCCTAACTCCTTCCTCCCTTTGCACTGAGGTTTTTTTTTGATCATGATCAGAGGCTTGTATCTGCAGTTGTCTGATACACATTTTTATCCTACCTCTTCCTAGGTTAGTTAGTCTAGCTACAAGCACCTCCCACTCATTCTGTTATTGGATCACAGGTATTCAAGGCCCGCTTGAGATCAGGCTTGATCTCCAGTGCTCAACATGACAAAACTAGTGAACTGACAGGGAAATTTCCA
Source organism: Vireo altiloquus (assembly GCA_013396875.1). NCBI lineage: Eukaryota > Metazoa > Chordata > Aves > Passeriformes > Vireonidae > Vireo > Vireo altiloquus. The sequence goes on from VZRF01002568.1 coordinate 581,130, forward strand.
ACTCACTTTAAACACCCCTTACATACCAACTGTCAAGTTTAGTTCAATACCTTCTGTTCAGCCATAGCTATCCAAAATTGAATTTGTGTAATATTGAATAATGGGGCAATCTAAAGCTAGAACTTTTCCTCTGACAGCTCTATTTAAACTATCATCTTATTTTTTTAAACGTAACTTACATTTAACTCTGTTCAGCCCTCAGGAGGGAACAGCACAACTAGCTCACACAGCAAATCCAGTGTGGTCTTGCATTTGCACTTTATATCAACACACAATCAGAAAGTCCCGGTACAAAGAGCAGAACTCACCATCTACTGTCTATTCTTTGCTAAGCTTTTACAGCAAATAAGTCTTCCAAGGCAACTCAAAACAACTTGAAATTCTTTTCACCCAGGTAAGATGCATAAAAGCTTGAAGCCAGAACCTTCAACTCACAGTAAAAAGCACGCAGTGCTTTCCTTAACACAGCTTTGTATTTTGTCTGACTGGGAGAAACACCAACTCAGCATCTTCCCAAAATGATGGCGGTAAGTGTGGTTTGATAGAGGGCTTAACAGTGTCTATAATATGAACATGTACCACGAGTCCCAGCAAGTCAGCACCTTCACCTCAGAACACCAGCCCGCCTTTGGGTGTTCCTGTGTGACACGTCACACCTTCAGAGCAGGCAGGTGTGCAAGGCTCCACACAGCAGTACAGACAAGTACAGCAGCTCTCTCACATGCTTTATGGTACTGAATAACAAGAAACATCATCTCATGACACAACTGCAATGGCTGGCCTAGAAACAAGCAATGTCCTATGCTGATGTGTGGAAACAGGACAGAAAGCTGTGTCTGTCTCCACCTGCAGCCTCACAAATGTCTAAGGACAGACAATGAGTTTATCTTTTCTAATGATTGTGAGCCCTACTGCTCCAGTCCCTGCCCTAATCCTCCTTCTTGCAAGAAGAGGTCACAGATCGCTTGTTGCAAGAGAGACTGAAAATCATCACAGTCCAAGACAGAGCCTGCCCAGGCAGAGCTGACACAACATACGGCTGACAACACTCAGTGGACAGCAGCCAAAAGCAGCAGCCTTATACCTTACTCCTGAAGAGTGGCTTGGCTCCTGGCCCACAGTATTCATTGTAGATGAGTTTGAACAGAAACAAGTGAAACAAAGTAATTAAGGAGGCCACACTGAACCAGAACAGGAAGGGTAAGCCAGGGTATTGCTTGGCCATGTGCTCCTCATGAGCTAGAATAGCTTTTAGGTGGAGTGTGTGTCTCAGGTCCTGCAAGTGGACCAAATCTGTTGATATATAAAGCAGTGGAGTGATGGGTTGAGTCACCATGATGGGGAAGGTGTGACCTCGTGCCTCCGAGGTCAGCTCCACGGGCTCGTTCATACAGCCTGCCTCGCATGCATACAGTCTGACAGGCTTGTCCTGGAATTTCACAGATACATGCAAGAAGGGCTTTCCTTCAGCATCCAGGAGAACAGCTAAATTGATCAAGTCCTTATTGTAATGGATCCCACGCAAGGAATAGCTGTTATGAAGTACGTCAGGATCAGCCTGAAACTGAAGATGGTTTTCTGTGAACTGCAGACCCCCAAAACTAAGCACCATTCCCTGCATGAGTCCATGGACTCCAGCTGTCACAAGACCCTTGCATCCCCGTTTCTGGAGAGTCAGTTTCCACAGGTCTGAGAGCTGCAGGATCTGGGTGACACTGGTCAGCTTTGGTGGCCACAGGTTCTCGGCGTGCATGGTGGCATGGCCACTGAAGCAGTGGTCAGCATAGTTCAGGCTGGCTTCAATCTTCTCCCTGTCCTCAGCACCGATGAGTGGGTCTAGCAGGGGGGCTGGCACAGTTGACAGCACATAGTAGAGGGTCATGTTGACAGTCTCACTGGATGGGGTATGTGCATCTGTGATCTTTCTCATTTCAATCCCTGTAGCAAAAGAAAACAACCAATAGTCAGACATTAACTAGGAGGAAAAGAAGAACAAATGTGCATGTTGAGGTTCAATACACAGGTTGTTCTTTATAACATCTAAGAAACCTTTGTCCATAAAACACCAAAGTGAAATGTTTTCTTGTGTTTCTCTAAGAAGATGCTCTCTCTGCTACTTGGGAGTTTGGAAGCCAAGCTCCCGCTAAAGACAAAGCTAATTTAATATACAGATGCCTTACAGCATTGTCATCATGACTCTGCAAGAATGATCTGTCAAAAGAACATAATCTTTTTAAAAAATAGCAAGTTCCACATTATTTGGGCAGCTACTCTTTGATGTAAGACATTAAAATCTTAAGAAAAAGCATCTTTGTAGGACAGCCCTTAACTTCCATGCAGAATCTGTCTTTTATGCTGTCAGTAAAGGTCAACTTTATTTCCAACTGACATGCAGGGCAAATCAGTGAAGTTCCTGAAGCCATGAAAAGCAGCACACACAGAATCACGATTATAAATGTTCTTCTGTCATTTCCTGTACGTAGTCAGGTGTACTCCACTTTGTATGGCAAGCTGGGTTCCAAACCAGGAACAGTTTTACTATCCCACAACCCATCAGGAAGACCAGAGCCTCTGGAGACCTTACAGCAACCAGGACGCTGAGCTTTCAGCTACCCTCTTAAAGCAACCCCTTTAAGAAGTGGAAATTGAGCATCACTTTACTTACCTGAAATGAACAAGTCAGACCAGGTCTGCTGGTGCTCCTGGAAAAGATCGTCCACCCCCATCTGCATCACCTCCAGCATCTCTTTCTTGGCTGCCTCCCTCAGCTTGCTGAAGGTCTCCTCCAGCCTGGAGACCTCGATGGGCTCCGAGGTGTACACCACGGACAGCACGGTTTCGTCAAAGTGCGACTTGGGCGCAACCTGCACCCGGCTCACGAGTTTCTTGGCAGCCACCACCACCAGCACCATCTTGGGGCTGCCGGCCAGCAGCAGGCGGCCTGACGAAAGCAGGAACTGCCGCTCCTCCACCTTCTCCAGGCTGGTGGCGAAGCGCCCGCCCAGCGCGGACGCGGCGGCGGGGGCCGAGGCCTCGAAGGCGGCCACTCGCTCGGTGGGGTTGGCGATGCGAATGCGTTGCAGGTAGAGATGCGGCCGGCTCCGGTGGGCCACCACCTCCTCCCGCACCGTCACGCAGTCGCCGGCGTTGGTCCCGGACCCCGTCTGGACGCACCGCACCCTCCGCACGGCCCCGTCCCGCAGCGCCGCCAGCGCCGCCCGCGCCTCGCCGCGCCCGCCCAGCGCCCTCAGCCGCACCAGCGCCGGGTACTCGGTGGCGAGCGCC